>JAOTAX010000198.1:37849071-37863339 GCA_025629825.1 Erythroxylum guanchezii | reverse complement strand
TGTAAATGTATGATTGTTGCATTCCATATCATGAATGCAGAAAACATAATGTAGTTGTGACCAGAGTAGCCAATGATTAGAGCTTAAAGCTCAACGAATGAAAATGAGCTTCGAGCTCAAAAGTGATTCAGAGCCTCAGGCTCAACGATCAATGAGCCCTATATGGGACAGTTATCAATGAGCCCGATATCCAATGGATACGGGATAGTTTAGGCACCACATTAAATATCCAATTAAACCGTGGAACCTATAACTCTTTAACAAGCTTATAAACTAAAGAGAAAACATGAGATGGTGGCAACACATTGTGGATTAGTGGGAAATTTTCATCAAAAGGGGTCATATTATGCTAGAAGAGCACTGACTATATCGAAGCCTTTCAAGTTGTTACCTACACTAATGCAAGGGAATTAGAAGGGAGATAGAGAAGTGAAGTGGGGGCAAAACAACTTCTAGCAAGGAATTGGACAAGTGTCAAGTTAAATGATTGCGCTTTTTTGTGTTAAAAGAAGTCTGTGAATGTTTTATATGTATGTAGCTAAGGATGAGATGGAGAATGAAGAAGGTAATGTAGTTGATGAAGAAGAATCATCATGTATATACTTGCAAGCCATATTGGGAGTGTCTATGGTGAAATACCAACAAATCAAAGTACAAGGTATGTAAGATAGAATAGTAATTCATATATTGGTGGATAGGGGGAGTACCTACAATTTTGTGGATTAGAAAAGATGAAAGAGTTATCAATTGTGGTAAGAGGTGGAATGAATATGAGTTGTAAACATATATGTCGAAATTTAAGGTGGCAAATGGGAAGTAAGGAATTATGTGTGGACGCATTAGTGATAGACATTGGTGGAACTGATCTGGTGTTAGAAGTGCAATGGTTATCAATTTTGGATGACATTGTATTCAACTATCAAAAGGGAACTATGAAATTTTGTTGGTTTGGTCAGGAGACGGGGTTAACAAGTGTAGGGTGCAGAAACTTGGTGCTGATACCAAAGAAAAAAATAACTCGAATGTAGGTAACAAGGATGTTTTATGTTGCTTTATAGTGGTGTCTCAAAAGGATGAAACTAAAGAAGAAAAAAAAAGGATCAGCAGGTGGAATTAAGAACTTTAATAGAAGAAGAATTAGATGTGGAACTGCTTGTAGCATTTAAGGAGCAATTACATAAATTATTGAAACTGTTTTTGAAGAACCAACAGGGTTACCTACATCTCGATTTCACGATCATAGAATAACCTTGAAGGAGGGGACTGAGGCTATGAATCTTTGATCTTATAGTTATTCTGGAGTTCAGAAAAGTGTTGTCGAGGATCTGGTCGAAGACATGCTACAACAAATGATCGTTAGACAGAGTGTTAGTCCCTTCTCAAATCCTATAATCTTGATAAAAAAGAAAGATGGGTCCTAACAGTTTTATGTTGATTATAGGTCTCTTAATCAATGCACAATAAAGGACAAATTTCCCATTCCCTTAATAGAAGAGTTTTTTGATGGATTACATGGTGCACAATGCTTTTCGAAGTTGGATCTTCGAGCGGGATACCATCAGATTAGAGTGCATGAAGAAGACATTTACAAGACAGTCTTTAGAACTCATAAAGGGCATTACGAATTTCTTGTAATGCCTTTTAGATTGACAAACATGCAAGCCACTTTTCAAAGTCTAATAAACCAGATTTTCAAATCATACCTAAAAAGGTTTGTGTTAGTGTTCTTCGATGATATTTTGATATATAGCAAATCCTGTAGGTTACATTCGAAACATTTACAGGTGGAATTGGAGATTTTAAAAAAACAACAGTTGTATATGAAGCTATACAAGTGTTCCTTTGGGGTTGATCAAGTAGAATATATGGGGCATATAATTAGTGGTAAAGGGAGTATCGACTGATCCACAAAAGGTGCGTACGGTGTTGAATTGGCCCCAACTGCAGAAACTTTGGCAACTCCAAGGATTTCTAGGGTTGTGTGTGTAACATCCCATTACCTGTGGGAGGGTTAGAATGGTAATTGTGAGTGATTAATAAGAGTTAGAGATGCACTTCTATGTTCATGCATAATATACCATACACTTATACATGAATAGTGATCTAATCTGCACATGAAAATAATTGTACATGCACTCATGAATAATTCCGAGCATAATTAGATTGTAAAGATGACAGTTGCATTAGAAAGAGGAGAGTTAAATGGAGTTAGTTTCAAAAGAAACTAAGTTAGAGTTTAGTCATTAAGAAAGTGACAAGTGTCACTTAGACTTTTTGTACTTTTTCTAGAAGTAGGTCACTGTTTTCTGAGAGTTGATAGGTGAAGTGATATGTCTTAGTTCCTTCTTCATTATCATCTTCTTCAAATTTTCTTCCCATACACAGAGTTTACACCTTATAAGAAATTTCTATGCTTTTCTTTTCCTACACCAATCCTACCTTCCCATTGGTGTTCTCTACCCTAAGAAAAACCAGAAACTGGTCATTGTACTCAGTGAAGTACGGAAATTGTGTGGAGTTTAGGGCTTGAAGATTTTGGAGTTTTTAGCAGGTAAGTAGTGAATAAATCCTTTAGAGTTGGGGATTTATGCAATAAATTTGATGTGTTGGCATTTACGTATATCCTTTAGAGTTGGGGATTTATGCAATAAATTTGATGTGTTACTATCATCTGCATAGAAAATGACATTTACATTTTCATTCATAACTACTGTGTTGTTGGGGATGAAAAATTTGGTTATAGTGTTAATTTAGTGTCTTGAAAGATTATGAGCGATTAGGTGTTGTAAAATATTAAAAGTTTGAAAATTTGGAAAATGTTCACAGAGTGTGCTTCAGTCTTTTAGCCACAATGTTTTCTCTAGTTGTCCAAACGAGATGATTCTTAATTTGGATTAAACTAGAGATATATGGCTACATTTCTTATGAAGACATTGAATTTCAATTCTGTTTCTAAGACTCTCAAAAGCTATCATGAAGTTGAGAACTGGGTGTAGGACATTGAGAGCCGGTTGTAAAATTCGTGTTCTGAATTTGGGAGAAAATATGGATTAATCTACATAGATTTTGACAAAGTTGCCTTCTTGAGAGTTGTAGATCTTTCTTTTATCTTTCCATCGGTATATAGTATGAAAATTTTGGACATCGGAGTTGAAAGTTATGATCTTTATAAGTGGAGACATTCTGGAGATAGAAGTAAGACGATAGAAGTAAGACGATAGAATTAAGACGATAAAAGTAAGATGATAGAAGTAAGACGATACAAGTAAGACGATGGAAATAAGACGATACAAAAGTAAGAGGATTGAGGACAAAAACAAGTTGGAGTCTTTTGGTCATAACTCCTTCTTTAGACATCCAAATGATCTGATTCTTGAACCATTGGATTCGTAAGACATTGATCTACATCTCCACCAAGAATCATAGCCCTCTGAAATGAAGAAAGAAAGATTAAGTGAAAAACTTGGGGCGGGTATAGTGTGTGTACGCCCAAATATTATGAATAGTAATTTTAATGGTTTTAGAGAGGCGTAAACCTAAGTATAAGGTATACTTCGATGAGTCTTAATATGGGGATGGTTTTGTAAAGAATTTATAGAATGATACCCGAGATTATCATGAATATGCATTGTATATAATTCATGCCATACATGTGCATTATTGAATATTTATATTGGTGCAAATTATGATATTCTGTATATTATTTATTATAGAGGGGCAATTGGAACGTCAATTTCCAAACGTTGCTGGATCTTTCAGGCATTAGTTTTGGGAGCAACTTGTGAGTCAACCTAGATGTTTTCCTAGGATTGATTGATTTTATTCGATTTGCTTAAACTTCCAATATTATTGAACTACTTGTGATTTGTTTTTTAATTCCAGACTTGAAGTCCGAGAATTTGAAAGTTGGCATGTATTGGAAGTGTTCAGATTTGATGTGAAATCCTAGATGATATGTGAATTCTTAACGAATGTTGAATGTAGGACTTAAGTCCGATGATTATGAGTTTCTGATTGATCATCATATGTGATTATCTAATATAGCATGATCAGTATGTGATGCATTTTATAAAATGCATGCTCAGATAAAGGCGTTGTGACTTGAGTTGCCAGTTTGAAGCACTTCCACGTAGAGCTTTGCTCTATGAACTCTGATTCTGCATGTCAGAGCTTTGCTCCGTGAACTTTGATTCTGCACGTAGAGCTATGCTCCGTGAACTCTGTTCTGAATGAGCCCTATGGGCCAGTATTTATATAAGTGATTGGCACTTAGTCACCACAATAAGAAAGAACACGCGTCTTATGCATATAGTATTATAAGACTGAAGATTATGAATGGTTTGTAAGGTGATATTGAATGCTTAGGTGACATGCTATGATATGTGAGTATCTGAACAATAAATGTATGCTTAAAATGAGTAATTGTGCAAAAGATGATACGTGTATAAGACCCAGTGAATTCATCAATGATGGTTCACTCATTGAGTTCGCAAAACTCATCAAAATTGCAATGTTGTCTTTTCAGGATCGAGAGACGGTTCTAGCTACTGAGGGGCTCTACTGCCTTGTAGATTGTGTTTTGGCAAGAGAAGTCATGGCTCAAAGGTCGGTCAGCTGGGATTTTTGGGTAACTTAGATAGATTTGATGTATTTCCCTCTTTCATATAGTACTCCTGTATTAGATGTTGTGAATGTACTTATAGAACTTATTGAAAGACACAAGGTAGACATTCAATGATTATGAAATGAAACGAGGAAAAAAAAGAGAGTTGGTTTTTAAATATTGTAGATTTCTTATGATGCTTTGCAAGTGATTTTATTACCATGCCATATGAAGTGAGTATAGTGATCGAACATAACATGCCCTTATCGTAAGATATGTACCGGGATGACCTTCAGGCATCCCGATGCGTATCCTTAGGTAAGGGGGCGCTACAGTGTGGATATTATAAAAGGTTTATTAGGGGTGATGGACAAATGAGTAACCCTCTCACAAACCTGTTAAAGAAGGATTCGTTTGTATGGAATGAAGAGGCAACAATTGCATTCATAGTTATGAAGCATGCATTGACAACAACTCCAGTATTGGCTCTCCCGAACTTCTTGAAGGAGTTTGTAGTTAAGGTGGATGCTAGTGGTAAGGGAATTAGAGCAGTACTCATGTAGGATAACCATCCTATAGCTTTTGTTAGCGAAACACTCTCTAACAAATAAAAACACCTTTCAATTTATGAAAAGGAGTTTTTATTTATAGTTATGGTTGTAAAATGGTGGTCGCACTACCTTACCAGAAGACATTTTTTAATTCAGACGGATCATCATAGCATAAAGTACTAGATGGATCAGAGAATCACCACTCCTTTTCAACAGAACTGGTTACCCAAGCTGTTGGGATTTGATTTGTATAATAAGTATAAAAAATGAGTGGATAATTCTGTGGTAGATTGTATATCAAGAGTGAATAGTTCAGAGCTTTTTGTAATGCCCATTTTGCATGTACACACTGAATTACTTTCAGAAATCAAGGATAGTTGGCAACATGACTCATCCGTTCAAAAGTTAATCCAACAAATACAACAAGTTGATTATAAAGGGACAATTTATTCATGGACAGATGGTATTCTACGGTAGAAAAGACGCTTGGTGATGGGAAATTCAATTCCTGTGCGACTCAAATTAATTGAATTATCTCATTCTATTGCCTATGGAGGACATTCCAATTGGTTGGAACTTATAAGAGGATGAGTGCATTTTTTTTGGTGAAGATTACAAAGAGACATAAGGGAGTTTGTAAGAAAATGTGAAGTTTGTCAAAAGAATAAGTATGAAACTGTAGCTTCTCTTAGTTTAATCTAGCCTGTGCTTGTTCCCCAACAGGTGTGGAATGTCATTGTTATGGATTCTGTGGAAGGTTTACCTTTGTCTAGAGGCTATTTGGTGACATTTCCTGTCGTGGATAGAATGAGCAAGTATGCTCATTTCATGCCTTTACCACATCCTTAAATGACAGAAAATTACTATAATTTTTATGGATAACATTTTCAAGTTACACGGTATGCCACATACGATTATTAGTGACCAAGATGTTATTTTTACAAGTAATTTTTAGAGGGAATGGTTTCATTTACAAGGAGTTAAGCTATAGCTTTTTACGGCTATCACCCTCAATCCGATGGGCAAACATAAGTTCTCAATCATATGATAGACACTTATCTGTGATGCATGACATCTGACAATCCAAAAAATTGGAAGAAATGATTGTCGTTAGTAGAGTGGTGGTATAATACCACATTTCATTCGTCAATACATATAACTTCTTTTGCAGACATATATGGATTTTTGCCTCTTGTTTACACTCCGTATCTTACTGGTGATTCTTCTGTTTTAGCTGTTGATCAAGTTCTAATAGATAAGGAAGCAATGGTGGGTATTCTATGATTTCATTTGTATCATGCACATAATAGAATTTGACTGAAAATTATAGAGGGGGTGTAGTAGTTTGGCAAAATCTCCAATTTGATCATAATCGTTTCTAGCACAATCAAAAACGAAAAATTAAACGCACAAATATAAATCAACACCGAAATTTGTTAATGTAGTTCGGTATACTTTGCCTACGTTTGTGAGGCCCTCACCTACTAACTTAATACTTTCACTATCGATAATAGATTTATACAAGACTTTACTGAGCCGACACCACTCAACCCTTGATACTATACCTCATCCTCATAACCTGTGAAAGTATTTCATACCCGTTAACATGACCGACATATGTTAACCTTAACAAAGGATTTTATCAACAAATTTTAACGAAAGACAATAAACAACCATCTCAAGTGATTAAAATAAACAAGGAACAAAAACAAATACACTTGAGATAAAAAGAAATAAATTCCTAATGAATTAGTTCCTTTTAACACAGATATGAAAGTTATTCGCCAAGATTACTTTCGTATTCAGATCAAAAAAAGTAATCACTTGTTAACTTCCAAGAGCCTCCCTAAATAATGTTGAAGAATTGAAGAAGTTGGACAGCTGATTCACACAAATCCCAAAACAAAATCATGACTGCATCAGGAACACATCAAACATGATAGACCAAAGAAAAACAAAGCTTCATCGAAATCACGCAAGAGCCACACTAAATGCAGTAATAAGATGGATTAATCATTAACGTGAAATTAGCACAGCAGGACACCCATCCAATTGACAACCACAGATAAAGAACTCACAGCCAAAATCGATCAACCACAAACAAAAGAACTATTAGAAAATCCCTTAGGTTTATAGATTCTTGATTTTAGGAATCAGTTTAGAGATATTAATTTGATAGCTATCAAATAAATTAGATTTTATTTTATGCTGATTTAGATTAGATGTTATCTGATTTTTGAATTTTAGTTAGAGAAAAACTGTATAAATTGATAAGTTTCTACTTAATAAAATTTGAGAGTCTTCTCCATACATATCTCTTCCACATAAAAAAAAAACCTACAATTGGCATCAAAGCTCTCTTGATCTTAAGGGACCTCTAAACCTACAAACCTATAACCCATAACCCATTCTACACTTTCTCATACCACAAATCAAAAACCACACGTCAATAGATTCAGAATCATCTCTCACTACCATTACTCTGCCAGTGTTTGGTGGTAGAAATTATCTAAGTTGGGCTATTCGAATGGAGGCCTTCGTTGAAGCAAATGACTTGAGGGAAGCTGTAGATGAAGACTACGACGTTCTGGATTTGCCTACAATGACTCAAATCAAGATGCACAAAGAAAAGAAAAAAATTCAGGAGGAGACAAAAACAAGAGTTTCAATAAGATTGACAACAACAACAACAGAACAATGATGATTCATATCCACCATGCCCATATTGAAAAAAAAATCACCCACAAAGAAAATGTTGGTGGAGGCCTGGTATCAAATGCAAAAAATGTGGACAAATTGGGCATATGGAAAAGATTTTCAAATCACAAAATGAAGAGGCAAAAGTAGTACATCAAGAGGATGAATTATTTTGACATTAAAGTTCTGCAACTTCTAAGGAAAGGAGGAGTTTGTTGGAAAACCTCTTAGGTTTGCAGATTCTTGATTTTAGGAATCAGTTTAGAGATATTGATTTGATAGATATCAAATAAATTAGATTTTATTTTATGCTGATTTAGATTAGATGTTATCTAATTTTTGAATTTTAGTTAGAGAAAAAACTGTATAAATTGACAAGTTTCTATTCAATAAAATTTGAGGGTCTTCTCTATACATATCTCTTCCATATAAAAAAAACCAACAAGAACACACACAACCATCAACTACACAAAACCATGACAGACAAAAAGAAGGGGTCATGGCAAAATATCCTTCAGCACAATAGTCACGTGATCCACAAAGGAGTCTTCACAAGACATAGTTCCATCTTCATTCACGTGATTCACAAAGGAGTCTTTTCAAGATAGAGTTCTATCTTCATACAATCTCTTGTCAAAAATTATCAAAGATAGTTTTTTAATTTCAGCCTCCAAGTTTAGTTATAATCAATCAATCAAATCTAAGATATTCTATCACATCTTGATTAGAATTTAAAGTTAATCAACATTATCTTGAAAGTCTAATTATTGAAAAATGCCAAAAATAAATAATAAGATATATAACATATATCTTCATAGTAACAAATTGCTAATCATTGTCACACAGAATGAGTTTTCACTGTAAGAGATTATGTTTATTTAAAGCTACAACCTTACTATCAACTGAGCGTTAAAAAATGTCAATCACAGAAGTTATCAGCTTCGTTCTATGGTCTATTCAAAATCATTCAGAGGATAGGTTCAATAACATACACACTCAATTTACGAGTTGACAGTAGGATTCACTGTACCTTTCATGTGTCACAGTTGAAACATAGGGTATCTGATTCTGAAAATGTATCACTCGTGTTGCCTCCCTCGCTGTATTCTATGTTTTGTATTCTAGTTGTTGTTATTGATTGAACATTGGTGAATCACCATAATAGACTAGTTGTGTAGATATTAGTATAATAGTCCTCTTCAAAAGACAATAAAAAAATGAAACGTTGTCGTGTAACCGGGGACAATTGTCTTAATGTAATTAGTTGATTTCCAATGGTTGTTGTATTTGTTATTATAGCCGTTGAAAATAGGGGAAAAAGTAACGAATAGCTGTAACTAAAACTTTCTATTACTAAAAAGTTTTTCTCTCTTCTTCCTCTGTATTCTTCTATTTTCTTTTATTGTTTCAATCCTTAATTCCTAATTTCAGTCAAAAAACAAATACCTGTAACATGATATTGCTTTACAGAGATTTATGATATTCATTCAATTTTTTTTAGACATTGTCTGGTTGTTTAATCTCTCTCTCTCTCAAATTGTTAGTCGTTGGCTAGCCATTGTGTCTTGTGACTTGATTTTTCAGCTCAAGTTTTAAGAAAAGCTTTTGTGTCTGAGGAATGTCTTGCCTCCGTGACTTGTTAAAAGTGTCTCTTAGCCGGTTTACCATTTGTTACTCATTAGGTTAAGAAAAATAGTCTATGTTCGAGTGTGGAGTGTCACGTTAATGGATGCATATGGAAGCCCATAAGGTAAATTATACTCTGCTTTTGTACAAAACAAACCCTTTTTCCTTTTTAATTTATTGGAACCAATAAATTGGAATTAACCTAAGTTTACAATCTTCCTTTGTGAAAAGTTTTTATGTATCTAGACATATGTGTCTATATACACGTATATGTGCCTATTCCAGTATTCACCATTCTAAGAACAAACTTGAATGGTAGAGTTGAATTTTATTCATAGATATATATATAGATATTTGTACAAATATTTATCTACACTGGTGGTGTTTGTCTCATACGACGGAGAGGTAAACTGAAGTTTAAGTAAGATTATTATTATTATTATTATTATTGTTGTTGTTGTTGTTGTTGTTGTTGTTGTTGTTGTTGTTGTTGTTGTTGCTATTATTTTATGCTTATTCTCAATTTTTGTATTTTCCTTTTTTAATGCTTATTGTTACTATGTTTTGGAGGTGTTTTTTCTTATTGCTATGACTACTTTACTAAATTATCTGACAATGTTGAATCTTATTCCTATATATATTTATATAAATATTTATTTACACTGGACATAATTTTTTGTGATTGCTTTAGCTATTCCTTTTGATTTTTATTATTTATTTCCTTTATTTGGCTTGTTTAAGCTTTAATTCAAGTTTCCTTTCCTCAAGTAATCTTATCGTTTTTTAGGAAACTTTGGTATTCAGGGTGTTTGAGGCAACTAAATGAGGTAGATATGTTAGGTTTCAAGGAACTCACACATCATGTGGTGGGAGTAAAGAAGATTAATGATATGATTTTGTCCTTAAAGCTTATGGTGAAAGATGTTGTTTAAAATGTAGTGTGTGCTTATGCACCCTAAGTAGGGTTAGGAGAACAACTCAAATGTCAATTATAGGATGAGTTAGATGAGGTGATTCAGCAGATTCCCTCTAACGAGAAAGTTTTCTAAGAGGAGACTTTAATGGTCATATAGGAACAACCTCATATGGATATTTATGGGCTCATAAAGGTTTCGAGTATGGGGATAAGAAGGACAGTAGGATTGCTTTGTTAGACTTTATAGTAGTGTTTAATTTAGTCGTAGCAAAGTCATTTTTATTAAAAAAAGAGGAGCATAAGTGACATTTAGGAACAGAATTGTGAAGACTTAAATTGACTACTTCCTTGTAAGGCGAAGCAACCGACCTAGTTGCGAGGATTACAAGGTGATACCTAATGCGTGCTTATCAATCCAACACAAATTGTTGGTTATGGACCTTATAATTAAGGGTTAGAGAAAAAAAAAGTTCTCAAAGGAGAGTTAGATGGTGGAACTTAGAGGGGGGATATTATGAAATAATTTAAAGATAGAGTAATGTCTAGAGAGGAATGGAAACTAGAAGAGGATGCTAACTAGATATGGGAGAGAGTAACAACTATGTTAAGAAATATAACTAAGAAGATCTTGAGAGTTTCTAAAGGGCCTAAGTGTAGGAAGATGGAGTCTTGATGGTGGAATGAAGATGTATAAGAGAGGGTGAAAACTAAGAAGGTTGCCTATAAAGCTTTATTGAATAGTAACACAGATGTAGAGTGGGTAGTTAAAAGAGAAAGTTACAAACTATAAAATAAAGAAGAGAAAAAGATAGTCTGAAAAGCTAAAAGTAGAGCTTATAAGAAATTATACCAATAATTGGAAATTAAAGATGAAGAAAGGGGTACATTCAAGTTGGCAAGAGATAAGAAAAGAAAAGCTAGAGACTTAGATAAAGTTCATTATATAAAGGATGCAGTGGGACAGGTGAATAACATTAAACAAGATAATAAGGTTACTTTTATAGCCTTTTTAATGAAGGCGTAGATGATAACATCTCCTTGTGTGATGTTAGCACATCCGAGAAATATTCTAACTTCACTTGTTGCCAGTAGATCATAGGAGAGGAAATTAAAAAAGCTTTAAGGGAGATGAAGAGTGGAATGGTAGTAGGACCTAATGAACTACCCATATAGGTATGGAAGAGCATAGGAGAAGAGGTTCTTACGTAGTTAGTTAAGATTTTTAATGCCATACTAAAGTCTGTTAAAATATCGGATGAATGGAGACTTAGCATACTAATTCCTCTATATAAGAACAAAGAGGACATACAAAGTTGGAACAACTATAGAGGCATAAAACGACTCAGTCATACCATAAAGTTATAAGAGAGGGTGATTGAGAAGAGAAATAGAAAGGGAGTGTTATAGTCATTAAACAACTAGAATCAAACTTGGCTGCTAAAGTAGTACCTTTAAAAGTTTACCAACAAGGGCAACAAAAGAAGAAGAACGAATGATGAATAGTTTATGTCTATCTTCATTTTATATATTTACTATTATTTATTGCCATGTGCAGTAGGGTGGTTATTATGTTTGAATTATTGTACATTAAATTTATAATTTTTTAAGGGGGTTAGTTATTGGTAGTTTTATCTATAAACCTTAAAGACGATTAAAGATAGCATAATAACATGTATTTTATAAAAATTCTTGAGTACTTTTACTCTTAGTGATTGTTGGTTTCTTTCTAATGAGCCTAAGCTATCATACTATAAAAATAGGTCATAAAGGAAGGAAAACTCAGAAGTTTTGTGAACTACAACCAGACTTCAATCTTATTAAGCCTATAACTAGATCTAGGGGACTTGATCATACCAAATTGGTATCAGGGCTGGTGGTTATAGTAGATTGGCATTCTTTCAATTTGAATCTTTCCTCAAATTGTATGAGGAAGATCATGATAAAGATTATCAAGAAAAGGAACAAGACCATGTAGCATTAGTAGTATAATAGCAAGAATTGGCTAGCCGTTTAGATGAATTATGAAAAGAAATGTTTACTGGGATATTGGAGAGAAAGTTTAATAGAGAGGAAAGTGTCACTAAAGGCAGACGTGAGAGACGAGCATTTAAGGGGGAAACACAAGAACCATCCTTATTTGTTCCAAAATATTATAAACTGGATTTCCCAAAATACAATGAATCCAGTGTCCCTTTGGGTTGGGTTAACATATGTGAGCACTTCTTTAGGCTTTGAAAAACACATGAGGAAGATAAATTTAGTTTGGCATCTTTCCATCTTGAAAGTGATACTTAATTATGATTCCTAAACATGGAGAGGGATAGACCAACCAATATATGGGATGCTTCAAGCAACAATGTAATCTACATTTTTGACCTTCTATCTGAAGTAATAAATTGAGAGAATTGGGTAAACTTAAGCAGATTGATTTAGTAGAAGATTATCAATGCTAGTTTGAACAACTGTCAGCTAGGGCCAGTTCATTGATGATAGACTAAGAAGTTCAGATTTTCTTAAGTGGGTTATAGGAATATATTACTGTCAAAGTGGAATTACACTAACCACCATAATTAACGAGTGTGATAAGCCTTGCTTAGTTGTATGAAAGGTGATGTAATTGCAATAAAGGAGAGCCTTTTAATGTGAAACGAATAGCTTCTCTTTAGTCGCGCTATCATTTTATGAAATGACTTAATCAAGCTGAAATTGAAGATAGAAGGATGAAAGGTCTTTGTTTCAATTGTTATTAAAAGTTCATACCAAGGCACCATCGTAAGAAACTTTTTGGCTAGACGTTATGGAAGACTACCACATTCATAATGAAGACGAAGAATAAGGGGACAATGTTGAAGCAGCAGAAATCTCAATTCATGCAATCAGTGGAACACAATCTTCACAAACCATGCAAATTAACAGATATTTAGAAGGGCACCCATTACATATGCTGATTGATTCAGGAATTACTCATAGTTTTTTTGATGAAGCTTTGACTGAAAAATTGAACTTGAAGATAGAAAACAAGGAAGAGATGCGGGTGGTGGTGGCCAATAGGGAGCGTGTCCTTTGTGAAGGAATTTGTTATGACGTTCCTCTCGTTATGGGTCCATTTTTTACGTTGATTTGCTTACATTATCACTTATTGGACTGAATGCAATTCTAGGGGTTAATTGGTTAAAAACTTAGGGATTTATCATATGGGATTTTAATTTGATGAAGATGAGTTTTAGTAAAAATGGGCAGCTTATTGAGTTACAGGACATAAAGGAGACTAGGCCTAAAAATTTTTGTTAACTAATGTCTTATCTATTAACAAGGATTCTGATTTACAAAGATTTTTAATAGAATTTCATTAGATCTTTAAAGAACCCAAAGAGTTGCCGCCATTCCGTACATATGATCACACATCTTGTTAGAATCGAGGTCTTCACCAGTAGCTATTCATCCAAGCAGGTATCCTTACCTTCAAAAAGATGAAATTGAAAAGCAGTGTCAAGAGATGTTAGACAGAGGAGTGATTCAACCCAATTAATCTCCTTTCTCTTCTTTTATGTTACTAGTTAAGAAGACTGATGGTACGTGGCATTTTTGTGTGGATTAGCATGCTTTAAATGCCAAGATGGTACATTTTGTACATATGATCATTAAAGAGTTGCTTGAAGAACTTCATGGGGCCAAATTCTTTATAATGCTGGATTTACATTTCAGTTACCATCAATTTCGAATGTTTCTCGCTAATGTGCAGAAAATAACTTTTCGCACTCACCATGGGCATTTTGTGTTGGAACCCCTCCCTGGTGTGACACGTGCCCGACGTCCGACGTGATATCTGGACACGCGCGTCACGAGGAAGGGATTCCTCACCACGAAAGAATCCT
>JAOTAX010000198.1:37824928-37848971 GCA_025629825.1 Erythroxylum guanchezii | reverse complement strand
GGGCTTCCTAACAATCCATCATGCAAGATCTCTCTTTTTTATTTAAAAGATAGATCAAAGACTAAAAGCCCACTATATTTTAAGCCTTAAAAGCATATTTAACTTCCTAATGTACCCAACACCATTTTATTCTTTTAAAGGCTAACACCTTATTAAAACACTCTAATTTAACTAAAGTCCTTCAATTTATAATTATTACTTAAGCACTAAAATCCCAAATTATTCTACCAAAAAACTGAAACATGCTTAATACGAATTGGGGCCCAATATTTTGAGTTTCTAGTTATACCCTTTAGGTTAACAAATACCCCTTCCACATTCCAAACTTTGATGAATTATGTCTTCCAACAATATCTAAGGAAGGTTGTTCTTATTTTCTTTGATGATATACTCATCTACAATCGATCTTGAGCTGAGTACATGCTACAGTTAGGGGTTGTTTTCTCTGTACTTCAACAACACCTCTTTTTAAAGAAATATAATTTTAGTTTTGCTCAATCAATGGTTGCTTGTTTGGGGCATGTTATTTCTGTCAGCAGATAGCAGTAAGGTTGACGTCATAACTGAGTGGCCTGCTTCTGTCAAAGCACTAGGGTTTTTAAGACTTACTAGTCACTAATGAAAGTTAGTGAAGAATTATGGTTTGACTGCAACACCATTAATTGCGATGTTTCAAAAAAATGGCTTTATTTGGACGGAGGATGCGAAGAATGCCTTTATGAAACTTAAGCAGGCTATGTCTACTACACTAGTGTTAGATTTATTAGATTTTTCCCAACCATTTTTCGTTGAATGTGATGTTTTAGATTTAGGATTGGGAGTGGTTCTACGATAAAAAGGCTAAACAATTGCTTACTTTTCTAGCCCCCTTATCTATGAGACGTGTTAGGCTCCTTGCTTATGAGAAAGAACCAATTGGGTTAGCCAAAGTTGTTCAACATTGGTGACCTTATTTGTGGAAAGAAATTTTATCATTCGTACAAATCATTATAGCTTAAAATTTTTATTGGAGCAAGGAATTATTACCTCTCCTCAACAACATTGACTGAGCAAATTGATGGAGCTTGATTTTACAGTTGAGTATCAAGCAGGTAGAGAAAATATCGTTGTTGATGCTTTGTCTCACAAGTTTGACGATATTATTGTTCTTCAACAATTTCTGCTTGAAATTTGAGCTTAAATAAATTCTACAATTGCTTTACAACAACTTCATGACCATATAGTTCAAGGAGAATTAACGGATGTTTGGTCATACATGGATGGATTGATTTTTTACAGAAACAAGATCTAACTTTCTTCCAATTCACCCTTATAAGTTGCTATTGTCTCTGTTGTACAACACCTATCATATGAAGGTTACCAAAAGACCTTGACATGCCTGACTTCTGATTTCTATTGGAAGGGTATAAAGGAATAAGTTTTTGATTACGTTCACACATGTTCTATATGATAAAGGTCCTTTATGACTCTCATGGTAGAAATGTATCATTCTCTGCGGGAGGAATGGTTCTTTTAAACTTCAGCCTTATTGACAAATTTCAGTCAGATCCAAGCTTAATCAAAAGTTATCTCCTTGATTTTATGGCCCTTACCCTATTTTGGAACGAATTGTTGTTGTGGTTTATAAGTTGTAATTAGCTGTTGTAGTTAGCTACTAACTCAGAAATTCATCATATTTTTCATGCCTCTTTCTTGAAAATATTTATGATACCGAAACTTGTTCTCCTACTTTGCCTCTACTCCACAACGGTGTTTCTATTCCTACTCCACAAGCTTTGATGGATTTTAGACTCAAAGGTGGCTTACACGAAGTTCTCATTCATTAGGAAGGGCTTTTGCTAGCTGATGTTGTTAAGATATATATCTTATATCTTTTTATTTAATTTTGGATATTATTTGATAATTGGACCTAGATGAATTTATGTGAGGCTCTTTCAGGATAAGTTTGATAAGGTTTAGAATTCTAAATCAAGATAAGATTTAATGTATAGCCTATTTTAGGATAATGACTATCTAAGGAAAGATGAGATTTGGTTTGAAAATTACAACTGTCATTGGCTGTGTTTCATATGAAGTGTGGGCTGAATGGTTGTCATAAAACGAAAATTAATGGGTGACTTGGCATCTGGTTTTTAGGGTTACCTTTGATAACATTCAGTAGCTAATTCTACAAAGAAATTATTATGTGTGTTGCTGATTTTCTGTCAAGTATTATGTAACTTGTGTGAGCTAGGCAATTGGTGATTGTGTGGATCTTGCAACTGCATTTTTCTCCAACCTTTTAATGACAATTGAGGGTTTTCTTTGTTGTTGATTTAAGTCTTGACAGCTGCGTTGTTTTATTGGTGCTTGGGTGAGTTGGCTAGACTATTGATGAGTGGATCATTACTGCTGCATTTGCTTTTTTTGGGATGAATTTAGTGAGCTGAATAATTGTTGATGGATAGTTACACTCTTTTCTGTTGTTGAACAAAAATTAAAGGCAATTTTAGTAGTTGGTTTTTGTGGTATATGCATGAGTGTTGTTAGGCTGATCAGTTATTGATAATGTGAGTTTGGTGATTGTCGATACTGGTAGTGGTGTGTGTAAAATTTCAGCAGCTAGTATGGATTTTGTAGTTCAGATTTCTGCAACGTTTCGGTTAAGAAACATTTATTTTGTTAGTGAATTTTCCAGATTGGAGGACTAAGTTTTCTATCCATTGTGAGGGATTTTTAGACTATCAATGATAGTAGTTTTCATGCGAAAAAACTTCTAGCAGCTTTGGTGTTTTTGTAGCTCTTTGTGTGTGATGTTTCGATGATGAAACGTTTTTTGTTTGACTTGTTTTGTGGTTGTAGTGTATGGGATATTTTGGTGACACTATTGAAAGTTCACATCAGATTTTTGGTGGACGACTTTTTGTTCTTTCATTAAAGAAGCTACATTATTAGAGGAGTTGTTTTCTTTCTCAAGTGTCATTGTTTATGTTCGTTGTTATTTCTATCACTTGAGTTAATTTATTTTCATCCTTTATTATTAAATACTTTTGAGAAAATCCTTTGTTGAGGTTAGTACGAGGCGATCGTACTATTGAGTATGAATTACTTTCACAGGTAGTGAGGACGAGGGATAGTGTCAATAGTTGGGTGAGTCGATTCTGTAATGCCTTAAGTAAAACTATTGTTATATCATAGGTGAAAGTAATTAAACAGGGTGAGGGCCCCACAGACGTAGACAAGGTGTGTCAAACTGTGTTAACAAATTTTTAGTGTTGCTTTGTTATTTTACATTTAATTTTTCTATTTTTCGCTTGTGCTAGAAATAACTATGACTGACCTAGAATTTTTTCGAAACTACTACATCCTTTCGGATTTACAATTGGTATCAAAAAGGGTCACTGAATTAGAACTTAGTATGTTAAGTTGGTGTAGATCCATGTTTCATAATTATAGCTATAAGAGAAGGGGCATCAGTCATCAGGCCACCGTTATTAGATGGTTTAAAATATCTTATGTGGAAATCACATATGAGAGTATTTATTTAGGCATAAGAAACAAAAACATGGAACTCAGTTTTAAACGGTTGGACACATCCAGTGACGATTGATGAAAAGGGAGAAGCAATCCTTCAAAAGCCATCTGAGTGGACAACGACTGAAAAAGAGAGAGTGCTTGAAAATTCTCAAGCCTTACATGCCAACTTCGATGCAGTTGATGAAGGTCGCTTTGTTATGATATCATTCTGTGAATCGACAAAAGAACCTTGGGATACTTTACAAACTATACATGAGGGATCGAAATTTGTAATAGCCTCAAAACTTCAGATGTTAGTTGTAAGATTTGAAGAGCTGAAGATGGATGAGAGTGAAGCGATTGGAGACTTCTATGAGAGACTGTGTGACATAGCAAACCAAGTACCTCAACTCGAGAGGAAGCACTTTAACTTGGAATTGGTTAAGAAGACATTGAGGTTGTTGCCTCTGAGGTTCATACTGAAAATTGTAGCAATCAAAGAAGCTCATGATATTGATGAATTATCATTGCATAAGGTAATTAGAATTCTTATCAATTTTGAGATGAATTTGTTAAGGGGCAAATAGGAGAGGAACAAAGGATTGACATTGCAAGCCGAGATTGGTAAAGTCATGAATGACTTCGAAGATGAATCTGATCAGAATGGGATATAGAATTATTGACAAGAAATTTCAGCAAGTGGTCAAAGAAAGTGAAGAAGGATGGATCCAATTTTAGATAAAATGGTGGGAGCTCATCAAATAGTAATTTCAAACAACAAGATAAAACTCAAAAAGGTGAAAGAAAAGTGAAGAAAATTTAATGTCATGAATGTCAAGGCTTCGGACATGTGCAAGCAGAATACACTAACACTTTGAAGAAGAGAAAAGAGAACTCCTATACAAGCACTTGGAGTAGGAATGAATATGAAAGTGAGTATAGTAGTAAAGAGGAATTTGTTAGTAGTGTTGCATTGGTTACTTTATATAGCAAAAGTCCAGTTGGTTGCTTAACAGCAACCAAGAAGAAAGAAACTGATGATGAAAAAACGTGAATAAATTAGAAAATTTTGGAAAAAAAAACGCAAATGAATTAACTTAAAGTCTAACCTCAGATTATGACAATGATTTAGATAACAAAAAGGAGGATATTTATAAAGCCTATGAATTAATGTAAGCAAAATGAGTGCAAATATGCCAGAAGAATGAAAAGCTAAAGAAAGAAAACTCCTCTATGAAGAACATCATTTAAGATTTAGAGAAGAAATTGTTATCTACACTAAATGAGCTTAATGAAACAAAATTGAAGTTGGTTAGTACAAAAAAGGGAATAAGAATGTTAAATGGAGGTACCGAAAAGTTAGAAAAGTTTATGGAAATTGGTAAGATTAAAGGGACCTTAAAGGTATTGGCTATAAAGGTGAATGTTCTAAGTCGAATGATGCGAAAAATGGTGCAATAAGATCTGCCAAAGGAGAAACCTCAAGGAAGAATCAGAGATTCATACCTACATGTCACTTCTGTGAGGTTATTGGGCACATAAGACCAAAATGCTACAAGTTATTACAAATGATATTTCAAAGGGCTCAAAATTGAAAATCTATACACTCACCATTAAATTTTCATGAGCAACAGCTCATGGTACCGAAGCATACTTGGGTTAGAAAAAATCAGCCTCACACATCATAACATATACCCATGGGAGTTAATACCATAAATTGTCCAGATCCACAGTTAGTTGTTACTGGAAAAAAATCAACCAAACATCTAATGACAGAGATGATGTGAAGAGGAATAAGGTCAGGTTTGAATTTCTTTGAGGGGTATAGGGACTGTATGCTTTACATTTTTGAAGTATAGTTTGATGTTGTTTCTTAAAAAAAAAAAGGGAGGTTCGAAGGAGTTAATATCTAGACATTTTGAGTTTTTATTTATTGATTTTCTAAGGTTCAGTTGATTAGTGTGTGTCTGGCTTTTACTTACTTTTTGAATAATATATTTGATGTGAAAATGAGGCTTTGCTTGATGATTTGAGAGTTCTACTTTTGGATTTTGATTTACGAAGTTATGTCGAGAAAATGTTGATACTTGGTTGGAGACCTATAGGAAGATTCAAGTTTTTCAAATTTTATCTTAATTTTTCATATCATGGGTTGTATGAATTTGGGCAATTTGCGTTCATATGGTTTATGTGAGGAGGAGATTGATTAAGTTTGATTATGATTCGTTGAATGCATTTTTGAGCTTATGAATTTAATTAGTCGTATGCAGATGACTTTGATGTAAGAAGTGATATGTTAGATAATGTTCTGACTGGTGGTAAATTGTCATCTTAGCGTGTTTATGATTCTTCCCCTGCACCTACTACAAGTTCTTTTATCTTTTTATTCGCCGAGATTGATCGCGTTGAAGACATTCTTCATTTTGACATTGTTTTGTCCCAAGGGGGAGATATATGATTTTTTTGTGACTGTTCAATTCAAGGGAGATTTCAAGGGATCTCCGTGACTATAAGTCTTGCTTTCTGGCATCCTTTGTCCTAAGGGGGAGAACACTATATTGGAACATTTGTTTTTGATTTGTTGCTTAGGTTCAGCTAATTTTGGATATTTGTATCTTTAGATAATTGATTATGTTTGAATCTTGTTAACGGATTAAGGGGGAGTTTTCTTATGGTTTGTGCATTCGATGTCATAAGTTCAATTATCTCCTTTAGGGGAAGTTTCAAATATGTGACAAATAATGCCAAAAATGGAGAGATTATTAGCATATATATCTTATATCTTTTTATTTAATTTTAGATATTATTTGATAATTGGACCTAGTTGGATTTATGTGGGACTCTTTTAAGATAAGTTTGATAAGGTTTAGAATTCTAAATCAAGATGGGATTTAATATATAGCCTATTTTGGGATAATGGCTATCTAAGGAAGGATGAGATTGGTTTAAAAATTGCAACTGTTATTCATCGTGTTTCACATGAAGTGTGGGTTAAATGGTTGTCGTTTTTGGGTGTGAAAAAAAGAAAATTAATGGGTGACTTGGCAGCTGGTTTTTAGGGTTATCTTTGATAACATTTAGTAGCTGATTCTGAAAAGATATTATTATGTGTGTTGTTTATTTTTCTGTCAAGTATTACATGACCTGTATGGGCTAGGCAATCGGTGATTGTGTGGATCTTACAGCTACATTTTTCTCCAGCCTTTGAATGACAATTAAGGGTTGTCTTTGTTGTTGATTGAAGTCTCAGCAACTGTGTTGTTTTATTGGTGCTTGGGTGAGTTGATTGGACTATTGGTAAGTGTGTGTGGGATCATTACTGCAGCGTTTGTTTTTGTTCTAGCATGACTTTAGTGAGCTGAACAATTGTTAATGGCCAGTTGCACTCTTTTCTATTGTTGAACGAAAATTAAGGGCAATTTTAGCAGCTAGGTTTTGTGGTATATGAGTAAGTAATGTTGGGTTGATCAATTATTGATAGTGTGAGTTTTGGTGACTATCAACAGTCATGGTGGTGTGCGTAAAATTCCAATAGTTGGTGTGGATTTTGCAGTTCAAATTTCTACAATGTTCCAGTGAAGAAACGTTTATTTTGTTGGTGATTTTTCCAGGTTGGAGGAGCTGCAATTTTTGTCTATTGTGAGGGATTTTTGGGTTGTCGATGATAATGGTTTTCATGCGAAAAACTTCCAACAGCCTTGGTGTTTTTGGGACTCTTCTTATATGACGTTTCAATGATGAAACGTTTATTGTTTGAGGTGTTTTGTGGTTGCTGTGCGTGGGATATATCAGTGACACTATTGAAGGTTCACAACAGGTTTTTGGTGGACAACTTTCCATCTTTCATTGAAGAAGCTACATTGTTAGAGGAGATGTTTTCTTTCTCAAGTGTATGTGTTTATATTTATTGTTATTTCAATCATTTGAGTTATTTTATTTTCATCCTTTATTATCAAATACTGTTGAGGTTAGTACGAAGTGGTCATACTATTGGGTATGGATTACTTTCACGGGTAGTAAGGATGAGGGAGTATCAAGGGTTGGGTGAGTCGGCTTTGTAATGCCTTAAGTAAAACTATTGTTGTATCACAAGTGAAAGTAATTAAGCTGAGTAAGAGCCCCTCAAATATAGGCAAGACGTGTCGAACTGCATTAACAAATTTTCAATGTTGATTTGTTATTTTACATTTAATTTTTCTGTATTCGCTTGTGCTAGAAACAACTGTGATCGAACTAGAATTTTTGCGAAACTACCACATCCTTTCAGATTTACAGATGTTATTTAGGAATTTGTTGATCACATGAAAATTGGTTATCCTAATTTTGCACTTGAGGACAATTGCCATTCTTAGGGGGAGAGTGATGTTATAGTCATTAAACAACCAGAATTAGACTTGGCTGCTAAAGTAGTACCTTTGAAAGTTTACTAACGAAGGCAACAAAATTAGAAGAAGGAATAATGAATAGTTTATGGCTATCTTCAGTTTATATATTCATTATTAGTTACTGTTTGTTGGTAGTTTTATTTGTAAACCTTAAAGGCAATTGAACACAACAATAAAGCAGGTATATTTAGAAAAGTTCTTGAGTACTTTTACTCTTGGAGATCATTGGGTTCTCTCTAAGGAGCCTATCATACTATAAAAAAAAGTCACAAAGGAAGGAAAACTCATAAATCTGGTGAACTATAACAAAAATTTAGTCTTACTAGGCCTATAACCAGATCTAGGGGACTTGATCGTACCAATGAGCACTTATATTAGAGAACCAATTTGGATTATATTAATTTAGAAAAGACTTATGACAGGGTACTTAGGCAAGTTATGTGGAGGTGTTTAGAAATTAAAAGAGTTCCTATGACTTATATACATATTATTAGAGATATGTAAGAAGGTGTTAAGACTAGGGTAAGGACAGTAAGCAAAAATACAGAGCATATTGATATAGGGCTACACCAAGGATCCTTATTGAGTCCCTTCCTATTTGCAGTTGTGGTATATAAGCTTACAAGGAATATTCAAAGGAATGTGACATGATTTGTGTTATTTGTTGATGACATTATTTTAATGGATGAGATAAAAGAATATGTCAATGTTAAGCTCGACTTTAGAGGGATAAGTTAGAGTCGAAGAGCTTGAAATTGAGCAGGATTAAGATTGAGTACTTAGAGTGTAAATTTTCAAGTCATAGGGGGAATCTCATATGGAGGTAAAGATTGATTCAAGAGTTATATCACAAAAAGATTCTTTTAATATAAAGATTGGTTCAGAAGTTATACCACAAAAAGATTGTTTTAAATATCTTGGATCTATCATCTGAAGCAATGACAAGATAGATGAAGACATATTTCACCATATCAAATCAGGGTTGTTTAAATAGAGGGCTATATTAGGAAATTTATGTAAAAAGAGGATATCATTCAAGTTAAAAGGTAAATTTTACTGTTTAATAATTAGGTCAACCATGCTTGCAAAATATTAGTCCATCAAATAGGTACATAGTCATAAGTTAATGGTGGCAAAGATGAGGATATTTCGTTAAATGTGTAATCTTATAAGAAGAGATAAAATCATAAATGTAGTGGTAAAAAACAAATTGATGGTGACTAATATTGATGGTAAATTAAGAGAGTCAAGTTTAGTTAGTTTAAATATATTAAAAGGAGACATCCTGATATTCTAATGAGAAAATGTAAGAAGATTATCTTTATGAACTGTAAGAGAAAAAGAAAAAGACTTGAGAAGAACTAAAGGAGATGATCCGAAATGATATAACTCTGCTAGAACTCTCTCAAAACTTAGCGCTCAATAAAAGATTTAGGCAAACTAAGATATGAGCAAAAGATACTATGTAAAAAGTCTTACATACAGAGATCTTTCTCTTTTTTTAATGTCTTTTGAACCTTTTTTTGATTATTATATCTTGTAATACTTCTCTCGTAGTCATTGTAGCTATTTTTAATTGTTTGTTTGTTATATTTATTTTATTTGTCCTCTTTCTTTTTTGTTTATTTATTTACATATTTTATTTTATTATTTATTATGTACTTTATTTTATTATTTTATTATTTATTAGTATTATCTTTTATTTTTATTTTTAATTATTAAAATTATTTGTCTCTTTTTCTTTCTATTTTAGATTGTAGAATTATTCTTATTCTCATTCTTATTTTATTGTTTTTTATGTCATTGTTTGTATTTATTTTTTATTTTTTATCCTTTTTAAACAATACTTCAAAACTTTTTTTTAATTTCATATAGGCCTATCAAAAAGAATCTCTCCATTAATTAGAATAAATCTACGTTTTTTTGGGTCCAAATATCACGTCTTAGCGAATTCGTACTGAGATATTGTATTTATTGTTGTATTACTTTATATTATCGGCTATTTTGTCTCAGGCATGACTTTCACATCTGGGAGAGCTGTGGGCTTGTCAGTGTACGTGAAGAAAAAGCCGTGAAGTTTTCAGGACAAGAAGTTAAATATTGTATGCCCCAGAAATTGTGGATGGATCTCAAAACCCACCAAGAAAAGATTCCTGTTTTCACTTATCATTGGCTCTGACTGATTCAAACATGCTAATTTATTTTGCCTCTTTCCTCGAGACTCTTGCTTTCTTGACCATAGAGATTAGTTTTTCGTAAGTCTGAAGCCCACTTGATTATAAACTTAGTTTGGTCTTCTTGAGAGAACCTTCTTTCCTCTCGGGTTGCGCAATTATATGTTTACAAGACTAATGTCTACTTCGCTTGCATCAGAACGTTCAAAACTATTGAGTTGTTTGGCAAACATCTGTTTTTTTAGCTTATTAACTAAATTTTCATTTTTGTTATCGTTTTAAAAGGTTTTAATGTGTTTGATAAATGACTTATTGATTAATTTATTTAACTTTAATAAGTTGATTCTAAAAATTTCATGAGATGAGCTTTTAGAGTTAGCTATTTGTCTAATGACAGTATTACCCTCCACTTTACTCTTTACTTTTATTTTATGTATTTTCAAATTTGACTTTTTTTTATCATACAATTATGTCGCTAAGTGTGGAAGAATATAATAAAGGGGTTAATTAAACTTTTTAATCTTTATTTAATTTTATAATATTAGTTCACATTTAAAAATACCATAATATTAAGTTTTTAAGCATAAAAAGTCACTTTAAATTAATATTTTTAGTATATAACTACTATATATCGCATCTGTATCATACTATAATTTTAGATATTTTAATTTATTGAATAATACAATCCCTACATAAAAAATTCTAATATGCTACATCATTCATATTAATAGAGAATTTAACGTTAGATTATTAATATTAATATTAATATTAATATTATGTTTTTATTAAAGTTATAAACTTAATTTTTGTAAAATTAAATATCTAAATCTAAATTCTTATAAGAATATTCAACGAAATACTAAGAAATATAATATTTATGCCCTTATAATTTTTTTTAAAACCATGGCCTCATAAGTCATTTTATGCATCAACAATTAATACTAAATAGCTAATTTTTTCAAACATCTTTAATAAATAGTTGATGTTATCAGCTGATTAAATCAGTTGATACAATCAGCTATTAACTAATCGCTAATAGAATCATATAACAACTAATACAATCCGCTGTTTGCTAAACAAGACCTATACTTGATGCAATCAGAACTCCACTGCTATTCCATGTAAAGATAAACTCGTCATCCGTACCTTAGGTTGCTTAATAGCTTCATTTAATACGAATGCATGAGATAAAGACTCATATAAAATCATTGGAAATGAATTTTTATCATTTCTTTAAGTCTACTAGATCTTTAAGTGAATTTTTTACATGCTAATGCTATGCTACCTGACCTCCAAAAGTTATAGAAGTACGGGGGCTTTTAATGTGTAATCTGATCTTGATCTTACGAAGACGCTAATTACTATGTTTTGCATTAAATCAAATGGCATAGGAGCTTGTAAAGTGTGTGCTCATTTTTAACTTAGACAAAACTCATAAATGCAGTGTGAAGCTTTTAAAGTTGTCTCACGAAGCATGTCTGTCAGTTTCCTATGCTTCGGCTCAAAAACGAGGCAATTGTTTAGTTTCTTGGTTTCAAGTGTTTTTTTTTTTTTTTGGTCATGTCTGAAGATCTATTATTCAGCGCATCTTCAAAACTTTCGGATTGTGTAGCTTTCTTTGATGCTCGTGTTAATTGCTAACTTGAGCTGAATCAGAAACCTATAGCCAAAATGAAAATGCTTCAATAATATCAGAATCAATATGCAAAAGGTGGCAACAATAAGAAAGTGAAACCCAGAACCCAAACTTAATTACGGTTGTGGTCGAAGTGTGTTAAGAAGGTCTCTAACAGCATTCATTTACTTTCTTTCTGTTTGTGAAAGGAAAATGTGCATGCAAATTGTCAACCGAGAAAGTCTGATACCAAGCATGTCTGTGACTTTCTGAGAACCACAAGCATGTCAGGCCAACTTCTCAGCCTCAATTTTGATGATTGGTTGTTGTAAGAACGAGGTTGTTTTTCCCCGAGTTCATTTACGACCGGACCTCGATTTGCTATTCTAAAGTCCCACCTTCTATGATAATTAAGCTATAATAATCTGTCTCTGATATGATGACAGAGGTAATTCATGGTTGTTTCGCAAAACCATGTTCAAGTATATAATTTGCGATAGGCTTGAAAATACTACTACCTTTTATAATATTGGAATGTGAAAAGAGGAAATTTTCGGTATCTAAGAAACGAATATCCATCACAAAGTTCAATTGCCATGAAATCCAATTTTTTACTAATTCATACAGAGCCACACACATGATCTTGTTCCATCTCTCCTGTTTTTTTTTTGACCTCTTTTCTAAAGCACTAAAGATAAGAAATGATATCAATGGCCATGTGCATTTTACAAAATGCTCCTGGAAACCAAAATATGGAGTCCCATGTAACCAAAATGTAGACATAACCGGCAGACCTAGTTATATGTGCAAGTGCAACTCGAAAGTCTTTGAAAAATTTTGACTTTGTAGTGGTGTTATCGGTTGGTGATCCTAACATATTTATATTAAATTTTATTGTTTGCTAATCAATTTAGCTCTTTAACCAATATGAAAAGGGAAGAAGCTTTTTCCCTCCCAGCAGGTTTTTGACCGGACACGGGGACCTTGCATTGTTGTATCCTGATACATTTAAGGAATAGACAATCTGTAAGCCCACAAAACCAGTCAATTCATATCAATCTCCTGTATTTTCCTCCTTGACCTCTAACTTTCAGCCCTTTTGAGGGTGCTTTATCTTTTGTAAATGCTTCCTTCTTTTTAGTTATTTGGGGGCCACCACTATTAGCTTCTTCCTTGGCAGTGTTGCTAGCTAGCAACCTTACACTTCATGATTGGAAAAACTCAGGCATTAAAGAATGTTTATGATAAAGCAAGATCAACTTCGCTCTTGATTTTATAGAAATCCCAACTTTCACATATTTATGTCTTTCCAACGACTTGATTGCTGTAGATGTATGTATGCGAACTTGGTTCTACTGAAATTATAGTAATTGGAAGTACCAACGGAAGACATCATTATATGGTAGTTCAAACCTAGATGTGGTGGTTCTGACGTTGTTGACCCCTATAGACCCAAAAATCAGTGTGTTAGGCATAAACAAAGGTCCTAAAAGTGAGTTTATTAGCACAATGTCCTAAATGCATTGGCACGAATTACAATGTTCTTAATCTCTTCGTTATGCATTGCGAGTGTGGGTGGTGACGGGATAGTATTGTTTGTTATTCATGCTTCCGAAATGAAATGACATGAAAACCATATGAAGTGTACAATCCAAATCCCATGAACTCTGGCTTATCACCTCCTAGTTTTTGTCTTTTCTTCCTTTTTTTTTTAAATGCCTGACTTCCACTTTTAACAATCACATTGAATCAAAAAGCCAAGAACTGAGATTTGCTCCTTTTCATGCAACGCAAAAAGCCCACTATTCCAAAAGCTTGAAAGGTGGCATTGCTTTCTAAGACAAGGGACTAGTCAAAAAAATTGACAACCCTTTTTCTTGCACCATACACTATGACACTCTATATAAGAGTGTAAGAATGTTTATCTTTTGCACTATATATGTATACACTAGATAGTTATCAAAAGGACAATGGGGTTGTTGGATTTCGCATTAGATATGTCTAAGAATCGGTTTGCCTCTTAATTGGTTCACCCTTTTCAAAAACCAACGTCTGTGACTGTGAGTAGTCCCATTCCACGCACTGTTGTTCCTGTTTCTTATAACCAGGGTTTATTCTGTTACCATTTAATGACTTTGGATTTTTCCCTTCTGTAGTATATTTTTTTCTTTGCTTAGTGCCTGTCAATATCTTATGGTAGTATTTGCCGCATTTAATGCTCTCTTGCCCAGTTTTCAATTGTGGGGTCTGAAGACAATATCTTTCTTTGCCACCATGCATGAAGTAAAGTGGCGGGATAGTTTAACACTAAAGCCATTCAAGCTCATGGAGGCAACAGTTTCTAAGCACAAGCGATCCAACAGGTGAGTATTGATACTAAAGCTTAACCTGTTCCCTTTATAGGTCTATATTGATCCTCGATGTTAACGAAGATATGAAGGTCTCTAAACTATTGTTTCATGGTTTCTACTTATAGATATTAGCTCCTACATGCGGTGTTGTGTAAGACTGAAAGTTGCAGCTTAATGTCCATTGTTTTAACCTTTTGCGTTGGTTCAGTTGTTTATTGCTTTTGCAGTGATCCAGTAAAAAGTAAAATTGAAAAACACGAAGCGGACATCATCTTTGGAGCTTCTAACCACCTGAAATTGGTAAGACTTATGTGTTGCTATTCCCTGACATCTTTGCTATATGATTTCTTGGAGCAACCTCAGTAGATATAGTTTGACATATAAACATATACGAAAGAACTAGTGTCTCCACTCCATCTGTTTTACTGTTAGTTTTTCTTCCCTGACAGAAAATGGGACAGAGTGACGACCCTGTGGAAGGCAAGAAGAGGCAACCTCCTTACATGGGGGCTCAAGATTCTCTAAAACAAGAGGTTGGTATCTAAATTTCCCTGTGTTGAGAGTGGAGAGCAGTTATATTTCCTTTTTAGCATTCTAAACTTTCAGTCTGTGACCCTTCGTTGTTCCTGTTTTCTGTAAAATGCATAAGGGGATTCAGTATGAAACACATTAATCTGAAGATGATCACATGCATAACACACTGTTCCTGGCAATCTATAGCTGTCAATGTGCTGTAAACTAAGTGCAGAAATGCTTAGTTCTGACTTCTTTTATTGTTTTATTATAAACACAAAAAGAAGTTAAACTTTTTTTTTAATTAAAGGAAATATATTAACAAGGCAAAAACTTATTCACAATCCTCACCAAGGATCCTATAGGCCAAAAACTAACCTACACTACACAAAAATACAGCAATTACAACAAAAGTTTCAAATTAACCATAACGATCTGAGGAGTTTGTGGCTAATAGATTCTTGTTTCTTATTGGCTAAGATAGTCTCACGAATTAAATTGACAATTGCCTCGGCAAGTCCAAACTTGTGCTACTCTGCATTATTATAGATTCTCCTGTTTCTTTCCCACCAGATACAATAGATTACCATCTGAAAGGAAGTCTTGACATGGAGATATAATAGATTACCATCCAGAAAGAAGTCTTGATTAGTAATTCATCCTTTTGCCCCAGTTTGACATATCGAATGATAGATTCCAACATTTCATCCCATACAAATGAGAACCTTGGGAGTCGAATCATATTCAAAATTTTGCTCCATACAAATTTGCCATAACTACATTCGAAGAATAGATGATTTCTCGTCTCATTCACAAGTTTACATAAGACACATAAAGGATTGTAAGACCCAAATCAATAGTCTTTCGTTCTTAATATGTTCTTGATCTCCAACCATAAGAAAATAGCAACTTTGAGGTACAGAACCTACTTCCACATTGTTTCTACCCACGAGACTGATTGTCGCGGTGCCACCAGTAGATTATGAGCAGATCTGTTATTGAACATCTCACTTGTGTGTAAAGTCCATATCAACTTATCCTTCCTTCTTACATTTGGCATCTCAGGTAAGTAGTTTTCTAATAATTGAAAATGACAAAGAGTATGAAGTCTAACCTACTCCTAGATGAGCCATGCAACCGTAGCCTCCTTAAGGATCATGTTCCGTAGCACTTGTAATTCATCACACAACCAAAGAGGGATTAAATCTGTCCAATTATCAAACTATATCCAAATGTCATCGCCATCCCTTACCCTATACTTCAAGCAAGGATAAATCAGTTCCCTAAGATTCAACATACCCTTAAAAATCCATGAATAAAAATGGTTACATTGGAGTTGCGAAAAACCTTGAGTTTGAAGGTGAAAAATCTACACCCATTTCACCCACTAGGCTTCCTTATCCATAAATAATCTCTAAATCCTCTTAAGTAGCAAAACCCGTTGCATTTGAGAAATCGAAATGACCCGCAAACCCCATGCTTCTTATGAAGGATAATTTTACTCCACTTCACTTTGGCCCCTTTACTATTTTCTATTTTTACGGACAGAAGAATGATTTTAATACCTTCTCTATGTCCTTAATCACTTTCTTTAGAAGTACCATATGGGCTACCCAGTGAATATGTATACTATTCAACACAGAAGTGATAAGAGTGACTCTAACAGCTAAAGACAAGAATCTATTCTTCCAAGCAAGGATTTAGGATTTCAATTTTTCTAGCAAAGGAATAAAATCTGAATAATTAAGCTTACCAGTGGTGATAGAAACTCTCAAATAGCAAAAAGGGATTCCCTATTTTGCAAACCTCACCATATTGCTTATCCATTTAGGATTCCGAACATCAGAGGACACGTACACACCACTCTTTTGCTCATTTATCTTCATCCCGACTAACAAGAAAAAGTGGATACCATGTTCATCACCAGCATAATAACTTGAGGTTCAGCCTTACAAAACAAGATAACATCATTAGCATAGAGCAAGCGGGACAATTTCAACTCCCGACATTTATAATGGTATTGGAACAAACTATTACTAGCCACAAGTTTATACACAAGTCTTGAAAAACCCTCCATAGCTAGAGTGAATAGGTAAGCGAAGAGAGGATCCCTTGCCTAATCCCTCACGTATTGAAAAAAAGGTCTCGTTGGAATCCCATTTACTAACACATTCATTGACGTAGTTTGGATACATTACTGAATCCAGTGCCAAAATCTTTTCGATAGACTGATTGCTTCCAAACACGACTTTAAATATTCCCAACTAATGGTATCGTAGGCTTTGAATAAATCAAGCTTCAATGCACAACTCTTAATAGGCTTCCCATAATGATACTCCCCTAACAACTCTTGCAAAATCAATATATATTGTCACCAAAGCTTCTCGAAGGCAGAAAAGCACCTTATGCCACATTGACCACCTCTGCCAACACTACTTTCAATCTATCCACCAGTAAAGTAACGATAATTTTATAGATCATCGAGCAACAAAAAATTGGGCGATAATCTGTAATCATCAAGGGCCTCTCCGTCTTAGGAATTAGACAAATAAACGTATGATTAATCTCTTTTAACAAAGATCCTGAAGAAAAGAACTCCAGTACAACATCAGTTAAGAGAGGCCCCGTGATGTCCCAAGTTTGTTGGAAAAAACTGGCTGGAAACCCATCAGGACTAGGCAACTTTGAACTATGTAACCGAAACACCACCTCTTTTACCTGATTGTTGTGCAAGGTGCAGTAAGCATCTCCTGAATCGACTGATCCGAACAATACTCCAGAACATTTCCTACTCCAAACCTACTTTGCTGGATTATAGTAACCTGCATTAAGTTAAAGTATCTACAAATATGGTCAGGGAGCTCCTGTTGATCAGATATCAGGTTGCCCACCTCATCCTTCAATTTAGTGATGGTATTAGTATTCCTCCGAGCCAACAAAGAAGCCTGAAAGAATTTAAAATTAACATCCTTCTTTAAGCCAAGTTTGTTGAGCTTTCTGTCTTATAATGGAAAGAATTTGAACTTGTTCACACTTCCCATGTAAACCAAACAATCAGAGAGTATTTACAGCTTTTATGTGTCAATTGAAATGCTGAGGCTATTTAATTCAATTTATCTCACCCATTCTTGGTTGTCTTATATAGATTCTAGAGCTTCAAGACCAGTTGCAGGCTCAGTTTATGGTACGCAGTGCACTGGAGAAGGCACTAAGTTACAGGACAGTTTCCCATGATATTATGAACGATAAAACCATTCCTAAGGTAAGTGTTCATAAATTGAAAGAACTGATGTATGGATCCACACTGAGTTATAATTTGACATTGTTGATTTAGATGCTTCCCCTTCTGGACATCTCTGTTTTTCCCTTGTTCTACTCTTGTCTGTTTTAGAAAGTTTGGGAAGTTGATTGAAACACTTTTATCTTCTGTTTACTATCCACTTGATTTGCAGCCTGCTAAGGAACTGATTAACGAAGTTGCTGTGTTGGAGTTGGAAGTCGTGTATCTGGAAAAATATCTCCTTTCTGTGTATAGAAAGATGTTTGATCAACAAGTATCAATGATATCATCCACGGATGCGGGGCTTAAAATGAATTCGATCATTCATGAAGATAAGTTTTCAGTGATTCACGAGCATGATCTTGTGCAACATGAAGATAATTCAGCTAATCAATCACGTCTTCAAAATCATCAGAAGGAAAGCAATGACATCTTTGGACTGGCAAAGCTTTCCGATTCTGGTATTCAGCGATGTCACTCCTCATTGTCTCAGCATTTGCCCGGAAGTTCTCAAACAATGAGATCTGTAGCTAGAGCTCTAGACTCATACCACTCTCTCCCATTGTCCATGCTGGAGGTAGCTTGTTTGAACGAGAATTTTCTTGTTGATAGTTCCTGTAATGGCTCTTCAGTAACATATCTAGTTTGTGTTTTCTTCAGCAAGCTCAGAATGACGCTTCCAATGTAATCAGTCTGGCAGATCATTTTGGAGTCCGTGCTAATGATGATGCCACAGAGACACCAAACTGGCTTTCTGAGGAGATGATAAAATCTATCTCAACCATATACTGTGAACTTTCAGACCCACCTTTGGTCATTCCTGATTATCCTTCCTCACCTACTTCATTCTCTTCATCACCAAGCGAGTTCCCAACTCAAGGTCAGGGTAGCATGTGGAGCCCCAACTATGGCAAATTTTCATCCTTTAATTCTTCTGTGGACAACCCTTTTCATATTGGGAAGTCGAAAGAATTCAGCGGACCATATTGCACAATGGTAGAAGTACATTGGATTTCCAGAGATGATCAGAAGCTAAGAGAAATACAGAACAAGCTCCAGTACTTTAGGTGTGAACAGACTTAACTTTTACCCCACATTTTACTTGCTTTGACTTTGAAGCTGCTTAAGTCACCCTCAAACTAAGAAACAACATGGAAAGCAACATAACTTTCTTAAACATCTAGCAGTTATGCTATTATCGAGCATCAATATTGATTAAGTAGATGTACATTGAAAATCAAACATTTTCTTGTTTTGGTTGTATGATTCAAAGGCGCATGAATGTCGATTGAAGTATATATTACATCCACACCATCTTTCAGCCTATGTTAACATTTTTGTAAAGCGAATTTCAATTTTCAGCCTAGGTTAGCCTCTTTCTAAAGCAAAATTAAACCTTTTGATGGCGAGTGCTATATAGACCTGCTGAGGATTGCAGGCTATTTCTCATAAAAGAAAGAATTCTCTACATTTCTTTATCATAATTGCTTAAGTTTGGTTCAGGTCACTTGTATCTCGGTTGGAAGAAGTTGATCCCAGAAAGATGAAACATGAAGAAAAGCTAGCTTTCTGGATCAATGTGCACAATGCACTGGTGATGCATGTAACATTTCTATGCCAAGTACTATCAATCAAGTCATTCTTTCTAATGCATTCTGTCGTTTGCTGCTAATGGACCTAAATCTGAATTTGTTTTCCTGCAGGCATGTTTTGTTTATGGGATTCCACAAAATAATACAAAAAGAGTGTCCTTAGTGCTTAAGGTGATACAAAACTCAGTTGTTTTCAGAGAGAAAAATAAGCACCATATTTAGTAAATTTATTATGTTTCAGGCTGCATACAACATAGGGGGTTACTCGGTTGATGTGGAGATGATACAAAGTCAGATACTGAGATGTCGACTGCCTCGTCCAGGACAAGTAATCTTATTTTCTGAAACTTGATTGTCATCTCTTTGTGCAACTTGAGTTCGAAAATGAAAAACCCTTTCCTCAGTTATCTTTGCAGCGTCTTAGATATTATAACTCACTTTCTCCACAATATATTATCACGAGGAATAAAGTATCCCTTTAAACATCTAATTTTCCATATATTTGCTTTTAGTGGCTCCGACAGCTGTTCTCTTCGAGATCAAAATTCAAGTCTGGAGATGCAAGAGCGGGCTATTCGATCGATCACCCTGAACCTCGCTTGCATTTTGCACTTTGTTCAGGAAGCCATTCAGATCCTGCAGTATGTTACAGTGCACATGATTTTGAACTTCTTAAAATGCTAAATAAATATTCCAAGTAAACCAGTTAGTAACGTGCAGATTAGATGATTGATCTCAAGATATATTTCATTTCAGAAAAATATAAACATGACGAGAATGCTTAGAAGAAAAATCTTCGTACACTCCATTTCATTTCTTCTTTCAGTTCTTGTCATTTGCAGCTAATGTGATTCAATTAATTAGGTCCGAGTATACACTCCCAAGAGAGTGTTTGATGATCTGGAAGCCGCAAAAGAAGAATACATTCAATCAACTTTTGCTGTACACAAAGATAAGAAACTCCTTCTACCTAAGATTGTTGATTCTTTTGCCAAGGATTTAGATCTTTGCCCTTCTGGCTTGTTGGAAATGATAGAGCATTTACTACCTGCTTCTTTGAGGAAGACCATTCAACAGAGTAAAGACAGGAAAATTGGGAAGACCATTGACTGGATCCAACACAATTTCACTTTCCGCTACTTGCTTTCCAGAGAATTAGTCTCTTGATCACACTAGTTCCAAGTGGGAGATCATCCGGTGAAGTACAGTGCAGTTCTGTTTGCCATCTTGTTTTTCAGTGCTTTTAGCGTCAAAATGTGGAATGACTGATGAATCACAAAAATGTTTCCAAGGTCAATCGGGTAGATCCTTGTTGATTTCAACACTACTTGGAAATTCGAAATATCTCAGAAGAATGAAGATCAGATTGGTTAAATGTGGAATTTATAACTTGGCCTACTTAACCAAATACAGAAAACTCCAGTTCCTATGAAGCTTAATCCCGCACGATCACCAATCTTCTCAGATCCCACATACATTGTGATTCAGCAATCATTCCTAATTGTCTTGCTAGCAGTTTCCACTGGAGTTGATATCTGTTGAGAGGCAGAAAGATCGTTGACGAACTCTGATTATGCAACTTCTTGTAATAGGAAAATGTTTCTTTTGTTTGCATTCAGAAGTACTTGCCAGCGTACATGTTGCCTTCCGTGATTCCTCCAGCCTATTTGGACTTCTTATAAAAAGTGCGTGAAACATAAAACCAGGCTTTAGATAAATTCACATGTTTTCATCAACTAATGGAAGTTGTATTAAGCAACCTGCAAATTGAGCATAATTGCGCTGAAGCTGTTGCATCTGCATTGCATTACATCCTGTTAGAAGATTAAAACCATTCAAGAGGTCCTGTCTCTGTATTTTAGTTCTCCTGTACATTTACTGCTTAGATCTCAGATCAAATCACCTAGACACCCTAGTTGGAAATTTCTTTTGGCACTACGCACTCCAGTAGGACTAGTGGAAACTGAATAAGTTTTTGCTGGTGACAATAAGATGTCTCGAGGTCCTCAAGCTTTGCCTACTTTCATATCTTTGAGCACAACCTGTCAGGTCGATAACTCTCAACAACCGGCCTCCTACTTTGACTAGATGGAGAAGAGCAACACAATCTAGACACACTAGTGGACCAGCCTGTGACTGTAACAAAAGGAGTGTTTCTCAGAAAACCAAAGAAATAGTTAGGTGTGAAGTGCCTGCCTTTCCCCAACTTAATTTTTCTTGGCATTAGTTATTCTTACTTGCATGAAAATGCTAATAGAACACAAAATGGGAGAAGAAAACAAAACGAAAACGTTTGGTCACAGGTCAAACACGTGAACATAGCAGCAAAATTACCCTGACCCAGACAAGCACACAAGATTCCCTTGGTGCTCTAACCAAACAACAAACTCAAAAAAACATGAAAATGAAAATGAAATCAGGAAAAACCTTAAAGAGGAAGAAAGTTAAACATCAGCTCTTTTTTCTTTTTTTTTTTCTGTTGAATGTCTTGAACGAAAGTATCCATCTCCTGAGAGTGCACCACGATCACTTGTATAGCACAAAAAAGTTCCAACACCCGGAAGCTCTTTTGACGCTTTTGCTTCTAAATAGAAACAAAGCCTCTCAAAACCAGCAAACAATAAGTCACCACAAGAAACAACCACCATTGTACGTCTGCTTCGTTTTTTATGTCTAGAAGATCTTCATAGAGAAAAAGTGAAAGAGGAGAGAGAGATGGAAGAAGAAGGGGTACAGGTTGTTTTAGCAAAAGCCACAGATTTGAGGTTAAAGATCTGTAATTGCATCCAACAAGCTAGCCCCAATATTGATAGCAACAACAGGGACAGCGAAAGCTCTCCTTTTACTGAAAAGAGAGAGAAGATAAAGAATCCCAATACACCGTCTGAAGATGGGTTGTCGGGCGAAGCAGAGGAAAAAGATGAGGAGGCTGAGGGGGTTTTTGCACATCAAGGATGCACTTGAATTGCGCGAGCACCAGCTCTCTAATTCGCAAGTCTCTTATACAATACCCATTTCTCTGTTTTTAACAAAAGTTGAGGCTTTTAGACAAAAATATCAGAACTTTGCGCTGTCACTTTTATATTATAATAGATTATTGTTGGTTGTGAGTGTGAGTTTAGTTGTTTGGGCCTTGTGTGTCATTTATTTTGGCTCTGTTATGAAAAGAAAGGTGATGAACAATTAGGACACTTGAATGCTTTCAGCATGTAATTTGTCCGCACAACACGCTGGATTCTGCTATTGGGGTGGCAAAAGTTCTGTTGAGCGTCTCTAGAGCAATGCTTCAGCTTAAATATATTGAGGTTACAGAAATTGGATGTTACTGACTGTAGTGTATTTGCGTGGACTAAGCAGAATAATGATCGAGGTGGAATTGGTTAGAGAACCAGTGATTGTGTTGCTTATAGAATGCCTAAACGTGGAGGGATCCTCTTCAGTTTGTCATTACATGTTAACTCATAGTTTATGATGTGCGCAAAGAGAATGATTTTGCTCCTAATTGTTTAAACATATCTTCTTTTTTGTCTTAACGGATATAACTATTATTGGATAGAGTAGGACATTCATTGCTGCTAACTCTTTGGTTGCTTCGATCTGCTTTTTAGGCTTTACAGCAGCAGCAACGTTACGAAAGGGAAGTTGCCATCGGTGAGATTGAACATAGCCGCAAGTTGTTATTGCATAAACTAAAGGATTACAAAGGACAAGAACTTGGAAGTAATACGGGAAGTTTCTGCATTTGCTGGTGAAACAGTGGAACATAATAATCATCTTCTACTTCCTCCATATCCCACCCCTGCTCCACAGTCCCTGTTTACTGAGATTCGATCACGAAAATCTGCGCTGAATGGAGTAAAAAATGGTGAAACAACGAAGAATATAAATCAAACCAACACTTCATCCAAAGTCAGCTCGGGAAATTTCCTCGGTGCAGCAGCTAAGGCAGCAATTGCCTTTGTTGGTGTAATATCAGTGCTAAGCCTAGCCGGTTTTGGACCAAATCTTGGAAGCAGAGGAAGTGACCAATTAAGGGGATGTTTGGAAAGGAGTAAATTCAATTCAGCTGTTTGGAAACACAAAAATAGAATGAATTTAATTCATACATGTAATTGAAACTTATTTTCTTTATAAATTGAATTCACTCCTCCAAGCATAGGAATTTAATTACATTGAAACTTGAGGAAAACACCTTTGAATAAAAATTTGTTGTTTGCTGTGAGTTTATAACAAGATATTCATCAAAGTTTATATATTTATTGTAGATTTTTATTGAATATAATTCTTTGCCATGTATTTCTTATCAAAAATCACTCTGTGCCATTCAAAGGTAACGTTTTGCTCTTTTGCCTTTTCATTCTTTGGACTATTTTACTTCTCACTTTTTTGTGCTTCACTTGATTGGATTTCAAAGGATATTAATTAAAATATTATTAATAATTAATTAACAATAATATAATTAATTAAAATATTATAATTAATTAATTAATTAAAATATAATTACTTAATTACAATATAATTAATTACAATTAATTACAATATTTTAATTAAAATTAATTATAATATTTTAATTAATCAATATACTGTAATTGATTAATTACAATATAAGTAATTAAAATATGGTTAATTAATTAATTA
>JAOTAX010000198.1:37800204-37811263 GCA_025629825.1 Erythroxylum guanchezii | reverse complement strand
ATAACATGAACTGCATCACTTACCTTAGGAGGTTGCACATCCTCTATCCTTTCTCGAACTATAATCTCTTCCTCTTCAATCTCTGCTTGTTCTTCCTTCTTTGCCTTGAAAAATCGACTTGGAAAAGGGGACAGAATCACCATATTTTGCAGCTTGTTTTGCGTCAATTCTGGTTGGGCTGGAAAATTTTCAAAACTTTGTGCCTCCATTCGATTAACGGTAACTGCAATTTGACTTAGTTGGTTTTTGAAATTCCTTTGTTGATTTTCCAAATTCCTTTGTTGATTTTCCAAATTTCGGATACTTGTTTCAGTATTTCGCTGAAACATCAAAGTGTTAGCGGTCAAAGTTTACAACATATCTTTTAAAGAAGACTTACCTTCGGCATTTGATGTCATATTCGGATTTTGTCGAGGCACGTACAGTTGTCTAAACTGCTAGAATTGAAGAGTTCTCATCTCCAAAATCATTATGATCTCCTCCAAAGACATATCATTAGCTTGTGGTGGTGATGGTGGAGGTGGAGGCTCGAAGTAAGACTGCTCTTCATAGTAACTCGATGGAGAAGTGAATCCGTACTTTTTATCCTGCAAAAAGGAACATCTATAAAAAATAACCAAAAAATGAGCAAACTTCGCATACCTTAGTTTGTTGGTCATCTCTCGGTATTTGCACAGCTAAGGGTGTGAAATTCGCCACTTGATGGTCAAACCTGGAAGTACGCCTTATAAGGGTACGGATACCTCTCCCTTACAGACGCGTTTTTCATAGCTCAACGCACCGGATCCCATCGGAACTCCGAGGTTAAATGTGCTTGGGTGAGGTAGTTCTAGGACGGGTGACCTCCTAGGAAGGCCTTGGAAAAAGCAAAACCGTGAGGGCTTGGCTGGGCCAAGGCCCAAAGAGGACAATATCTGTAAGCAGGTGATCTGGGACGTTACAGGTAGTATCAGAGCCGGTACCCAAACCGTTGTGCCAGCTAGGCTGGACCTCAAAGAGGGCTGGGTCCTAAGGGGGTATAGAGTGTGAGATCCCACGTTGGTCGGAGAGGGGAACGAAGTACGCCTTATAAGGGTACGGATACCTCTTCCTTATAGACACATTTTTCATGGCCTAATGGACCGGATCCCATCGGAACTCCGAGGTTAAATGTGCTTGGGTGAGAGTAGTTCTAGGATAGGTGACCTCCTGGGAAGGCCTTGGGAAAAGCAAAACTGTTAGAGCTTGGCTGGGCCAAGGCCCAAAGCGGACAATATCTGTAAGCGGGTGATCTAGGATATTACAGCTAGTCCATATGTGACTAGACTAGTCCATGATATAGGATTCCTAAAGCATTTACCTAAGATGACATAAATGCAACATATGGTGCCTATCACTCTTAAGACATTGAGAGTGATGGGATAATTCAAAGGAGGTTAGGTTAGTAAAGACACGTCTATGCTCTAGTGGAGTTGAGGAGCGTATAGCTGCAAATGAAGCAAAAGGGGATCACTCCTAACATACAAAAGCAGTAGCTTATGTAGGATCCTCCACAACATCCTACAATAGTGCTTGAGTGTTAAGAAGACTTTTCAGATAACATAGACACTCCCAATAGACTATTTACAACTCTACAACATAACCAATTAAAGGTAGCCTGATTGAAGAGATACAAGGGGCAGATTTTAGGAGTATAGTGTACTATCTGAGAGGGATAATGAGATCTAGCAAAGGGCATAACATGGATAAAGGCATAGGATCGGTGGACAAAGGAGTTACAGTACCAACTTTAGCATCGGGAGCCTTTACATTGTCACTAACTCCTTAGTAACTGGATGCTCTAGCTACTATAGAGGTAACATCTAAGACACTCATGACCTTACACTCCCATTACACCTATAGATCTTTAGAAAGAGGTGGATTAAAAGCAGAATGTTTAACAAAGGCATTTTTGTTTGTTTTATGGTTATTTTTTATTTTTTATGTATATTTCTATTTTATTTTAAACTGATAGTTGAAAAGGGATTAGCCCTGCTAAACTACTATTACGTTGTTTATTTCTTTTATATGTTGATTGTTAATATGTTAAACCATAGTTTCTTTTTATAGATATAGTTTAATAATGTTTATTTAATTTTCCATTTATTGTTTAATTTTTATTTTGTTTAATTTTATTTTTAAGGATGATAATGGATAAAAGTCATGCCACAAATGCAAACTTCTTGATAATAAACTGTGGAAGTACTAATTGACTTTACTTTCTCTCCATATAAAGCTTTTATATTCTTTTTTGTGACTTGTTGGGTACATTGGGGATAGTGTAAGTATGGGTAAGGTATATAGTGTTTTGGATTATAGAATTAATTAATACTCAAGCATATTTTAGTTTTTATTTATTGATTCTTCTTTATAAATTACTTTAATTGGTCAATTCTTATCTTGAAACATTTTGAGTTATTGTGAATTATGGAATTAAGATAGTGTATGAAAGCATGAAAGCATGATTAGATGGAACTTTACTTCTTATATTATAAATTATGAGGTTTTGAGCTTATGAGCATTTACTATCATTATATTATACCTTATTTTCTTTTGTTATAGAAATATCATACATACTTGGATGATTCTAGAACTTTTATTATGAATACTAAGACCATTATTTTTTAAATTAAAAGCATTTAAGATGAAAAAAGCACCTAGATTACACCTTTGTTAAACCTTTTTTTCAATTTTACTTTACCCTATTTTTATCCCTTAAGTGTAACCAATTTTGAGCATCCGCCTTTTCTTTAGATTGTGTTAACTATATTACAAGTTAATAAACAATTTTTATTGATTAGCCTTATATTTATTATCGAACCATATTTACATTTTATTTGGAGATTTTAGTTTGGTTAAATCAAATTTTATATGATATTGTTTACGAAATTTCCTTCTTGTTAATTAACCTGAAATTCATCCTTCATTGTACGTTACCTAAACCTCATTACACCTTAGCTGAAAAACGTTTTGATTTTTGCCTCTAATTTATTATATAGTGGTGGAGATATGATATGTTAACAAGCTTATCGTTAAGACTCTATCTATGTATTGATTTGAGAGTTTCATTGATGATCACCTTAAACACTTCAAGTTAGTTAAGTGAATCTTTAGTGTGAGACTGAGAGTGTTAAATTCTATAACACTTGATTTCGTAAGGGTTATCAAAATATTATCGAATGGATTCCTCATGTAACATTCAAATATAAAGGATATTTTAAATTATTTAGCACTGCCTTTGGTGCATTCGTCTATCACATTTGCATGAAAGAAATAGTAGATTATTTGGATCGATTGCTGCTTATGCAAAAACTTGTCTTTGTAACCTCATTCAATGGATTAGAGCCAAAACCATTGCCTACAACCTACTATCTTCATTGTCCCTCTTTATCTGCAACAACTGATGTTTGTCCTAATGTTATCCTTTACACATTAGTGATTACTGCATGTTAGTAATAGTGTTCATTATGATGTTATCGACGTTCAATAGCTAGTAGAATCAGATGCCTTATATCCTTGTTATTTGTTATTTAATCTCTTGTTATTGGAGCTAGTTATTTATCTAATGATGTTATTTAACTTTCAAAAGAAATATCATTTACAGTTTTGGCTTATGGAAAATTTATTCTATGATTGTTTGATTTTAATTGTAATTTGATTTAATTCTTGAGGCATAATATTTGAAATGTGAATAGATAGGATGAGATCAAAAAAAAGGGATATTGAGAGGAGTTACTGAATTGGAATTATTATTTTCTATAGGACAAGCAAGTGCTTAAGTGTGGGGAAGCTAATCACCAATGTTTTAGTTATATTTTTAGTCTCATATTTAATGCATTTTGCTTGTTAATTTGAGTTTTTTAATCAATTTTGGTATTTGAGTTGTTCATATTTTTTCTAGGTTTAATTCACTCACTTGGAGCAAAAAAGACCGAATTTAAACAAGTTTGAAGCATTTTGAAGATATTTAAATTAAGGTGGAGTGCAAGACAATGTTCATAGCTGTGTTAGATAGTTTACAGGCATGTTGATTGTTTTTTACAGAACATGCCCATATTGATGATTCTATATCTAGTTAGATTCAAATTTCAAATTTAAAAAGACAAGATTTAGTGACAAAAGGAAGAAGAGGGTCAGGAAACACAAGGAGAAACCCTATGATGACATAAAAGAAGAGAAATTACTAAAGAATTCCATTTGAGCATATTTTCATTAACCTAGAGTGATTTTCTTTTTGAAGATTTTAAAGATTTCGTTCATGTTATCCTTGATTTTTTAGCTTTTTTTTTAGTTTTGTGCTTTGTTAGATACGATTATGAGCTAAACCCTTTATGATACCTAGATTAGATGAACCCTATGATGGATCTTCTAGTGACTTTATTTTATTCTATTTTATTCTTTAATTTCATTGAGATTCAATTACGTGTTCTTGTTTATTTTTAATTAATATTGTCGGTATGTTGATTTATGTATAATTTCATGTAATTAAGATTGAGAAATCTAATGTATGAATAGACTTAAAATAAATGAAATGAATTGCATGTAAATCTAGATATGGGTTGATATAAATCTACTAGATTATGATCAAACTTAATAGTGAAATTTATATATCAATAATGTAATTCTAAAGATTTTAATTAGAAAAAGATTTCAATTAATCAACATATAATTAGGTATTAATAGTCTTGAGAAAGATATTAGCATAATTAAGAAATTTCTACATTCTAATAAACTTGAAAATAAATTAATTAGTGAAATCATGATTGCATGAGAAGGCTTGAGACCATATACTAATTATTTTATTAGTTGATTTTTACACTTTTCTATTTTATCTTCTTGATTATATTGACTTATTCTTAGTTTATTTTGTATTATTTTAAATCAAAATTATCACTATCACCTAAATTGTAGGTTAGCTAATGGGAAAAGAGTTATTATTAATACTCATCGCTTTTATAGGATCGGCACTTAGTACTCTTAGGCTTTTTTGCTTTTTTGAAAATTTGGTATTCTTAGCCTTATAATATATAGAACGGTATGTGCACTCTCCTTGGACAATTTATAGATTATACGAGTTAAGTTATATATATCACATACGAGAGTCCACCACTGGTGCATTTCTCACTATGAATGTCTATTTTATACAAAATTTTACAAATAAGAATAAAAATTAATCTAAGAATACTCGTAACCATCGTAATAATTGTTTTAAATGCCATGGTGCAAGATGTCCATTGAATACATTAAAGAGATAATTTATATATACATTTCTTCATTAGGGTTTAGGTTTAAAAATTATCATTACTTCAATTTAGTTATGGGATTTCTTTGGTTGTCTTAAAGTTGCTTAGTGCAACCAATCTGAAAGTGATGTTCTAGAATTGTAACGAAACCAATCTAAAAGTGATGTTTTAAAATTGTAAAAGTTTATAATTAGAAATTCTTAGCCAATGTATGAGAGCTATTAAGTGTGAAATGAATTAAAACATATTTGTGTTCATCTATAAAAATAACGAAATAGAGTAGAACATAAAAGGATGAATGAATTGGTATTTGTCTAATACAACCTAAAATTTCAAGAAAGATATTTTATTATTAGTATCAATTTGAAAAATGATTTCTTATACTTTCATAATAATTTAATAATATATTCTCATTTATTTACTAAGGCTCTTAATAAAAAATGTAGTTTTGTTAATCTAATTCACCTTTGATCATATCAATTTCTTAAAGGATTGAGTTTTAGCGGAATTAAATTTTATAGAAGAGGGTGAAATGGAAGCCAACCTTACATCATAAGGTATTTATATGTCATTTGATGTATTAAACTTGAATGATGATAATGATGAGAATCTCCTTAATGATGAAAACTTTTTATCAATGAAAGGTGGAGTAAATATGATTTAAGTATATATATCATGGACTGAAATTTCAATTTTTTTTGTCTTGACTTTTGAATTAACTTGTATTTGATGCATATGATAAATCTTAAGTATGCAATATAAATATCAAACTTATAATTGTAAGTATATTTGTTTCAGCTTTCACTTTTTATTTTATTTATTTTGTGGACTAATTATGACGTCAATATTATACGATATTTTATTGTACTGAATTGTAATATTTTAAATACTTTATTTTATTATTAATTTTGTAATTATATGGGAATTAAATAAAATTTTATTATATTTATTGTGATTTTTTTGAGAAAATGGTAATAAATTAAGTTATTAAAGGCAATCAAGAGTTATAAAATAGCTACAAAGAACTATACATGGTTTGTTAGGTAAAACAAAAGCTAAACGGTAATCCTATGTTCAACCTTCTTTATATATTGGGATGGTTAAACTACACATTCCACATTCTAGTACAATAATATTCATCATGAAATTTGGAATTGTATAAGCTAAGGTATCTTCTGATCTGTAGGAGAATTCTGTTGTTGAATTGTTCCTTGATTAAACTTCTATTATGAAATATGTGAGCATTCCTCTCATCCCAAATGGCTTTAACAAAGAAGGACAAAGCTAGGTAGAAACACCACTTGATTGTAGTGTACAGGTGCTTAATTGCACCACACCATGCCTTGATAAAATTCCAAATTCCTAGAGCATTCTGAATGTGATATTTATGCAATACAGAACTTCAATTCAATTGGTAGAGACAAATTCAAATTTGAAAAAATAGGTTATCATTGCTTTCCTCAACACTTCGATAGAGAATACACTAATTAGGAATATTAAGAAACGTTTTCAGCTTATCAACAGTTAGCAATTTGTCCTTCATAGCTAACCATAATATAACAGATGCTCTAGGATGTAGATTCTTGAACCAAACAACCTGAGTCCATGGAATTCTGTTATTATGATTTTGAAGTATCTTTGCACAAGATTGATTAATGAATTTGTCATTTCTAGTATGCTTCTAAATGATGCTATCTTCCCCTCTAAGTAGGCTAATTTGAGTAATCTCTTCACAAAGAGATCTTGAAATGGAACTGTGTCTGAAAATCTGTATGTCAACCAATGCTTCATAAACTATCTACCTCAGACCAGTAATAGATTTAAAGACTTCTATTTATTGTAATTTGTTTAAAGGTTCACAAGAGAACCAATTATTACCCCAAAAGTTGGTCTATCGCCCATCTCCAATAAGAATAACAAACTCTTTCTTCAACAGATCCGTGATTCTTAGAATAACTTTGAAAGTTGAAGTGGAGGATGATCTAATCTTTAGACTCCATATTGTGATTACTGTTAAGTAATACATATAGATGATATTTATCAATACAAACAATGTGTGAAATTTTGTTATAGTAAATTTATATTATTATATTTTTGCGACAAACTAAAAATTATATAACATAATATATAAAAATTATTTAAAATAATATATAATTTTTAAATAATTATATATTATTTTAAATATATATAATTATATTTATATTTAAAATATAAATATAATTATTTATATTTATATTGATCAATATATATAATTATCAAAGACTCACGATCCTGTCAATGTCAATTGTACAACACGAAATCATGCAATCTCCACTAATGAGATGACATGTCAAAACTTGTCCTAAAACTCTAAAATTATTTTTGACGAATTAGAACAAAGTGATTATGTTAGGTCTGTGCCTCTGACAATGTTATGCTAGATGTTTTTAGTTTGAGGCATGTGTTGCTTTCGGGAGGACAATATCTGTTCCTCTTCTTAAAATTCAAAATTTGTGGATGTTCACGTATAAAAATAGAGGAAGAAGCACGCAGGATCTCCTTCCGTTACTTTTGGGGTTTCAATTAGCAATCTCATACCGAAAAAAAAAAAGATTTATGTCTTGCCTCAGTTCATTAAGATAATTGTCAACACAATAGAGAGTGTTTGTCCTCGAGAACATTATGTCTTGTTCGTGGGTTCAAATTTAAGAAAAGTTTTGGTTGATTGTGGCAATAGCATATCAGAATACCTGATTCTTACTGGTTTGGGAATGAAAAGTGACTTCTACCGTAGCCACCCAGTTAACTTATGACATATTATACATAATAATATATCAAATGAAAAATCCCCACAGGGCAAGAGTGATCTCGGGCTTGGAGAAAAGGTTCTATATGACTGAATTAAAATGGCTGTCCATAGAAAGATAGCCCAATATCGGATGGAGAGAACTTTTCAACATTTCTTCAGTGTTACCCACGCTAGCACCTTGAAATGTATGAAACTTCTGAATCACATTTAAATCGGCCCAGGTTTTTTCCTTGCATCAACTTAATATTCTCCAAAGCTTTAGCAGAATTTAAGTACAGCATCCGATAAGTAGTTGTTTGAGTTCTTGCATGTGAAAAGGATCACATTACCAATCAGTCAAATTCTTTGGGATTTCTTTCCTTTTATGATTCAACAAAAAGTAATGGTATGCACTACACCGAAATATGGAATGAGTTCAAGACCTTCCTCTTTTTCTCTATCTTGCACCTTGGATTGCCGATGGAAAGCTTTCTCCGGTAAATAAAAGATTCGTATCTGAGCAACACGTAGGATGATATAAACATATGTGACGTACTGTTACTAATTTGCGAGAGAAAACAAAAGAAACTTGCATATAGAGATGTATAAATGTCATTCTGGCAATTGCAGTACATGTGTCCTACATAAGATATGAAATGCCAGGAAATCGGTTGGAGATCTGCTTGCAGAGCAACACGCAGGATGATACAGTGACGTAAAACTGTTACCAATTTGCGAGAGTAAACAAAAGAAGCTTGCATATAGAGATGTATAAATATCATTATAGCAATTGCAATAAGTGTGTGCTATATAAGATATCGAAGATTAAGCTTCCAATTAAGATTCCGCTAATTATTCTGATACAGGTCAAGATTGAACCCTGACTTAATTTCTCAACAGTAGTGTGAAAGACAGGTTTATTTTTATAATTTGATTAAAACAGGTGTAATTGTTATTGATCAAAATTTGGAATTAAAAAAAATCAAATCAGATTTGATTTTTCATGAAGCGTAGAATTGTTCTAGAATAAGAGAAATTTGTTCATATCCTTTATTTTGGTTATTGGGATGACTTCATGCCAGTGGTGTTGCCACTGGTGAAGCCTGGAGAGGATTTTTGAAACCCATACGTGGAAGTAGATGGCATGAGGAGACGACGATGGACACCAACAGCGACGTGAGACGTCACTGGTCATGGCAATACCAAGGAGGAATCCGCAGGGAGTAGCAAATTGGGCAGGTGATGACGACGAAGAATTTCGGCACTTCCTTAATAACGTCACAATTCCCTGGAGGGAATGACTGATCATGCGGAATAAGAGGAACGCGCACACCGAGAGAGAGAGAGATTAGAAACTAGAATTTCATTCATTCATTAGCTGTCTTCCCCTTTCTGTTACAACAGATATATAACGACACATAAAATATTCCAGACTTGAGCATGTGAGCTTGGTGAGTGTTCGTTGCTCCATACGCAACGTTTAGCTTATTTAGACCTATCTTTTACGAAACTTTTAGCATCAGTCTCATCAGGAATTCCACCTTTGATGGAGTCTGTAATGGAATGCTTTATGAGCATCAGACTCATGTGGTTTGAACATTCCTACTTCTCATATGCAGCTTTTTGATCAACAGTATTGGTATTGGTCAGAGTTGCGGGACGTTCAAATCTAAATGTAAAGTCTAGATTTATACAGCTAAACACAATCATTATGTGCTCATTCTATTTCTTGAAGTTTGTGTCGTTAAGCACGGAAATATTGTTCATGTTGGCAGAAATTGATGACACTTTAAGAAAGAAAACAAAATAAAATGCTCACGATTAATCAAGAAGTTAAGAAGTCAAAATAGAAAAATTTATAAAGGGGGCAATTACAAGATATCTAGCACAACATTATTATTCAATCTTTGGACAAAAATAATAATTTATAAGTGGTACTCTTGGTCGTGATAAAAATATTGAATCTAAAACAGCCTAACAATGTGCTTTTCTTTGGACCGACGCATTATTAACATGTTATGTCAAATACTTCACATAATTTAATACTACCCATCATACCAAAATAACCTTCCTTTGGGTTGATTATTTCGCAGTGATGTTATAAAAATTTACTTGCTATTTGACCAAAATAACCATCCTTTAGGACGATTATTTCACATAGATATGAAATTAAATTATCAGTCATCTAGTCAAAATAATCTTTCTTTGGGCCGATTATTCTGCATAGATGAAACATACATTCTCATTCTAAATTAATAAATTTTACCCAATAGAAATTACTTTTGCAACATATCAATCTATTTAATTCAAAATGATAAACATCTCAAGTTTAGATAAATTTAGGTAATTTAATTAATATTTTAAAAATGGACAATCAACAAACCTCAAATTTTGACTTCAATTAATTATTACGAAATTATAACTCTAGTTCGTAATAATATTATATAATAGTGGAAGAATTTATATTTTATATGCATATATAAATATATTTAATTTAAACTTTATATATATATGTCACTGTTAAAGCAAGTCCAATAACTTATCCCAAAACTATAGACAGTCAACACTGCCCTCAAAGTTAATATGTATATATATATATTCTGAGCCAAAGTGCTACTATCCATGGCTAGCTTGGGCCGTTGACCTTTTGGATGTGAGTTCGATTGCCACCAACCACAAAAAAGGGACGCGACAATTCATTGACTCCAGAGGGGGGCGGGACTACAGTTTCCTTTCGTAGAGTTTGGTTCTTGTCCTGTTAGTTGTTAGTAGGGGCAGAAGATAAGACAGAAAAATTTTGTCTTCAGACACGTTTAGTTGTTGTCCTTGAATTTTTGTTCACCGTTTCCGATGGACAGGGATAAAGATTTTTGTCCCTCTCAAAAACAGAGAACAAGGACACGTTATCCTTGTCTCCGGCAACCAATTTTTACACAATTAATTATTATTATGTCTAATTATTATTATTATTATTATTATTATTATTATTATTATATAATTTGTATTTATTATTATTCAAATTTATTATTAT
>JAOTAX010000198.1:37779140-37790770 GCA_025629825.1 Erythroxylum guanchezii | reverse complement strand
AAACCAATTGCGGCAGCCAAGGATGCAGATGTGCGACGATGATGCTTTGTTGGATATTGAAAATCAAGAAGAAATCAAGATGTGAACAGCGGCAGAACAAGAGAGTGCGATGATAGTCTGTTAACAAGAAGAAAAGTCAAGTGTGGCAACAAGAGAAGAATGCGTCGATGCTGTATGGGAATATGCGATGAATGCAGAAACGTGAACAAGGGGGCTGTCAAAAGAAAAGAGAATGTGGGCTGTTAAATAATGAAAAACTCGAGGAAACCAGGAGGAGAGAATGCGGTGATGCTTTTTGGCAGAACTTAGAAACGTGGGCAAGGGAACAAGACAAGGTTTTTCGGTAACCTCCAAGCAAAAAGAAAAAAATACGATAACTCCCCATCTAACCCTAAACCCTTTCATATACGGAAATTAACATTGACTCCTCCTTGAATTAAATCTCTTTGTAATCTCTTTTCGATTTCATCCAGATTGATTGGTCTTTCAATTTCGTTGGGAAGCATCTTGAAAAGAAGTTGAGACGATCTTGGACTGTTGTGTTCTAATTGGAGATGGATTCTGGAATTTTTGCAGATTTGGGATTTCTTCCATATTTTTCCTCTTTTTGATCCTTTTTCATCTTTTTGGTATTGAAAACCATCTGCAAACATTTAACAAATAATTCAATTAATTTATGAACACAATTTTCGCAAATCAACCAAATTTAAGTCCAATAGAAATGCATTATAATTGACTTAACATTGATTTATGCTGCTTTTGTTTTCTCTTGTTTTTATTGTTTTTAGTTAAAAAAAGAAAGAAAGAAAGAAAGAAAAAGAAAAAATCAAGAAAAAGAAAAAAACAAAAGAAAACAAAAAAAACAAAGAAAGAACAAAAAAAAGGAATAAAACATAATAGCATTAGTTAGTGATAAGTAGTAGTAGTCTTATGTATTCATTTACATATCTCAGACTTTGTATTTAATTGTCCCTTTTACTTAGTACTTTGTTAATGCTTGCAAATTAACCCGTGACATTTTTATCCTACCTTAACCTAAAACCCTATTACAACCCTAAATAAAGTCCTTTTGATCCATGTTAGTGCGTATTTTATGTAGTAGAGAATTGGTAAATATGCAAGACTATGGTAGTGTAGTCTTTTAGAGGGAGTCTTGAGTGAAACACTGACTTTAAACACTTGAGTGATTCGGGCGAAAATGTTATGAAAATCCATCTAAATTTTATATGTTCCTTTGATCAATGGTGTCTGCTTTGGACCTTGTTTATGTGCATTGATGAAAAAATTATGATATGTGTAGTAGCTCAAAGCTTGAGTTTGCTGAAGTTTGAATGAATGCACACACTTGATTTTCTTTGAAAATGAATTGATGAAAAAAATTATTGTGTTTAAATTGCTTAGGGACAAGCAATAGTTTAAGCGTGGGGATATTTGATAGAGATAATGATAGACTTTTATTTGATGCATTAATGTAGGTAAATTGTGCAATATTTTGGGATAGATAGTACGCTAAATTGTTGTTTTTATATTATTTTTAAGTGTTAGGAGTTTTTTTTTAAAAAATAGAGCGAAAAGATAGTAATTTTGTAATGCACAAAATGCCATACACCAACAGCAAATTGAAGACTATGCATTGGGTGAAAACGCAACCAAGCAAAAGGAGGGTTCAATCTCACTTTTATAATGCTTTGAGTTTGCGGAAGTTTCTTTTACTAAGACAATAAGCATAGGGTCTTGAGAAGTTAGAGTGGGAAACTATTTTTTTCCAAATTTAGGTGATTGCAAGTGTTCGATTCAAAATTTCAATTTTTCCAAGCTCTATATGTTGTCTGCAAAATTTGCAAGTGCTTAAACTTTGCTTACGCGAAGGGCTTAAGGAATTGCCAATTGGTATTACAAAGCTGCTTAATCTTTGGCATTTGGACTGTTACGACTGTGGTAGTTTGACCCATATGTCACGTGGGATCGAAAAATTGACTTCTCTTCAGACATTAACATACTTTGTGGTAGCAGAAAACAATTCTATTTAGAAAAAGGGGGGAGGGGTCTAGCATTTTGAAAATAAGTAAGGTAGCAGCTCCTCATTCGAGGGACAATAGAGCATCCATTGAAAGCACATAGCAACCCCCACTCCATTCACATAACACAGCTGTCACACACCATACAAACTCACAGAAACACAGCCTCCACCGGTAAAACATGCAGCCTCCACTCCATTCAACAATGCAGCCCCCACTTTGACGCCTCCACTCCATTCCACTCACAATAGACACTGCCTCCATTCCGCTCACAATAGACGCAGCCTCCACCCAGCACTCATGCACGCAGCCTCTACTCCATTGCAAGACAACACAGCCTCCAGACGTAAGACAAAGCAGCCACCAGACAACAACAACGCACCCACGCAAAGGAGATTGGAGAGCAAGTTGTTTTGCAGCAGTTTGGAGCATTGTTCTTCATTTCAATTTGATTCCTTATGAGTTTGTCTAGGATTTATGCTTTTGGATTGCTTGGCATGATGATTTGTGGCTAGAACCTTAACTTCTCTTAGGGATGTGATGTTTTGGTGATGCTTTAACATTGAATATTACTAGAATTCATGACTGAATATTCATGTACTTGTTGATTTCCTTGGGTTTAATTATTCTTGCTTTGAATTATTGGAAGTTTGCTTGATATAAATTCATCTTCGAAAAGAGGCAGTTTTTACTAAAAGATTGAATATAATTTCAGCTAGGATTTTCTTGTGAGTTGGGAGACCTTACAAACTTAGGAGGTGAAAACAGAAGGTTTGACTTTGGATCTTAGGAAGCTCTAGGAAGAACTTAAGTAAGGGATTACTAAGAAATGTTTAGAGTGGATTGATTAATTCACCTTTGGGAGAAGGGGATTAATTACTCTTACAAGGGGATTAATTCACATACAAGGTTAGGATTGTTCATTTGTGGAGGATAACTAATTCAATATTAAGGTTGGCAAAAATATCATTCCTTAAGAGAAAGACATTCCCCATTGACGTTAATACTTTTAATTAGTCAATTGTTGCACTCTTTTCTTAATTAGTTATTGTATAGATTTGTCATATTCATAGTTATTTTGGCTGCATTGAATTGGATAGTTGCTTAGAAATTTCTTTAAGTTTTTAATAATTCTTTGCATTGATTTTAATTTCCCAAAATTTTACCCAACCCGATTTCAAACACTGTTAGCTAGTATAGATTTGAACTTTCTCATAATCTTTGTAGACATGATTTGGTTCTTATTGATTTATTACTCACTTCGAAAACCGTACACTTGCGGTTTACAAATAAATAACTATTCTATTCCTTATCTATTCCATTCATTGAACCAAATAGGCTCTCAGTGTTCTATCCAAATAATGAGCTTGATAGGTATTTTTGAGTAAAGTTTGGTTTAATTGTGTTTAAAGAACATAAAATGAAATAAAGTGTGGACAGATTTCCTTGAAAATACAACAGACATGGAAGATCCCAATTGCATCCGACTATAGGCTTATGTATTTTAAGAATTTACGGTTCAATTAACAATTCTCCTACCTGGAAACGACAAAAATCACCAAAGTTGGACCTTTTAAATTTTCACAGATTTCTATTTGAATTTTTATTTTTTATCCACTAGCCTCTCGAGTGAAACGTGATGTTGTCAATAACGTATGTCCAGGGAAGCGACTGATTTCAATTTTCAACGATCCTGATCGGTTGAGCATGCCACTAGTTCTCATTATTTAAGCTTGTGGTCAATCTTTCCAAATAAGACCTGTGGTCTAAATTTTTCTTGGCCAGCGTTTAAAGTTGCACAAAAACTTGCCCTTAGAAATATAAGTTCATCTAATCTACTTGGCAACCATCCATCTGTCCGACCTTATCCACCTATCTCCATACAAAACCTCTCCCTGCTGCCAATCACTAAACTGAGAAAGATTACCATACGCGGGTTTGTTCATCATTCTTTGTCTTGAAACTAGAAGTTTTTTCATACTACAGCAAAGTAAGTAGGCGCCTTTCTACAAGGATTTGTAATCTTAAAAGTTCAGTTCTTTGATTGTTCCAGGTTCTGGGCTACACACAAAAATGGCAACACCCTCAGCAATACTCACCCCAGCAACATTTGCTGCTGCCACGCTCAACTGTCCTAGGAGGAAGAACATCAACGTAAGGTACTTAGCAGGAGTGAATTCATTTGATGGGCTAAAAGCTCACAACAGAGTTATCTCGTTAGGCCTACCAGTGAGCACTGAGCAGTCATTTGCAAAAGTTGTGAGCTCATTGAGAGCTCCATCAAAAGACAATGGCAGAAGTGGTGGTGCATTCTCTTCAACCTGCAGTGCTGTTGCTGAGATTTTCAGGATTGCTGCAATTATGAATGGTCTGGTTCTTGTTGGAGTTGCTGTTGGGTTTGTTCTTCTCCGCATTGAAGCGTCATTGGAGGAGGCAGACTGAGAATTCTTCAGCTGTTGAATTGGTTTCGTAATCCTTGTTATCTTTAGCTCTGATATATAATTTATTTGGAAATCAATTGGTCTGGATATTCCATTTGGAAACTCTGTCAAGAGATAAAGATGTGAATCTTAACTTGCTTGTCTGAAAGCACAAAAGTTGATCAGAGATGCTTTCTTTATGACATTGGAACGCGTTTTAACTGGTCAACAAGAATTGGGCCACTTGCTGTTTCTGATGAACAATTAAAAGTATTAATACAAAGGTTAGAGAAAATTTAGGAATTTCTGAATCCTTGCAATAGGATTCTTGTGACAGGTTACCCGTCTCTTTCGGAAATGAGTACAATTTTGGCAATCCTGGATGTTCGTTACTTGAAACCATCACTTGAACAGCTCCAACTTGTTTTGTCAAATTTAAGTGACTTCACAAATACTTGACATCAGGAAATCAAATTCCAACGCCACAATTTTAGCCTTTTTAAGTCACAATTCCTGTTTTTCTGATCATGAAAGCTGAAATCTATAGATACATTGTTGGATCTAAAGCACTGTTCCGTTTATAAGATGATTCTCCAACCGGTAGCAGGGGCAAAGTAATATGAAGGGAGATCTGGTTATGAAAACTTGCTGATAGAAATTAGTGCCCGTCCAGTAAAAGGTGTTGCTATTGTCATAACGAGTGTACTTGCAGGAAGAACATCTGTAGCATTTAGTCTTAACCTTCCAAATTCTCAGCCTGAAATTTTCAACAAGCCTTTGATTTAATTTAATGTTTTTCCTCGGGATCACGGATTCTGTGGACTGTCTGGATGCTCTTGTTAGCATGAGTAAGAGTAACACAAGAAGAAATGGATGTTGTCCTTGGACTGATACTACCTTCCATAGTCTATTTGTGTTACCACTCAGGAAAAGGGAAGGTCTAGCACATTTGCAGCTGGGATTAATTAGCAAGCTTGACAAAATACCTTTGTATTTCAGTCATCGCTTGGCTTTTTCCTACGCTAAATTTTGTGTCGTGTTAATATCAATGGTCAGCCAACATGATGAACAAGTAACTTTGCTGCAGAAAAAATGGGTCTGATTTTATAGTTATATGTTGTTGTCTGAAGCTACGACTTCATTCTCACTAGCCTCAAGCGGGATTATTATTATAACATTCCATAAAACATAGGATATGATCATATCCCACTTGGATGGATATTAAGATTTAGAAGTTCCGTGGCTAAGGCAATCCCTTTCGGACACTAGTCGTTTTTTCAGATACGAGATGTCTTGCAGCTGTCAATGGCAATTGAGACATCCATGCTCCTATTGCGAAGTTGCTCATACTCGGTTGACTGGCCTCTTGGCACACAGTTTCGAGCTAATTTGAGGCAAATGCACCCTGTGCAGAGCAAGATTCCAAGAAGTATCCAACTGAATTGCAAGTTTGCTAATGCTCTGGCCCTCATATCTGCATCAATTGATTTACAAGCCACAGCTCCATGCATATGACCCAAACTGGTCTCGTCCAACTGCATAAAACAACCCTCGGGAACAAATCCAGGATGCCATAGCATAAGTGCCATGTTCATAAACCAACATCCTTGGAATATAACTGAAACTGAAAGAACGAGAGCTGCAGGGAAATTGGCTGGAAAGCTAGCAGCAGCTGAAGCTGCCACTACAGAGACGAACACAATGATTTGCAATAGCCAGTGATAATGGCCTTCAAGTCCAACATGGTCAGTTGAGTGAAAATGTAGCAGAAAAAGCTCTTGACCAAAAACCGAAGCTGCAAGGATTCCAGTGACCCCGGAAAGGTTGCTTGATGTTTGAGATACCTCTGCAGAAAGAGTAAAACCTGCAAATATGGCTAGATGAAGGAACATGGTAGCATGTTCCAAGTTAACAGGCTTGAAACTTAAATGGAGGACAGGGAACTCTAAAATTTGGGCCAGAATAGCTAAGATTGAGCAAGAGAGAATGAAGATGAGTTCCAAGTGCTTGAGTCTGGAAAGAGGGCCATAAAATGGATACCAAAACTTGACTGTAAAGTTAGCAGAGCCTTTGAAGCAGTACGCTCTGATGGTGTTCGTGGTATGCCATAAACCCAGAAGGGTCAAGGCCAAGCCAGGTATGATGTGCCCCAAAAACGTTCCCATAAGATTAACTTTTTTAATCAGTCTCTCCATTTTCAGAACCAACAAAAGCTTTAAATACCTAAAGCAAATGTAGACACTAAATTATTGCAATCTATTCGAAGGTTTAGTGCATGGTGCGTGTGTCTCCACAAAGAAACAAGATAAAAGACGTTGCATGCAAAAACACGACACCACAGATAAGGCATGGTTCCCCGGTAAAATATAAAGAAGAGATGAAGTCGCTTCCAGGTCATAAAAACCAATTAACCTTAAAGAAAAAAACAACTTGCTGACTCGACTACCATGTTCTGATACAAATGTGGACGATGTAAAAGTTGGGACATTTACTCAATGGGTACGGTATAAAAATTATGGTTTTTTTCTAGTCAACCAAAACCTAAACATATGTAAAGGTGCAAAAGGAAATGACCCTTGGAGGCTGTCAAAGACCAATCTCAAAGTGGTGGAGATTGACTCGTCTCCAATGCGATGAGTGGCAATGAATGAAATTTCCTACCTATTGAAGAAGTTTGGATTCTTCACAAATCTTTTTTCAATGCAATAGTCACTACTCGTGTGCATAGACTGAAGTATCATTCCATGGAATATTACATTGGCAGTGTGCAAGGAACATATTGATGGTGATATTCTGTTTGCGAAGTGTCCCAACTTTTCCATAAAATAAAAGGATTAAGAAGATGGTACAGGATAACTTTATAATACTGTTCAATGGGCCTTGACAAGCTCCAAATGGTTGCTTCTTTCAAACATTACTCAGCTTCTGATCGTTACAAGACAACCACGATAGAGATTGGAGGTTTCCCCGCTAAGCTAGGCCTTTCATGTTATAGAACAGAGATAAAGAGACTATTAGTTCTATGTTTTGAAATCCAATTTTTATATCGCCAAAAACATATTTAAATTTTGCAGTCAAACAAATTGAACGCTGAAACAATAATCACGTAAAGATTTTAGACATGTCTCTACGAAGAGAGATTTTTCACATGTCTGTATGAAGAGAGTTGATTATTCTCTATAATTCAAGCTACAACTCATCAAGAATGGAAGCAATGAATGTGTATCAAAGATTGATATCATTGAAGCTATTGAGCATATAATATTTTTCAGACATTTTTCGGAAATATTTCTATAGATCTTTTCAATTCATAGAGTAATAGTTCATTTCAAAGTATTTATGTTGGCTTTGTTGATCAATGAGTTGACAATTATCAATGACCTCTTTATGGATCATACCTATTAAGGAACTGGCTTCTATCAATTGTAAGACTTACATGCGCTTGTATTCATCAAGGCTTTCGAACCATTCTCTTAAAGTTCTTGTCACTCTGAAGACAAATTCTGTTAAGATGTCTCTAAGAGACATATGCCCTTGTCATTTGAAGATCTATCTAAGCATTGAATTCATATAGTCGGTCTCTCCATTTTGATGGTGGAATATTCAAAAGTGAACCATGGACCTGAAGTAGGTTTATAGACAAGAGTTACATATAGTCTAACCGGTTCAGCCATTGATTCAGCATCATCAATCTCAGGTTCCACTTCTGTGTGGGAAGATTGTGGAATGACCATCATCATTTGTGATATTTGAGTGATATCTGCAAGTTGTTATGAGCTTTTAGAGTTTTCTGTAAAAGAATCAAAATCTTAGCTATCAGAACTCTCTGGTATTGATTGAAGGGTAGCAATGAATTATTGGTTGGGCATAGGATATTTTGGTGTGTCAGAGGAAGGTCTTTCTTGTGGTGGAGAAGGTGGTGGTGTTTGTGGAAGTTAAGAACTTGACAGAATATCTTTTGCTGGCAGGTTTGTCTTGGAAGGTTTTGATGGTTTTGAAAGGGTTTGTCTAAACAACAGATAAGAAATCTTGAAAACCTTTCCGTAGTCAGTAGCACCAAGATAGGATGGGGTGTTATAGGTGGGTTGTGTGGCTAGAAATGTTGAGGGATATGGATCATACACAACTCTGAAATGTTCTTTGGCCATATTTGACTGAATGCTCTTAAGCTCTTCCTGAACCTTTTGAAATTTTCTTTCCTTTCTAAATAGCTCTGGGCCGTAATAATGTTGGTCAATATATCTTCTCATATTTGAATCAAGTTGGGTAGCTTGATTAAGTAGTTGTTGATGTAACTGCCTCACTTGAAAAGATATATCGTCAACTTTTGAATTTAGGCCTTGTGTCTATTGCGACAGACCATCAAGCTTTGAATCAATTCTTCGAAAGACATTATTTTGTGCTATAACATTTTGTATCAGCCAATTGAGCACTTTTTCTACTGGAGAGACATGGACATGATTGCAATGTGGACTGATACCTGTAGATCTCAAGTATGGTCTGACAGATACTTCAGTGGTTTTATTAGTTTGGGTCTCCAAAGTTGGAAAATCTTCCTCATATGATCTCCTCATCATACACGGTACTGGTTTGAGGTTCTCCTTAGAAATTGAGGGCGTAGAGCATCTTAGTTGGATCAAATTCTCTTTTCAACTTCTTTTAGTAGTTCAGAGAGATTCTTTGGTTTAGGCTTAGGATTCCTAAGATCAATCAAAGGCCTTAAGTCATCATCGTCATCATACCTAGGTTGGATACTCTTTTATGGTTGGCATGAAGATTTTGTCTTTCTGTTGGGCTTTTTTCCTATTTGAGGAACATATAAGATATTAGGTAACAAACAAAAAGGTATTTTTATTGAATTTATATTATAAAATAAAGTAAACTTCCTTGATTAAACAACAATTATTTGAAATTTTAAATAATGTAACATTACAATTACGAACTATAACAATAATGTTAAATGAATATATAATAATAGTTTGAATTTTTAAAGGTAATGAATTGATTTTTTTAAACAACAATATCTAACAACAAAAGCAATAATTATCCTTTTATTAGCAATGACTTGTTAATATAAAAATTGCAAACCCCTATAATTGAGTAAGAAATAAATTTTACTTGTAAAAGAAACAAACTTTAATGAAAATCATAGCTAAATAAGCACTTATATTATTTTTCTATAGTCTATATGGAATAGAAATGCATCAACCAAAAAACAAGACAAAACAAATACATATGGACAATCTAAAATCCTTCACAATGTCCCTCCTTATTTATTCCTAATCCTCACTTTCTTAAAAAGAACAAGTAAATTAGAATTATTCTAAAATAACTATGCTCATAACCATGTCGATGTATCTAAAAATAAAATATCAACTACTTTATTGTGGCCTTTATTTAATCAAGACAATTGATGTAGTTCGAAAACTAACAATATAATGATACAATTCTTTTTATGAATCTACATTTAGTGCACTATATTTGAAAATAGAAAAATAAGTAAAAATAATTTGTAATTAATATTAATGAAAAAGACAACAAAATGGCATGTAATAGGAGTGAATTAAGGAAATTTTCACATGATTTTCTTAACGTTGATATGAAAGATTTGGAGAAATAGAATATTCCCTTCTTGATTGACTAATTGTATTCAATTTATAAAGCATGTTTATATCACTGGTGTTTGCTTGTCAAGCCAAAATTGAACGAGAGAACATTTGTTACATCATTTCTTCCATATATGTTTTATCATGTTTTAGCTGCCTTTTCATTTCCAAGCATTTAGCTTTATCTTATTTTAATTCCTTTCCTATTCTCTCCTTTTCAACTTCTACTTTATAATTCATCTCTTCCTCCAATGCAAGCTTAATGGACTGTAGATACTCATTAAGAACTTTATAAAAGGCCTCACTTGCCATATTATTTTCCTTCATGTTGTATGATTTCACTCCTCTTCCAACTAGTTTATTACATCCAATCCTTATCACTCATTTATTAACGACAATTTCATCAAGCTTCCGACTCTCATTTTCTTATTAACTTCTTCAATGTGATAGCAAATCATCATCCAAATGATCTCTTCTTATCCCTTATTGATAATACAAATCATTATATTATAAACCCTTACCATTCTATTGTAATACTTATAAATATGATAAGTACACAACTCCTTATCTTAGTATCGGTACACACTTATAAATAGAGATGTAATTACTCTTATAAAATACAACATAAACAAATACAAAACTCATTTGTTATATCATTCTCTTTTTCTGTAATACCATTCTCTACAGAGTGTGACTGCAGGTTTATGGGAAATATATCATAATAACAACATTTATAATCTAAATAGAAAATAAATAAACTTGTAGTCATAATAATGATGCACCACATATAAATATAAAGAAACCTACTATCATTCTAGTTATACTAGAAACAACTTATACTGATAACAAGAACAGAGCAATAACAGAAGAGCAAATGACATGAAATCTAGGTGATATGCATGGCATAACAATATAAGAAGATCATAAACATAGGTAATAAACAATGAAATCGGGCATCTAAATGAAAGTAGCAACAACATAGGAAAATTGTTACAAGATAAAATATTATTCACAATTTTCTGTTTTATAGCTTTGGTAGATTGCTTTTACACTTTTCCAAGCTTTCTTTTATAAGTTACAATATACTTTTCATCGTTAGAATGTGGAGTTTTATCCTCTTTTTCATTTTGTTATCCACAAAAACAATTGTTAATTAGAATTTTGAAATAATTTGGAAAATCCAAGTAGTTTTTTGATAGATTATAACTTAATGAAGAACTTACCAATTTAGCTTAAATGTTTGCAAAACTCTTAGGTCTCGTTTAGTAACCAATAATAAAGGAATCAAAATTAAAAAATGGGAATGAGACTGAAAAGTGGAAATTAGAATAGGAATAGAATTACTGATTATGTGTGTTTGGTATGCAAGCACTATAAATGAGATTATTGAAGTTAATAGTGATACTAGTATTTGGTATCAAATTTTAAGAATGATAATGACAATTTTTACTTATATTTGATTATTATATGATTGATTTTGTAAATAATTAATTAAACCATTTTATATTATTATTGTAACATCCCACCCCTACTGGAAGGGTAAAATAGGAAATTTGGCATAGGATGGGATTGGTAGGGCTTAATTG
>JAOTAX010000198.1:37661618-37685649 GCA_025629825.1 Erythroxylum guanchezii | reverse complement strand
GAATCTCGTTACAAGAAGGCGTAAGCTAATCGGACACGAGGCGTATATCTGGTGATTCAAACAAATAATAATTGGACAGCGTTCCACTTGAGAATATATGCTTTTTGCTTTTTTTCGTTGATTCTAATCTACAACTGCGCGAAGAGATACAGATGAATAAATTCCTGTTTTGGCTGAAGACAAAGAATCCTGTCCTTGAACAGTAGTAGTTCTCATAGTTTTGTAGTTCCCCAACTTTGAAAAAGTAGAGGCAACAGGAGATGCGTGGGGGTAATATCTATCTGAAACGAATCAACTTTACGTAGGATCCAACTACATACTTAATTGTTGGTAATTATTTATAGTCAATTTTATTAAATTACCACAAAATATTTTTCAATATATCCATAACAATAATTGTTATTTTGAATTCGAATTCTAAAACCAAAGTTACCTAACAATATTGATCAAGAAGAAATAAAGATCGGGATATGAATAAAGATGGCAATGGCCAAATCATGGGTTAATTTCGTCAACTTTTTTAAATTCAGATTTACTTGAGACTTAAATTTTTTATGTTATTTTATTTAAGATAATTAAATCTAAGCTTACACTGATCTATTAAAAAAAATGAATCTAGGCTACGCCGCCCATCGCCGTCCGTCGATACAAAGTCATTAAGCTGAAAACAATTTGAAATAAGACGTTTGGTTGTTGACTGATAACCAAAAAATAGTTGATTGACCCAAATTAGATGGCTAACTTTATCAAAAAGTTGTTTAGGTTGTTTGATTATGAGCTGGTTGAGTTAGTTGACTGATTTTAAAGAAACCCCTCTATAGGAGCGTTTTAACGTAATCAGTTAATAGTTTTTATTTTAATATCAATTTTGCTCTCTTTACGCTTTACTCTTTAAACGTCTCATTTCTTTTGTTCTATTTGAATTATGTTGTTAAACTTTATTTGGATTCTTATATTTTATGTTTGGATGTATCATTATCATTATCATCAACATTATTATTATTATTATTATTATTATTATTATTATTATTATTGTTATTATTATGTTTTTGTTTTATTATTATTATTTTTGTTATTATTATTATTGTTGTTGTTGTTGTTGTTGTTGTTGTTGTTGTTATTATTATTATTATTATTATTATTATTATTATTATTATTATATAATCTATGTTTTTTATTACAGCCTGTTTGGAATATGTTATGATGAAGTGTGATGGAATATGTTAGATGGAGTGTTTTCACGAAATATGCATCTGTATTTTACCCATATCTTAATCTGTACATATAAAAATGGGATGATATTAAGTTTAGATTAAACTAGAGATAAATGACTATATTTTTTATGAAGGAATAGAATTTGAATTTTGTTTTTAAGGGTTTCAAAATTTGGCTTGAAGTTGAATACAATGTGTTGTCGCAATTTGGGAATAGTTTGTAGTATTTTAGGTATAACCAAACTGCATGAAATTGGTGTTATTAGAAATTTAAGACATAAAGGAACATTTGTTTAGAAGAATGTATTGCCTAAATACCTCATTTTTTTTGTCAAAATGGCTATGTATGATTGATCCAAAAATTTATTTTGAGAAAAGCTGAATTGATGCTTGAATAAAAGATCTTCAGGTAGTATACGATCGTGACAGAGAGGAAACATTAGGGAGTTGCACGATCGTGCACAAGCACGATTGAGAAAGGGAGGAAACATCAGGGAGTTCGTGACAGAGAGGAAACAACAGGAAGTTGCATGATCATGCAGAAGCACGATCGTGACAGAGAAGGTGCACTGCTGCTTGACAGCTTTCAACACTCTTCACTCTTTTGACCATAACTTCTTCTCTGGACCTCCGATTGACTTGAAATTTGAACTACAAGCTCCTCACACATTGTCCTTCCTCTTACTAAATTTCATTGTCATCTTAATTCACTAGGAAAGGATTGGTAAATGTTTGATTAAGGAACTTAAGATTTTCTTCTTTTCATATAACTTTCCAACATTTTGCAGCGGCTAATTTTTCCTGGTCCGACTCATGTTAGCATTCATTATATAGTCGCAATTGCAATATAAAAAAACAATGTAACGATATTGAAAATAAATATAACATAGGGCTTCAATTTGCTCAAAAGTTATTTAGTTGAACAAAAATTAAGTTTCAACCTTATTTTAAATAACTAGACATAATATTTAAATTTCAACATAACCTTCAATGTGCGGTAAGAAACCTCCTCACTCACTATGTAAACCATGCTCATATTGATCTTCACCACTTTCTTTTGACCCACCTACACCTTTTTGCCTTTTCATTTCTTCAAGAATATTTGTAGCAGTTTCTGCATAATTTCTAGTTGCACGATCTTCTCCATATATCCCAGTCAATTCATTATAGAAAAGAAAGCTCTTTCTTTGAAATTACATAGCATCTTTGTGACACCGACAAGATAAAAATAAATAACAACAATAATTTATATAAATGACAAGAAAGTAGTTAAAGAAAATACTTGAAACAAGTTAAAAGTTCAATACTTATACTTAAGTAAGTCACCATTGCGCATAACTAGCATTTAAGTTAAATGATAGTCATGGGAGTGACTTAATTAGTCACCCCATGCGTGGCTAATCACAGGGGTGACTTAATTAGTCACTCCTGTGCGTGGCTAGTCACAAGGGTGACTTAATTAGTCACCTCTGTGCGTGGCTAGTGACTTAACTAGTCACTCTATGCAAATTCGTGGACACTAAAATGAAACAAAGGATTTGAAGTATGCTTGAAGTAAATGAAGCTCTGTAACTTACATGTTTTCTTTTTACAGTTTAACATAAATATAATTGTCATACTAAAGCATTTAAAGAATTTTTTATGACTTGTTTCCATTGCTAATAACACCATGTATTTAATATTCAATTTGAAGTTCACTATAATTAAGTTAAGTTATAATCTGCTATTCTAAAGAAGTTAAGTTATGCAGTAGTGGTTTGCATCACAACAGTTACTTATGTGTTCAGCTAATATCTCTTTACATATATACTACTATATATATCTCTTTACTTATGCTTGAGATTATGTAATGCTATATATGCCTTACATTTATTTCTTTTCAACTTTAAGCCTTATTCTCTGTGTTCATATCTAAAAACCAACAACAATTTATCAATGCTCCAACAAGTTTGTCGATGATAAAATTCTATTAAGACTAGTAATAATCTTCTCTCTGAAGATGATTAACAAATTTTCCTATATTCCACAACATGAAGATAACGCAAGGAACCAGTCTCTCTAACTATATGCATACTATATATAGTCTATTGAAAGAAATAAAATTTTTTCAATGGCTAAATTCATTCATTATTAATTTTAACTACTAGTGGTCTCCTCTTTTAGTTTTTGCTCTAATGCAAATCTATCTGAGAACAAACTCTTCTAGTCAGTGACATAATCTAGATAATTCAAGCACTCTAGAATCCATGTTAATGCCACACAAATAATGCATCTTCAATATAATTTATACCGCCCAGATAACTCAGACACTCTTAAATCATATCAATTAACAATTAACACGTCCCAAATAGTTCAGATGATTTTTTAACTCCAACTTTAAACAAATTGATGCAAACACATTTAAATGACTCATGGACAATGATTGATGGAAGATGGAGATTATAGATAAACATTATTCACAACTTTGCACATCAAACAACTGATTTGCTTATGCAAACATAACAACCTAGATCCATGATCATGATTCAGGAAAATGAGAAATAGAAGACTTGTGCCCTCTACCAACATTTGGTTTCTCTTTACAAATGGGTCAAGTTGATTTTACAAGAAAAATTGAAGAAACAAGCAATTACTAGCAACAAATGTCGGGGGAAAGGTTATAATTTTTTTTTAAGTCATGTTTTCATAAATTATTTTATACATAAACAACTAATTTTACAAAACATCTCTAACAAATAATTAATACAATTTACTGATCAAATAAACTGATATAATTAATTATCAGTTAATAGCTAAGGTTGATTGAATAAGCTAAACGCAGTCAGATTGTCAAAGATGAGCTTTTTTATCTAACCTGTGAGTTTAATTAGAAGCTGCGTGTGTCTTGACTCTTATCTCCATTCTCAAATGGTGTATACAATTTTCAAGCACTTCTTGATTTCCAAAGAGGAGCTTAGATTCTTGATTGCCAAAGAGGAGCTTTTATCTAACCTATGAGTTTACTTAGAAGCTGTGTGTGTCTTGACTCTTGTCTCCATTCTCCAATGGTGAGTACAATTTTAAAGCACTTCTTTATCTCTCCCTCTAAACCCCACCCTCTTTCCGTCTTACTCTCTTCCTCTCTCTCTACCGCATCTCCGCTGTCCGACCAAACCCCTCTAGTTGCCGACGTCGTTACTCTGCTCACCCACCACCGTTCCAAGTCCCGTTGGAGCCACCTCCGCAGCCTCCTCACCTCCACCACCACAAACAAGCTCACGCCTTTCACTTTTTCTCAAATTGCGCTCCACCTGAAATCCAACCCTCACCTCGCTCTCAATTTCTTCAACTTCACTCTTCGCAACTCTCTCTGTGACCACGATCTTCGCTCTTACTCAACCATTATTCACCTTCTTTCTCGCGCACGCCTTAAGTCGCGTGCCCAGGACGTGATCCGAGATGCGCTAGTGCAATCTGTGTTGTTTGGCCACGGTGATCTACCTGTGAAGTTGTTTGAGGTGTTAGTCAGAACTTATAGGCACTGTGACTCCGCTCCGTTTGTGTTTGATTTGTTGATTAAGTCTTGTTTAGATATGAAAAAGATTGATGGATCCATTCGTATTGTTAGGATGCTCAGGTCTCGTGGGATTAGCCCACAAGTTAGGACTTGTAACTCGCTGATTTCTTCGGTTTCGCAGTGTAAAGGGTCGTATGCAGGTTATTGGGTTTTCAGGGAGGTTTTTTCCTTGGAGAATGATGAGGGTGAAAGTGAGGTGAAACGGGTGGTTAGAGTTAGGCCTAATGTGAATAGTTTTAATTCTTTGATGGTTGGATTTTATAGGGATGGTGATATGGAGATGGTGGAGGAGATGTGGAGTGAAATGGGAAGATTTGGTTGTGCTGCGAATGAGTATAGTTATAGCATTTTGATGTCAGTGTTTTGTGATGGTGGAAGGATGCAAGAAGCTGAGAAGATATGGAAAGAAATGAGAGTAAATGGAATTAGGCCTGATCTTGTTGCTTACAATACGATTATTGGAGGATTTTGCAAGATTGGGGAGGTTGGAAAAGCAGAGGATTTTGTGAGAGAAATGGGGTTGAGTGGAATTGGAAGCACTAGTGTTACACTGGAGCATCTCATGAATGGGTATTGTAAAGTTGGGGACTTTGATTCTGCAATCCTAGTGTATAAGGATATGATTAGGAAGAAATTTAGGGCTGAAGCTGTAACAATAGATGCCTTGATTGGAGGGCTTTGTGAAAAGAAAAGGCTTCCCGAAGCTTTGAAGATCTTAAGGTTTGAAACAAGAGATGCATGTTTTTATCCTAGTAGGATGAGTTATGAGTTCTTGATAAAAGGGTTGTGTGATGAGGGGAACATGAATGAAGCGCTGAAGCTTCAGGCAGAGATGGTTGGCAAAGGATTTGAACCAAATTCAGGAATTTATGAAGCTTTTATTGAAGGTTACAGAAATTTGGGGAACGAGGAAATGGTGTCAATGTTGGGGAAGGAAATCTCTGAACTTGAAAAGCAGCAGGAAGAATAGTAATAGGCGTTCAATCATTACAAGTCACAGTCAAACCGTCTAAGCCATGCTAATAGCATAAAAGGGCTAGGGAACATGACATAATCTCCCCGAAAGTTGCTAGTCTCATGGAGATGGTTTCAATGTTGGGGAACTAGGAAATGGAGCTCCAAAGCCAATGAAGGAAATCTCTAGATTTGAAAAGCAGCAGGCTTCAATCGTGAGAAGTCAGGAATCTGCCCTTTAAGCCATTCTAATAGCATGAAAAAGCCATGAACATATTTTCATCTCCCTAAAAGTTGCTAGTTCCTTTGCCATTCGTGCAGTTTTAAGAGCATTTATCTAATATGCTTGATTGTGCTTTGCAGGGGCGTATTCTTTTGGTTATTTAAAGATTTTGGGCTGGGACATGGCTTTGTTCATCTACTGACAAGGTACAATGCTATGTAGTTGCTTATAGATCACCTTAAACATAGGATACAAATGCAATGAATACATTCTGTTTTGTAACAAACAAGAACACACATAATCAATGTATTGATGCTCTCGAAAAGAGATTTTATTGCAGAATTTCAGTGCAGGATGGTATTGTTAGAATGAAGGCTGATATTAGAAGATGATGAATTTCCTTTGTATGCTTTGTGGAGCATATTCATTCTACAAAAAGGATTTGCATATAAGCTTTATGAACCTTCTGTCCAATGCTTTTGGAAATCAATATTTAAACACATTTGTTTATTCACGTAAACCCAAATGTATTATTCTTGCGCAGGTAGTTGAGTGCTCTCGCTGACAGATTAAAATGAGATATCTGTTATGACTTCAGATGCTCTCATTTTTCTGGTGCATCAACAGGAGAAGTCCACCAACATTTTCACTTTGTAAACTAAGGCCCTTAGCAAGAGTATAATTACAGGATAGGAACTGATTAAATCAGAGGTTGATTCCTGGTCAGTTTTCGCAATTCTCTTTTCTTTGAATTTATCGTCCATATGAAAAGAAGTTACTCTTTATATTTTTTCTTTATAAGCCAATTCGAGTCGCGGCTAACAATTATTTTTGTCAAACAAACCAGGATAAGTAGATATTCCGCTTTTGTAATCTGTCTGGAACGTATTTAACGAATGTAACAGATACGAGGAATGCCAGTCTTGACGAAAATTTTAGTAAAAGCTATGGCACCACATTGATCTGATGGGGCTTGGGTACTAAATTCATGGAATTCCCAAAGTAAAAGGAAGATATTGAATTATGTTGATAAGTATATTATCAGTGGGAATATCGTCTGATTGAACCCACTCGATGGGAGTTTAAAATTTGTTGCACTGAAGTAGTGGTGGTATGAGCGGAGTGGATGATTAATATGGAAACCGTGGAAAGCCGAGAATTGCCTGAAGCCTCTACCACTCATGAAGATGATGTCGTTATTATTGTCAAGAGATCGTTATTATTGTCAAGTGATTCATTAGAAACACTGGAAGATGACGGTTCAGATGATGGTGGAGGCAAGGACGCAACCTTTGGCGAGAATACAAGTTGTAAACGGGATTGCAAAACCTGAATATTCTCTTCACTTGCAGTACTCAGCAATTCATCAGCAACTCCACGCAGTGCTCGTACTCTTTGAACTGTCAACTACATCAAGGACATGCCGAACATCATGACCAACCTTTCTGATTCTCTGATAAGGTCAATAATCCTGCCTGGTGTGTTAGCGCAGTCACTTGTGCAACCTCATTCAAATTCGCATCAACATTATCTATGTTCGAAGACAATTCCTAACATTATCAAGTTGTTGGGGCTATAGAATTGCAAGCGCCGGATAAGCTATGCCTTTGTTCCAAACATCTACTACAGGAATTTTCTGGTCCCTTGGCCACATTCAGCCACATCCAACTATTTCAATAACGACCATAACGTATTTGTTCGAAATTGGGCGGAGTTCGATTGCACGCTATAAAATATTTTTATTTGATTTTCCAAAAAAATAAGATTGCTTTAAATCTATAGTATGATTAATAAACAAAACATAATAAAGTATAAATCACAACTCATACTTTATTGTTAAAATTAAAACATTTTTTTTCCTTTTAACCATTTTTGATATTGATGCATCTTAATCATTAGGTATCTACTTTCTAATGGTATGTACAAAACATATTGAGAGAATTTTATCATTGTTGTAAAGAGAGTGAGATAAGAAGTACTAGCTGTTTCGAAGTTTAAGTTTATTTATAATAAGTCTTAGATTTTAGTAATTTAATTAAAATAAAAATAATAATAATAATAATTCTAATTAAGTATCAATTGAGCTTAAATAATATTGAATATTACATATTTGATGAAGTTTATCAAATTTTACAATCAAGTGTCACTTGATTAAAACACATTTTCTCCTTTCAACTCATTCTTTATATGTGACTTATTAGGTTCTTAAAATTGTGGACAATGAATATAAATTATACTCCTAAATCATATTTAAGATAAGATAAATTAAACTTCTTTAATTCTTTGATTAAATACCCTATATTCATAAATAAACATTGGCATCAACAATGCAATATGATCACTCAAATATTTAGAAATGTTAAAGTAGTTTTAACTATTCTTTTCGTGTATGATTTTTTTTTCCCCATATAATTCAATCATTTCATCACACAATTTTTTGATTAAATATAGAGCATATAATTAATGCTATTATATTTGAGTAATCATTTTAGTTCTCCATCTTTAATAATTGATATAATTAATTGCATTTAGAAACTATTTTAAAAGTGTCATCGTAGCTCAATCAAGAATTTTCCAAATTAATACTAATTAAGAACAATGAAACATTTATACTAAATCACTATAAGAAAAATAGGTTTTAATGACGGAAAAATAAACATTTTTGGTCAGGAAACAAATTTACTGACAAAAATTACCGATAGAAAGAGTCGTTAGAGAAATAGTCGTAGGTAAAATTTAACGATGAATAAAATGAATCTATCGTAAATTTAGGGACAAAAATTTATACATTCGTCGGTAAGTTTAGCAACAAAATTTTGCATTTTTGTTGCTAAATTAAGGTAAATTTGCTGACAAATTTATAATATTCTGTCGCTAATTTACCGATGGAATCATAATATTCTGTCGGTGAATTTAGTGATGGTAAGCTGTAGGTCTGTCACTAAATTTACCGACAGAATTTATCATTCCAATGCTAAGTTACCGACGAAAAATATTATGCGTCACAAAATATTTACCTATGGAATATATTATTATGTCAGGAACTTAGCGACGAAGCTATATATTATGTCGGTAACTTAGCGTCGGAATGATATATTTCGTCGGTAACTTACTGACAGAATATAACACTCCGTCACTAATTAGAAACGAAATATTGTATTTCTGTCAGGAAATTTAATTATGATAAATTTCAACTGTCATTTCTCACTTCCTACCTAAGTTTTCTGTAAATAATATAACATTGATTAATAAATGTAAAGTAAACATTTATCCTGAATGGTATAATAAAAAATTATAATGTATGCAAATAAGTATCTTAAAAATAGTTGTAAATTAAGAATTTATACAAAAACTTAAGAGTAGCAGACTATCAAATACATTCATTTATCCAGAAACTATGCAGGTGGTGAAAGCAGATGCTTTGACTGCTACGATGAGGTCTTGTCCCTATCCTTCAACTCATCCATCTCATTACAGAGCTGGGTTATGCACTCCATCAGCCTCTCTACTATGCTCTTAAGATGATGGACTCTTTCATTTGATGCGGACCATCTACTAGATGCAACAATAATGGATATGGAGGATTGCAAATAACATGTGTTTGTAACTAAACCTAAGCCGAAAATGCTTCAACGGCGGTCCCTACTATCCACTGCATCAAGATATGTTTGACTCTTATCAACAATTTCTAAGTTCTGATCTTTGGACCATCCATATATGCAAATTGAGGACATGCATAGTGAACAAAAGCTTCAACTCCTTTAAAAAACTCGGGATTAATGAAACCATCAGATGTTAATCGTCTATACATCTAAGATCTATCAACATTACTCATTTTTGCACAACTGTTATTTAAAAAGGTGATTTTATAGTTAGTATCCTCCTTTTCCCTTAAGTTTACAAAACATTTAATCATTACTTTACAGAACATCCCCTAAGTTTTTACAGGTCTCTGTCCATTTGCCCTCCAAATTGAAACCAATCTATCCCACCATATGAGTTCACAATTAGAAAAGTCAACATATGTGAGTATTAGTCAAATAAAACAATATGCCAACTAAGCAACATGGCATTGTTTACACTTGTGAATAGGGAAAGCAAGTTCTTGTTGTGACCCATAGGCTCGTGGAATTTTTCACCGATAAGCTTTATAGGAGCTGCATCACAAGTTTCCAACCTATATACCATCCTAGGGGTTTATTATGCATAGAATTGTCATGTCAATTACGTGAATTTCTTATGTTAATACTAAGTTTGAATTAATCACCTATAAGTTCAAGTCTTTATGTTTCAATTTAAACAAAGCCCACACATAAATACTTAGACTATTAAACCTCAGCGTAAAATCTCATCAATCATTGTTATAGGTAAAATTGCAAAGAACAACACACAATCGATCACATTGTAGACGTTACTTAGTTGAATGACTTACCTTGATAGACGGACAATCGTAAACTACAAAGAAGACGAATGGGGTTTGACAATTATTGACGCTCTTCAACACAGAACACGGCCTGCAAGAAATACAATAAACAAAATTATAAAAATTAAGGATCATAATATTGGAAAAGCTAATATAATCACAAACATATGAGATGTAGATGAATAAGTTACATGAAAAGGAGCTTACTTCAAAAAGAAGAGGTGATTTTAAAAGTCTTTAAGGAGGAGGAAAATTATATATAAGACCTATATAAGTGAGAGTGATGAGGATGAGCTATACATTAGAAGTGGGGCTACGAGAGGCGCAGCTTTCTTTAAGCTTAAGCACTCCATTTTGAATTGACCAATTTGTGGTCCAACAGGAAGTGTTCTTTTATGTTAAATCTTTATTATTTTGTTACTTTTTGTTTCCTATAAAAGGGAGCATTGTGACTGAGCCCATGCAGTTGATTATATTTTTGGTGATTGAGTTAATTCTTCTCTTCACTTTCTCTCTTTCTCTCTCTCTTTGCACGTTTGTGTGAGTATATTATGTCATTTTGATAGCATATTTTGTTGAACTCTGAAATATAGTTCAACATTAATCCCTGTTAATGACTATTATCAAGTAAATTGACATAACTTGACGCATTTTATGTTTCAACAAAATTAGAGGCATGTGGATTTATATTTAACTAAGAATTTTTTTTAAAACTTGTCCCTAAATTAAAATTGAGTTTTATTTTTGTGTTCATTTTTAATTAGATTCAAAAGTAAATGTATAACTAAAAAGTAATTTAAATTTTTTGTAGTCTAAAACTCAAGATAGGTATAAAATATAAATGAAAATATTACATTGAAAAAAATGTGCTTACTTTATTTGCAAAGAGATTTTGGTGTGAAGAAGAAGAGAAAGATATAGTTGTTATCAGTTTCTTTGGTGACATCTACATCTGTCTACTTATAGATATTTTTAAATAGCAACAGGGAAATGCAAATGGATTTTTTGAAGCTATCATTTATGCACTTAATTATTCATAAAAGTTTTTATTTATTATTTATGAATCTAATAATGGTGTTATGCCTTAAAGTGTTAGACTAGTAAATAATTCAAAGCCAGTTTAGGGAAGACAAAATGATGGTTAATCAAATGATGCATGGTATACATTGTACTTGATTTTAGTTATTTATTTATGGCATTTAAAGTGACTTTGATTTGTTAGAACTATATGTAAGTTGCTTTACCTACGATTTGTTGTTCTTTCCGACTAATGTTGTGACGAAGAGATGTTGACTTTTTTTTGTATAGTTTTATCGTAATATAATTGGCCTTATCTTGCTTTTTATACATGACATCTTTGTTCAAAATGGTTTGTACTATATTCGATTGGTTGAGTATAATATGGATCTTCATATTATAAATTAGAATTTGAATAGAAAAGATCTTTGGGATTTATTTGTTTTCTCTTTTCGACCCCTCTATGAAATAAATTATAATTAGATGAAGTATTTTATTAGGTTTCTCACATTTTAGCACTTTATTAATTATTTACCTTTGTGTTGTGTCCTAAAATTTATGGTTGCATGTTATAATTATAGGTTTATAATTTCTTGGGCCTTTTATTAATGTTACTATAAGTTTTAGTGTTTTAGTTAATGTTCATAATGGATTAGATGAAAATTTTGTCAAGACATGATAGGTCATGTTGTGTCACTTCTCTTTGTTTTTGGTTATTTGATTTGATATTTATTAGTATAAAAGTTTAAGAGGTTCTTCTTTATTAGAAGATTGAGTTACATTTTTTTTAGTGACTTGATGACTATACTTACAATATTTTAAGAATATACTTTTTGTGATATACATTATACTTATGTAATGCTTCTATTAACATTTTCACATCTTTTTACTTAATTTGGTTGTTTAAGAACCTATTATATGAATGTTCCTAAATGCTCATGGGGTTGGGATATTGTATATTGATATAGATTGTATTGGTTTTATGTCGTAGAATTTCATTTTCTTTATAATTTTAAGTGGTTTTTAAGTGATTGGGATTCTTCACATAATAGGAAAAGGCCTTCCCATTAAACGCAATAGATATAATACTATTCAAATGGTTTTGATTTGTATTTGGAATTAAGTAAGAACAAATTGATAAAAAGATAAGATCAATCAATGCTGTTAACTTTTGATATTTTTTGTCAAATGTACCCCAAAATAATTCTACTAAATTCATCTACCATTAGAAGAAAGTAATTGGTGACCAGAAAAATTAGTGTTGACATAAGCCCCTAAGTGTCCATTTGAACTAATTCAAAATAATAAGAACTAACAATTATACTAGAAGAGAAATGCAATACTCATTTCTTAGCCATTTAAAAACATCAAGGACAAATTTGGGATTAAAAGCAACAAAAACATCCACAAATTGCATTAGTTTTAATCTAGGAATTAAGGCAATTCCATTATATAATTTCATAAATTGGACTTAATAATATTATTTCATTAAATCAAAGAAAGCAAGAGATGTTTTAGATTCAGTTTTGATGGCTGAGTGAGGGGAGATGATGAAGTTAGATTGGTATGACATGTATTCGAGTTATATAATCCTTACATTGTTCTATCCAAACCAATTATATTCCAAATTTTTAGGATCTATATCTAGCAAACGTTTGATTATAATCAGAAAAATAATGAGATCCTCTTATCAATTTTCTAACAGATAACAAATTTAAATAAAAAGATGGTAATAATAGAACTCATGTTAGAATAAATATGGGTGATAGTTGCATTGTTGCATAAGTTTCTTAAACCTTAAGATTAGAAAGCATATAAACAAACATATTTTTAATAGGTTGTGTAAAAATAAAAGTAGTCATAAGATATGAAATATAATTTTATTTGAAGTCTAATGACCCTTTGTTTGAAAGATAAGTGGAAGCAAACCTAAAAGTTAAGTGCTTAACTTTTATTTTCTTCAGTTCATTTTTTCTTTATTCTTTTCTGACACTTCAATTGTCTTAACGTATCTCTCATATGAAATATAGACAACTAAAACATAGCATAAATTCATCATAAATGACAGACATATTGTTTGACATAGATTTAGACATTTCATCGAACATTTCGTAGGCAACCCGAGTTCATCTCTAAATAATAGAAAAACCACTGTATTTTTTCATTATTCACCAACATAAACACTTTCAAACACATTATTCACTAACCACGGTTCAAATAACACACAATACCCAAAACAACATTCATATATAAGCATTTAACAACAACTAACCTCCACTTAACGGAAGGCGATGGACGATGGACGAGAGCGAAGCACAGACAATGGACTACGAACGATGCACAAAAGTGAAGGACAGATGAAGACCAATGATGATATAGTAGGAAACGAAGAAGAAAGAAGACGATGGACAAGGGGGGCTTCGGGTAGGTTTAAGGTTAAACGAAAACGATGTCATTTGGTGTTAAACCAAATGATGTCATTTTCTTTTTACTAAAAATGTTAAAGTCGAAGCAAATGTCGACATTTAATTCAATTTTATAGATGGAATGATAGTTTCGTCGATAAGTTACTGACAGACATTGCTTCCGTCCATACATCTCGATGCTTATTTTTGCCGCCAACCATTGCTGCCTAATTTACTGGCAACCATTGCTCTTCTGTCACTATATTTTGTCAATAAAATTACTGGGATAATTTCCCTCCGCCTTTATTGATGGATATTTTGTTCATTGCAAAATACCATTTTGCCCGACAATGTTACCAACGAAAAATCAATTTCTGTTGCTAATTTACTACAGTCTTGTTTCCATTGGTAATGTTCCGTCGGTAATTTGTAATTTTCTTTTAGTGAATGAAAATTATATTATGGCTTGATTAGCAATTAATGTTGTATAGGAACCTTTCCAATCTTAAAATAATATTGTTCTAAATAAAATATAACTTAACTAGGATTTATTTCTAAAGTTAATATCCAAATAACCTTGAACTCAAATATTAACTCATACATATAATAATAGATATCTTTAATACTTTACAAGTATTTGATATCTTAAATACAAAATACCTTGGGTACATTAATCTATATAATTGGACTCAAAAATGAAAACAACTTCTGTATCTATATCCATATAGACCTAATTATCAAAATTAAGTTGTTACATTTTCATATCTAATAAGAGTTGTTCTTGGACAATCATAAATGCAATAATTGAAAATATTAATTATTATTCTTTATAAGCAATATACCTGAAGAAGATAACTATACTCTCATTAACCTTCTTAAAAACATGACAAATTTCATAATCATCTTCAATACACACTCTTTGAATTCATTATGAAAGTGAATCTTTTAATATCTAATTACCTTTCAACTATACGACAAATATATCAATAAAGGCACTAGTTTTAATTGGATGTATTGTCATGAGATTAACCTTTCAAATTTTATCTTACTCTCACTATTTATATTGAGAATAATTCTCTTATAAATATTCATTAAAACAAACAGTTTGTTCAATGGGATTTGTAAGATTGTATCCAACATTTTGGATATCTTATAATCTTTTATTATTCTACTTAATTCTAAACTTATTAGATAATGTGTTTCAACTAAGCATCACATCCCAAAATTATTTAGTTTGACTTTTTTAAAGTCTTACAATTCTTATAGTTGATTTTATTGGAACTAATAAAGGTAATTGCATCATACAATATCTCATATTGTGTTTTTTCCTTACAAAGAATTATAATATTATGGAATTTATTTATAGAGGTATTCACTAGATAATCTTATTCCATATTGATAACTGAAATATTTACATCTCACCACATCAATCTCATCAAAGTATTTTTACATTCTAAATGCCTAATTTCTACTTAAATTTAAATTATTTAAACTTTCTAAAATTTTAAATAAATATTTCATTTAATACATATGATGATATCTCATGAAGTTATATTAGTAAATTTAATGAAATACAAATATCATTCTTTTATGAATCGTTATTACATCTAATATATCACATTTATAAAATTTAACAATTCAATATCATCATCATCCTTTTTTCCAAAGGTTAATGTGGTTATTCTCCAACTTAATAAGTTTCATAAGTGTAATATGATTCATAATTAAAATGATACATATATATCCTTTTATATAATTTTTTTTGGTAAATCAGAACTTTATAAAGAATAAAGAGTTATGTACAAACAAGAGAAACCATAGGTAATCTCTTAACAAACAAAATACATATGGCAGGCAACTAATTGCTTTACAATCAATCGCCCCTCCTAAGTCCTACATGACAGTAGTAACCAGTATCCTTCCAAATGTTAAGCACAATCCGAGAAAAAAGCAACAATACCAAGCTAAACCAATTACCGTAAATGCCTAGTTATACATTGAGCATCAATACATCATTAGATACCGGAACATGTCAGCATATGCCTAGATATACACGAGTTAAACAACAGTCCACTCAGTAGAAGAAAAGACATCATCAAAAACCTATTAATCTGTATTCATAATCTCAGCTATTCCAACAGGAGCTTCCATAGGCAATGATTTGCTATGTAGAAACCATTGCTTATCAAAGATCCATGTAACCTGAATTGCATTTGAAACGCTTACTATGGCCTTGAATATGTGGCCATCCAAGAGGTCTCATTTGCGGGGAGAGGGAGTGAAAAATGTGGCCTCCCAACTGAAGAACAATCTGCATCACAAAGTTAGTGAAAAATAGATCTAATTACCTCTCTATGTATGTAGGCTAAGATGCTCCAGAACTTGGAAGATTATCCTGGCTTGTAAGCTCTCTACCTCCATAGCTACATCCTTGAATGTTCTTGAATTCCTTTCGGTCCAAATGTGATAAACCGTTGTGGATAGAAGAATAGGGAAGATGGAATTTTGTGGAGGTGTATGGTGAAACCAAGTGAGGATAGAAGGAAGGCTTGATGAGTTAGGAATGAGGATTTGGAAGTAGTTAAGACAATGTTTCCATACAGAATTAGAGAAGGGATAGTTAAAAAACAGATGTGCATTGGATTCCATGTCCGAAATACAAAGGGAACAATGGTTGAGAGTCTATAGAAAGTGAAGTTTATCCCTTGTTTGGAGTTTGTTGAGTACAGCTAACCAAAGAATGAATGAACACCTTAGGCTGTTATTTTTGAACCAAATTAGGTTCTACCAAAGTACTTGTTAGGTTGAGGGTCTCAAGAGTTTGTAAGCTGAACCATTGGTGTAAGTTTTTGAAGAACTAGAAAGTCATTTCAAATAATCCGGAGAACTAGTTGGTTGATATTAAATGGGTTCAAAATCAGCAATGAGCTCTATAGGAAAATCTTGCCACCTCCAAACATTATTACTGATTATATCAGAAACCTTCGTTATCATAGGTAAGCTCGAACCATTTATCTCTCTAGGTAATAAGAAGTTCCTTAGGATTCCCCTTGGATGCCAAGGATCCTGCCATAAGAGAGTGGACTGCCTATTACCTATCCAAAATCTGAATTGATTCCCTAATTTGTCCCTCGCACTTAAGATTTTCCTTCAACTCCAAGAATTATTATTGGTAGTTTGTGCACTCCAAAAATTTTTCTGTCTTAAAATAATCGTATGCACCCATCTTACCCACATGGCCTCTCTATCATAGAAAAGATACCAAATCCTCTTCCCTAATAAAACAAGGTTCCAAGTTGGCAAATGCTTATCCCTAACCCCCCCTCCTTTTTTGGTTTAGTAAGGTCGCTCCATTTAACTTTGGATTGATAGTGACTATCCACACTCCAGGCTTATAGAAAACTCTTGAGTTTAGCTTCTATTTCCTTGAGGACAGAAGATGGAAGAATAAAGTGAGAGGCCTAATACACCTGGAATGAAGAAAGAACAGAACTCACTAGTTGAAGTCTGCTCGCATAAGAGAGGTTTCTATGGGTCCATTTATTGACTCTCACATCAATCTTATCCAATAAGGGTAAACACTCTCTCCTCAATAACCTACCTGTAATAAGGGGAACACCTAGATACTTGATGGGTAAGGATCCTTTTTTAAGGCCAGACATTTGTTCCATTTGATTTGTCAAGTGGCCCATGTCATGAGAAAGGAAAAACTGACTTTTGGAAAGATTCATGTCCATTCCTGAAAATTGAGAGAAAGAGTTTAGGAAATTGAGTAATATTTGAGTAGAACTGAAGTGAGCATGACAGAACAACAGTAGGTCATCCGCAAAGAGAAGATAGGTGAGCTTAAGTGTTTTGCATCTCCAATGGTATTTGAAGGAAGGATTTCTAACTATGCAATCATTTAAGCTCCTAGAAAAAACTTCCATACAAATAATAAAGAGGAAAAGGGATAAAGGGTGTCCTTGTCTAAGCCCAGATTTTCCTTTGAAGAAATTGGAAGGTGATCCACTGACCAAAATGGAATAGGAAGCGGAAGAGATGCACTCTTGGATCCAAGCTATGAACCTAGGAGGAAGGCCTATAGCTTCTAAGGAATTGATGAGGAAATCTCAATGGATGGAGTCATCGGCTTTTTGGAGGTCGATTTTAAAGGCACATCTCTTTTGACCATTCGAAAGGTGGTAGTTTTTGAAAATTTCTTAGGCTAGCAAGATGTTATCACCAATTCTCCTATCCTTAATGAATGCACTTTGGTTAGGACTAATAATGTGAGGAAGAATTTCTTTAAGCCTATTTGCGATGATCTTAGCAATAACTTTGTACAGCATGTTACAACAAGAGATAAGCCTACAATCTACCACTATGGAAGGGTGGGCTTTTTTGGGGATAAGAGTAATAAAGGTAGAATTAAGCTCTTTACGAATTTTTCCATTCTAAAAAAAATCTTTGATAGCCCTAGTAATGTCCTCACCAATAATGTGCCAAGTTTGTTTAAAGAAAAAACCATTGAACCCATCCGGGTCTGGAGCTTTATTCAGATTGAAAGAGTAGAAAACCTCTCTAATCTCTTAATCCGAAACACCAGCAATAAGAGAGTTACAAAGGCTTTCAGATAAGGCTTCAGGAAAAAGAGGATCCACAAAGTCCTTCGAAGGAGGAAGGGATTTCTGACTACCTATTGAATGTTGAAAGAATTCAACAAATTGTTCTTGGATCTCTTCATGACCTACTATCCTTCTTCCATTATCCATTTCTAGAGAATTGATAATATTTTGGTTTTTGTTGGCTATTAAGGAGTTGTGGAAAAACTTGGTGTTCCTATCCCCTTCCTTTAACCACTTGATCCTGGATGCCTATTTTAAGAAAGACTCTTGATCATCTAAGGCACTAATTAGAGCATTGATGGCTTCAGATTCTTGAGCAAGTTACTCATTCGACTTAGGTAAATGCCTCAATTTATCTTGAAAGATATTAAGAGTTTCCTGACAGATCCTGACTCTCTCATTAACATCTCCAACTTGTCTTGAATTAAGAGCTTTGAGTGTTTTTTTAACTACCTTAAGTTTTCACACTACACAAAACATAGAAGACCCCTGAATTCGAGAATACCAAGCTTTCTCCACTAGTTGAAGAAAATTAGGCTGAGAGGAAAGAAAGTTAGAGAACCTAAAAGGAGATGCTCTTCTCTGAATGGGGTTACCAAACTTGACCTCTATTAAGGAGTGATTTGATGTGTTCGGATAATGAATGACACTATAAGATCTAGGAAAAGTTGAGCTCCAAGAAGAATTAATGAGTTCCTATCCAGCTTCCTAGCCACAAAATTATCCCCACTTGGTTTGTTGTTCCAAGTGAAAAAAGGACCACTAGAGTTGAGGTCATATAGAGCATTACCATCAACCCAATATCTAAAGTCACTCATACTTTAGAGAGTTGAGTGATTAATAGGTTCTACCTTGTGTGGGTATAGGATGACATTAAAGTCACCTGCAATTATCCAAGGCATAAAGGAGATGGATGGTCTAAGAATTGACAAGTCATTCCAGAGGGTGTTCTTGTGGTTTAGGTTGTTGGACCCATATACACAAGTCACTAGGAACAAAGGGGAATTGTTTCTAGGAGACAACTCGACATGCACTAACTGATCAGTAGAACCCATGCTAGCACTATTCTGGCATTTAAGGCACAGTCTAAATTGTTATAAAAAGGCCACCTGGGGAGTATTGAGAAGCATGCATTATTCAAAAAGGAAGGGGGACCTAATCCTAGATGCTAGCAAGCACATAAAATGAACTGACAATCCCTTAAGCCAAGCATGTACAGCTAATTGTTTTTTTTTTGGTTATTAAGCCCCCTAATATTCCAAAAGACTAAATCCATTATTCCAAACTAAAGCAATACCTACTTTTTCTTTTTCCTAGGTTTCCGACCCTTTTCCAAAGTAAATGCCCCCTCTGCCCCGCCTTCAATTCCAGGACTATCAGGAATCAATTCAGATATAGGAAAGAAAGAGTTTGTACCTACTTGACTTATGGCATTAACTTGTGGATCCTCAAGGTTTCCAGCTGGAGCTTTTTAGTCTAGCTTTGCCTTACCATGTGTATTTGGACTTCCAGCAGAATTGGAGAACTGTTCCATCAACTGATTCATTCCAACTATATGTTCCATCAACAATGGTCCTTAGCCTTTGCATTGGGAGTCAGATGCCTCCTTTTCCTTCTGGAAGGGTTGGCTTGGGGATGTTAACTCTCCACCTTGCTGCTCTTGGTTAATTGTTTGTGCCTCTTTTCCTTTTTCCAATTCATGGTGGTCTCTAGTTTTAAAAACCCTCCCTGTCGGTGCCCATTCTTTCTTCTGACTAACTAGCTTAGGTTTCCATTCATATTTGATTCTAACTTCTTTAAATGTTCTCTCCCCATCCTCAGTATACATTGCTAGTCGGAATGATGTAAGCCAATGGTTTTTTAGGTCCAATTCAACACACATCCAAGCATACACTATCCGTGCCATCTGTGCAGTTGGGGAATCCATTATGAGTGGATGTCCAACGGCGCTCACAATACGACCCAGTCCTTCGGTGGTCTAGTGTTCAACAGGAATATTGAAAAATTTTGCCCACACTGGGGCTTTCCGCACAACCTCCTGCTCTCCTCCATTCAAACTCCATTTCTTCATAAATAAGGGCTTACCTTGGATGTACCAAGGGCCCTTTTCCGAAACCGACATTACACCTACTTCAAATTCAAACTTAAACAGAAAGTTGTTGGAACTTGTAATCAGAATTTCTTTCAACCCAAACTCAGACCAGGATTTATTCAAAGCTCGTTGAACTATTGAGAAAACTAGTTTCTTACCTATGAAGAAGCCAATAAGCACTAACCTGAAATTACCAGCACCCTGTTTCACGAGCTCCGGAGGGGGTATAACAAAAATTTTGATTTTCCTTTGTCACTGGCAGGTAATAGGTTAGCTGGTGTCTATCGAAGTGTCTGCCCCATTTGCAACAATAGCTTTCCACGATTTGGTAAATCCCTGTACAACTGGGTTTACCGCATTTGGTTTATGTGACACGCCACTGGCTTCAGTTCCTAGGGTTCATGGTGTGGGCTGATCTGGTTTAGAAGGTGATTTTGGGACAGGTTTGTGAGTTGAGGGTGTTGTGAGATTTGGGTTGGAGTTTTGATTTTGAGGTAGGTTTTGATTAGGGATTTCGGAAGAATGCTGCGGGATTAAGGTCAACAAAGGAAAGCGCACTGGGGAGGGGGAAAGGGGGGAACAGGAGAAGCCATGGAGTAGAGTTGCCCAGCCGAAAATCTTCGAGTTCTGGAAGCACTTCGCCACTATTGCTCACGCTCACGCTAGCTATCGCTGTCGCCTTTCACTATCGCCATTGCCATCGCTCTCTCATCATGTTGATTTAACTAATATGACATAAAAGGATACTCTCAATTATCTTACTTTGTATTCTTGTCACTTATGTTAATTATAAGTAGGCTTAGCACTAGGCCTGAGCTTAGCACAATCAACTCTAGTTGAATATGTTAACTTTGGGTCGGGTTGGGTTAGGGTGGGCAACCTTGCCACGCGTAATTATAAGTCTCTCTTAATCCAACATATACAAACCATCTGCATAAACTTGAATCAACTATTTTTACTCAAAAATTTATTTTTTTTATCATGTCTTAAACATTATAATAATGTTAAATTTAAATTTAGTATCAAATCCTCAAAAGTATGAAATAGAAATATATATAATATCATATCTCGTTTTAGTAAGAAAAATTATGCAATCATTTTTCTTCCAATGATAATAATTAGCATACTATACCAAAAGTCTTTAATTGTAATCCATGTTTATGCTTCTTATAGGCTAAATTAAGTGGAACTTCATCAAGGTACTATACCTTTTAGGTATACTCTATACGTCTACTTACGTTATGCTATCTCAATGTTGAAAACCATTTTACATAGTGTGCTTAAAAGTTTATATGACAGACCTGTTATATTTTATTAATATCCCGTGTCAATAGAATAATAATTAGGAATAATTTAGGGATAATACATAAAATGCAATATGAATATCATAATTATGATTTCACCATAATTTCATTTGCATTGTAATTTTTTTTACATGGATTATATCATATACATTTGAATATATATAAGATAAAGAAAGTCTTTAAATAATTATGTCACTAAATTACAACCAACCAAGACTGTAAGGCAAAAACTAACAATATCTACTAACACCATTTCCACTTCCAAATACAATATGATTGGCCCAAAGGATCTTATTATTTGAACATCTTATTTTATTGTATCAACATGATCGTTGATACAATTATGCGGCTTTTTAATTGGTGAAGTAAAATTGGAATTAAAAGATTTTCAAATATTTAAGTACATGTTTGCAAGTTTATGAATTAAACTTTTTCTCTTGAAAGCAATATAAAGAGCATTATAAGGACTTGAATACTACTAGAAAACTATTTTTAATAGGGCTGATAATAAGTCGTATTAAACCTGAAAAGCCAATGAATAAGGGGTTATATGAATTTATAGGCTTAGACCTAATAACTTAAGTCATACCATATGAGAGTCAAGACAACATCTATTTTATCAAGTAATTCTTCAATTATTGAAGAAAATGATGTAATTTTATTCAAATCATTTCAGATAAAACCCAACTCTAAGTTAATTAAACTCAAATTTAGTTTATTGACTTTAATTAGAGTAGATTAAGAAAGCTCTGGGCCCAAGTTTTAAATGGTTACATACATGAAGGCAGTTCGACCTCGCGATCTCACTTAAGCCAGAAGAGCCCTTTACCAACTCACCTGCACCCTGGGATTAAGTTGAGCCAATTTTGTCATCACAATCTTTAGAACCTGAAAAGACTATTAAATTAGGCCTTGTCTGAATTTTTGGGCTTGGATCAAACAATTCAAGTCAAACTTGTTCAATATGAGAGTCAAAACATCTTTTTTATCAATTACTTCTACAATTATTAAACAAAATGATGTAATTTCATTTGAATCTATTCAGATCAAACCCAACTCTAAGTTAAGTCAACTCGTATTTAGTCTATTGACTTTAAATTAGAGTAGATTAAGTTGAGCCAATTTTGCCATTCTAATCTTTAAGATCCTTCACTGATAAGTCATATGATAAATTAGTAAGGTATGAAATTTAAGGAAGGTTACCACTCTCTTAATTTACTCACAAAAAATAAAAAACAAAAACATTAATTTTGTCATTCTATTTTCTAAAGCAGTGTTTAGGTATAAATTGAGTCCGATACGCACATTTGAAGTAAAATAATGGCTATTAGGTAGACCTTTGGAACACTATTTTATTATAAAAGTTATCAAACAATGAAGATAAAACTTTGTCCATCCTTACGGATTACTTCAAAACTCAGTTGAACAACCAAAGCAGCGCAAATTGCTTTGACTATCAAACTATCGTCTAGGTTAGTCAGATAGCATTCCTCAAGGCTTGCAAAAGTTTCAAGTTCAGCCAGCCAACTGAGTCATCTGATAATTAATTTTAAAGACATGGCAAAGTCTCAATCACAACAATTTTCAAATGAAGAAAGGAGTCCCAAGTCTTCCCATTACCAAGATAGTTGCATACAATACCATTAAGACATTTATTTCGATAGTTTATAATTTTGTAGTCTTCTTCTTGGACGATCTTGTGATGCTACTACACCTAATACTTTTCCAAGAAAATCAATGATCTCTTTTAAAACCGTCCTAAAAAATATAATGCATTGACGCTTGGTAAGGAAACGGGAGTCATAGTGGAGGAGGATGGCCAATGATGGCCACAAGAGGTCGCTTTTTATGAATGCAAGTGGTTCTTTTGTTTATGTGTTTTTCAAGATTAAAAGGATCTAGATAAGAAATTGTTGAAATCTTTGTGCTCTCACTGTCTGTTTGGTTAGCGTCTTCAACATGCAAAGTCAAAACGAGACGGAACAGAATAAGACGGAATAGAACAAGAATTGGAGACAGTGAAATGTTTAGTTGCGGTGGACAGAACAGAGAAAATTGTCTTCGTCCTGAGGACAAAAATGTGTTTGATTGCAGGGGACAGAACAAAAAACAGTGTTAATGACAGAAATGCCCCTGCAATATAATATATTTGGAAGATATAATTCATTGATTATTTTATAATTGTATCAATATTTATTTTACAATATTTAATTATGTTATTATTAACTTGTAACTC
>JAOTAX010000198.1:37648154-37661518 GCA_025629825.1 Erythroxylum guanchezii | reverse complement strand
ATAAGATAAGAATTTCTGTACCTCAGTTTTGAGAGAAACAAAAATTTATGTCCTTATCCTCTGAGGACGGAACAAAAATAGCTGAGGACGGCAAGCAAACAGGACGGAGGACAAAATTTTTGCGTCCTTGTCATCCGTTCTACCCCTGAAGACGCTAACCAAACGCAAGAAATGCGCAAGGTGAACCAATACTTCAAAAAGAAGGCTTGTTGACTTGCCATGAGTCATGTCTTGTTTAGACTACATTGCAAGTAGGAAAGAAAAAGAACATTAGTTCTGAGATTGGGGCAGAGAGGAACATTCCCAAGTGTTTAAGCAAACAGTAGAGAGCGGCAAAACCGAAAAATAGTTCCAACAGTTTATGGCAAAGTAACTTCAGCGACTAGCATGGTATGTCTGGTTCTGCCGCCCACAACTCATCAGTAGCCTCACCTCTATGCTTGTCTGCACCAATTCAGCTTTGAATTGGCTGCTAGATTGTGTTATTCTCATTTTCCAACAAAAAATGAACATTAACAACAATTAATCGAGTAAGATATTCTTGTGCCGTACAGGAGATCACATATTATGCAACTATTGAATCAATTGCTTTGGATATACCATGAAAACCAAAGTACTTACACGAATTAGTATCCTATGCCAGCAACAACAATAAGGAAGAATCAAATGTTAAGGTCATGAAAGGCTGCTAAGATACAGTCAATGATCGCTCGCTTTCAGGTGAAAGGGAAAACGGAGAAGCAAGTTTAAAGTCATTCAATCATCAGCATTCCACACTACAACAAAGTTGAGTTTTTGCTATGTCTTTTTTGTGGCTAAAAGTCAGTTTTTGGCGACAATTTTCAAAAACATTGCAAAGCCTTTCCGTGTTATAACGTTTTACAAAAGTGTCACTAATTGCAAGCCTTTGGCAACACATGGTTTATTGTTTTTGTCCCCGAAGGGCTATCGTTTGGTGACGACCTTGTAAATCGTGGCCAAAAGCTTAAATAACACAATAACTATTTTATTTATAATTATGAATTGACTAATTTTGACTTGATCATTTAGTAACTGAATATCATATTGAGAAAATTTAAATTTAATATTATTAACAATGATTGAAAGTATAAAAATAAATCTATTTAACAAAAATGTCAAATCATTTCAATAATGTATGAAACTATAAACTCAAAATGAATTAATATTACATTGATTTATATTTTTTCTCTTTAAAATTATATGATTTGATAATTTTATGTAGTATCACAAAATTTTTAAATAGTTTTAACATAAAGTTTGTAATACAATGATATATGATTCTTACAAAAAAAACAATAAATATTGATATATGGTAAGTAATATAAGATTTTAATTAGAAGTTTAACAATTTTTACAGACAAAACAATAAATAGAGTTTCATGCCTATTCCATTGAAAAGAAAAAAATAATTATTTTTCTAAATTCCAAGTGACATAGACTCAGTAAATAAGGTAAAGGAGTTCCTTATGTCTAGATTCCCAAAAAGGCCCCTTGCACGTTCGAAGGCATTAATTGAAATAATGAAAGATCTTCTCCCAAGAGTTAGTTTATTGACACCCTGTTCTAACAATTTTTTGGTTTTAACTAAACTAGTAGAAGATAAAGTCAATGATTTCCTAGATGTAGTATAGATTGCTGAATTAGATGAATTACACATACTATGCATTTCACTTGAGGAACAAAGAGTATAGAAATTAAAAAGCTAAATCAAATGGTATAAGGAACTCAAATTCGAACACATGCATACCTGATTGAATGACTCCATCATCATCACAATGAACAGACATAGTTTTTTATATCAACAACTGTTCCAAATTAACCATTTCCCTAATCCTATATGGACTCTCGAGACATCGCCACCTTTTCCATTTTCATTTATGTTCCCTTCAAGATTCGGGGAAGCTTTACTCAACACATAGTATATACAATTAGACGTTCATCCAATAGCTTCAAAAAATGAGATACAGATAATAAAGAAAGAGAGGTAATTCGGATGATACTAAAATTCTTGAAGAAGAAGATCAACCATTAAAGTAAAGTGGTGATTATACTTTAATGAGGAGATTTGTTATTTATCGATTTGATCTTCATCAGGAACAATTCTGCCACATTCCTCCTATCAGAGTTCATTTTCACAATCGAAAACTAGTCATCATGTCAATATTCTGTGATGAGTTTATGTTAACAGTTTTGTTTTGAAAAGACAATAGAAAAAAAGTAATCTTCTATAATTAATATGGAAGTAAAATGTACAATTTAATAAGGAAACAAAAAATTATATAAAGTTATATGAAATTAACAAAATATTCACATAAGAAGCAAAGATCATTGGAACTTAATTTTCAAACTATAAAAAAATTCCCTGCATAAGCACATTTTATGTTTGTCACTCACCGTTAATAACTCAATATAACTAGTTGAAGTTGAGTTTATAACCTATTGAATACCATATTTCTCTAGATTTATGAATATCATATTCCTGAAATTGCTACTAAAATAATCAAAAATTATATATCATATTGTTAGCTGCTTGTACCCTTACCTTTTTTCTTTTGAAATTAAAGTTTAAATTAAGGTTAGCTTCTTCAATTGAAATTAATGATGTGTTTACTTCAATAACCTCACCAAAAATGTGTAATGAAATTCAAATTATAGTAATAAATTTAGCTTAATGTTCTCATTGTAAGAAAATGAATGATGGTGATGATCCATTAATCAAGAAGTTCATATGTAAAGTTCCTCATGCAAGCTCTCATTGAAGTTATAAAAAATAGTTCTTTAAAAATAAGCTATAAGTTTCTCCAATATATACGCACTCATCATATCAAACACCAATTCATTTTTAAAGAGACATTAAATCAACATCTTCAAATATTATGGTGTCTTTCATAGAATGGAAGACTATTCCAGTAAGTTGATAAAGCTAAACACTCACAAGAAAAACCTCCAACGTGATTCTATAAATTCCTTATTGATATTCCGTCAAAAAATAGATGTAGATACTAGTGGAATATTAAGTACATTTTTAATTATTTACTTAAACTTTTTTCACTCCTTTTTACTTTTTATTTATCCTTTTGTTAGTTTAATTCAAGTTTCATAGTTTAAACTTTAAATATAAATTTATATGTTAAGATTAAAAATCTTATTATTTTTTAAATTTTTTTATCAGATATCAGAGAGAAGTATGATATTCATAAATCTGGATTAAGCCAGAAGACACTGAGTTAGTACAAAAAAGCCAAATAATTTCATACCTAGAGGTTAGCTTTCACCTAGGATGAGAGTGATCTTTGACTCCTCCAAAAGAAAGTTAACAACTACCTATTACGAAACAACGACCAAAGGTAAAAAGAAGAAGAAAAGGTGAGAAGCAAGACAAAGGAACCCATACCTAGCTTCAGCTGTAATTGGGAGGCATCTAGAGACCCTTTCAGCGGGGACGTTTTCAATTTATGTCTTCTGTTTGGGTAATTAGGTTTTTAATTTCATAAAACGACATGTTTTAGGCTTGACTTTTGGCAACAAAAATGTGAAACTTTTGCGATGATTTTTATAATTTGTCGTCAAACCTTATTCCTATATATTAGACTCTATACATATTATAGAAATTATATATAATATATATAATTTATAAAATAGTACATAATTTATATATAATAAATAGAGAATTATGATTAAATAAACTAATATATTACACAAATAAGGAATGAGAAATTTTATCTATTATCTATACATTCAAAAATCATTATACTAATTACAATTATTATCTATACATTCATATAACATTATATTAATTACCATATATAATTATATTTGTTGCAATATAATTAAAAATTAATGCAATATAGTAAAAATGGAAGATATGTTATTAAATATTAATATCATATTCTTAAAAATCAATTTTAATTTTATTGACAATGATTGTAAGTCTAAAAATAAACTTAGCGAACAAGAATATCATTTCAAAAATTTATAAAACTAAAAACACAAAATTAATTTATATTACATAAATGTATACTTTTTAATTATCTCCTTTAAAATATATGATTTGCCTATTTTATGTGGTGTCACAAAACTCTATTTATTATATATAAATTCTATAATATTTTATAGAAATTATATATTACAAAAAATTTATTAAATATATATATGAAAAGAACTGGCGACAATTTTGATTGTTGCCAAATACCTCCCTTGGCGACACTTCAACAGAATGTCCCCCAAAGATTAGCACAAAGAACAATCATTTGACGATGTTTTTTACTAATTTGTCGCCAATGGTCTACATTTAGCGATGATTCCATGAGATTGTCGCAAAATGCTACCCTGTTTACATTGGTGACTTTTATGAAAAATCGTGGCCAAATGTTCAAACATTGTTAAATATAACACGAGAATGATATCATTTGTTCCACAATAAATGACTTCATTTTTGTGTTATTTTAAACATGAAAACAAAGCCCCTCTTTTATTTTTCATTGTTAGTTTCCTTTTGCTTTCTTCTTCTTCTAAACTCCGTCATCATCTTCTTCTAGCTGTTTGGTCTTCATCATCATCTCCGATTTGTCATTCGTCGAGGTAAGTCGTCCCTCCTTTGCACTTGAGCTTTTATGTTCTGCTTTCTTTGTTTTTGTGATGGTAATCACAATTACTCCAACAATCCACACTCAGATGCAACAAACACATAAGGAAATTGAAGAATCGAAGAAGAAACATGAAGAAATATCTGAAGGTCGAAGAGAGAAGATGCTCTCGAATGTTCTTACTATGTCAAAAACACAAGACAAGATTCAAGACACTTGCACATGAGACACACGTGAATAAACTTACGCAACTGAACTCAATAAATAGTCGTTTACAATAAGTTAGGAGCTTCCATATAAAACGCAGCTCAAAACAGCTTGATACGTAGACAAAAGGTGAAGGATTAATAACTCACGTGGGAGGCACATGGCATGCATTTGATCCATGCAAACTCATTCGAAGAGCAGCTCCCTTTTCCTTCACCTATAAAGGAAGCAACTCAAGCATCAAACATAGACAACAATACAGAAACTTCTTCATTCAATTTACATTGTATTCAATTTTTGAGAGTGCAAAAACAGAGTGAGAAAAATATCAGACAGTGCCAGAGTACTTAACTGTGAGTACTAGGAGAGTTTTAAAGGCTCTTTGCAAGTGTTTCTAAAACACTCAATCTCTGTACAAGTTCTCATCATCTTCTTCATAATAGTGGAAATCACATCAGTGGAAACCTTAGATGTAGATAGCATTGAAAGCTATCGAACCAAGTAAAAATTCTTTGTGATCTTTACTTTTCTGCACTTCAATTTATCTGCAAAGTTAACAATCTTTATCAGTCTTGTTTCAAAAGAACAGTAGTAAAGTAGCAATATCCCAATAGAAGTGGTATCAGAGCATTTGGAAACCTCCTGGGGCATTTCTTGGCCACTCAAAGCATCAAAGAATCATCAAGAACAGTCAGTAAGTAAAAGTCTTTTGTTTCTTTAAACTACAGTCACAATGGTAGGAAAAGAAATGGATGTATTTACTAGAAAAGAACACTTTACCATCTGGAAACTCCAGGTGTGAGCTCTTCTTGAATCATATGGTTGTTATGGAGCTATAAAAGATCAGTATGATCTTGAGACTGATCCAATAAAGAGACTTAAAATGTAAAGACTTGCACATTGCAAGTTAATGCTTCACTTATCACCTACTGTGATAAGAAAAATGCAGAATTATAACACTGCACAGAAGCTTTGGGAGAAACTTGATGAAATTTATGCCAAGAAGGGTCTTACTAATGAGATGACACTTCTCCACAATCTTGCTAACTACAAGATGAACACCTCTATCTCCTTAGGTGACAATTTAGACTATTTCTTTAAGTTAGTTCAAGACTTGGAAGCTACAGATGAAAAAATATCTTAGGAGCATCAAGCTGTAGTGATTATAAAGGCTTTACCTTCTGAATTCAATGCATTCAAGAAGGTAATTAAACATGCTAGTGGAGAATCCCTTATGATTAAGAGGGTATTGGACTCACTAATGGAAGAAATAGTGGATATTAATCCATTTAAGAAAGGGGCAGAAGTTATGTTTGTAGAGAACAATCATGAAAAGAAATTTTATAAGAAAAATAGCAAGAAAGGAAAGTGACAAAAGGGAAGTGGAAAGGAAAAGCACTCCAAGGAAGGTGAGGAAAAGAAGAAAAATGGAAAAGGAAAGAAGTGCTTTTACAGTGATAAGGAGGGACACTTTGTAAAGGATTGCAGAAAGAAGAACAGGGATAAAGCTGCAGAAAGTGAAGATGCAGGGAATGTGGAGAAACCAAAATACTTAAGTGGTGATGAGATTCTGGCTGTCACTGAAGACAATGAAGACCTGAGTAGAGAGTGGATTTTTGATTCAAAGTGTACAATGCGTGTCATTCCTCATAGAGACTGGTTCACTATATTTGAACCAGTCACTACCAAGGTAAAAATGGCAGATTCTAGGTAGCAAAGGATAAAAGGGATTGGAAGTGTTTCCGTCAATATGTTTGATGGAAAGAGGACCCTTACAAATGTCAGATTTGTGCCTGGAATAAGGAGGAATTTGATTTCTGAAAGCTTGTTTGATAAGCAAGGGTTTCAGATCAGATCAAAAGATGGACTCAGAGAAATCCTAAAAGGTAGTAGAGTCATCATTAAAGGAATTGAAAGGGGTGGGTTGTACTATGTTATAGGCATAACTGAAGTTAATCAAGTTACTGAGAAGGGAAATGATGAACTAACCAAGCAATGGCATGCAAGGTTAGGTCATGCAGGGAACAAAAGTTTGTTCCACCTCTCTAAACAAGGATTAATCCCTGATCAAAACCTACAAAAGTTGGAATTTTGTGAATCATGTGTGCTTGGAAAGCATCACACATCCAGTTTCTAAAAGGGAGCAGCTCAAGTACCTACTGCAGGAGGGAATTTATATTTTATGTCTATTATTGATGACAAATATAGGAAGTGTTGGGTATATCCGATGAAGAGAAAGGATGAAGCATTAGAAAATTTCATAAGATGGCATACACTTATGGAAAATCAGACTGGGAAGGAGTTGAGATGGCTAAGGACTGACAATGGATTAGAATACTACAATAAAGAATTTGAGGGCTATTGCAGCAAGAAAGGAATCCTAAGGCAGAAAACAGTAAGAGCTACACCTCAGCAGAATGGTGTAGCTGAGAGACTCAATAGGACTCTTCTAGAAAAGACAAGGTGCATGCTTCTCTCTTCGAGTTGCTCACATTCTCTATGGGGAGAAGCAATTCGGACAGTAGCCTATCTAGTTAATAGGCTCCCCACCTCTGCTAATGATTACAAGACTCCATAGGAGATTTAGAACAGTAAGAAACCTAAACTCACTCACCTTAGGACTTTCGGATGTGCAGCTTATACACATCAGAAAGAAAGAAAATTGGAACCTAGAGCAATCAAGGGAGTTTTCCTAGGCTATCCAGAGGGTGTTAAGGGATATAAGATCTTACTACTCCAAAAAGGAGGCTACAAAACTATTATAAGTAGAGATGTTATCCTCAAGGAAGATGAATTGCCTCTGCTGAACAAGAGTTCATCAAATTCAAATTTCTAAAGAGAAATTCAGGAGTAATTGGGATCACTGAACCAATCAACCCCTTTCTATGTACCACCAGAAATTGATGAAGGTGGCACTACACAATCTATAGATGTGGAGCCCATATAAAGCATTACACATGATGAACAAAAGGATAGAAGAGGCTGAAGGAGTGGGAGAAGAAGAAACCCTACACACAACTTCAGCTGATGTACAAGGAAGCCTACAAGACTATCAACTCACAAGGGATAGACAGCCAAGACAAAGAATTTAAATAGGAGGTACTTTGATTCAAACTTTGTTGAATTTGCATGCTTTATGGCTGAAACTATAGAAAATAAGACTCTAGAAACTTATGCAGAAGCTATGAGAAGCAAAGATGCAAAATAGTGGAAAGTAGCCTGTGAGAAAGAATGTTCTTCACTAATGAAGAACATGACTTGGACTTTAGTCCCTAGACCTCCTAAAGCCAAACTAATTGAGAACAAATGGTTGTTCAAATTAAAAGGAGTGACAGAAGCAGAACCTGGGATTTACAAGGCTAGGCTTGTAACTAAGGGGTTTAGACAAAAGGAAGGGATTGACTACAAGGATATATTCTCTCCAATATTCAAATTCAAAACAATTAGGCTTATTCTAGTTCTAGCTACACTTTATGACTGGGAAATCCATCATATGGATGTCAAGACAACCTTCCTATATGGAAAGCTTGAGGAGACAATTTACATGATGCAACTAGTCGGTTTTAAGGACAAAAACAAGTTAGATCATGTCTGCCTATTACAGAAATCCTTATATGGCCTTAAACAAGCACCTAGACAATGGAACAAGAAGTTCCGTGAGGTTGCTACTAGTATGAACTTTTTTAGAAGCTCATATGATTACTGCCTATACTTTAAGGATCCAGGAATGACTAAAGCAGTATTCATGTTGGTCTATATAGATGACCTAATAATAACAGGAAAGGACTTTGATAGGATTCAAGAAGTGAAGTCTGATCTATGCATTCATTTCGAAATGAAAGACTTAGGAGAAGCTCAGAAGCTTCTAGGATTGCAAATAATCAGAAAGAGGAGGGAAGGAAAGCTTTGTCTTGTTCAAAGAAATTTCATAAGAAATATATTGGCTCAATTCAACATGGAGCAAGCCAAACCTAGTTCAATTCCCTTAGGATCTCACCTACAAATGGTATCTGACAAAAGTCTTAAGACTGAAGATGAAAAAAGAGCAATGGCTCACTATCCCTATAATGTAGGTGTTGGAAGTATTATGTACCTTATGCTATGCACAAGGCCTGATCTAGCATATGCGATTAGTATCCTAAGTAAATTCATGGCCAATCCAGGTTTAGAACACTAGCAAGGGCTTAAGGGTGTTCTCAGATATATATCTGGAACAATGAACTATGGATTATGTTTCTCTAAAATAGAACTAACCAAATGCAATTACTTGTCTTTATGTGGTTATGTCGATGCAGATTATGTAGCAGATAAGGACATAAGAAAGTCTATTTCAGCATACATTTTCACATTATCAGCAAACACAATCAGTTGGAAATTACAACAGCAATCAATAGTGAGTTTATCAACCACAGAGGCAGAGTATTATGCCATCACTGAAGGAGTAAAAGAGCTAACATGGCTATCAAGTATACTAAAAGAAATCAACACAGACATCACAAAGCCAATCATTTACACGGATAGTCAGAGTGCTTTGTACCTTAGTAGAGATCCTGTGCTCTATGAAAGATCCAAGCACATAGATGTGCGATTATACTTTGTCAGAGACCGAATCGCCAAGGGGGTCATCAACCTGGAGAAAATCACGAGAGAGAAAAACCCATTAGATTCGGGACTAAGGTATTAACTCAAAAACAATTCATTTTCTGTAGGGACTACTTGCAAATTAGTGAAGCCCCTTGACACCGAAGGTTCTTTCATCTCACTAGCGTGGCGAAAACTAGGGTTTTGGTTTTTCAAAATCACTCGGTTTTTTTATCTAAGAGAAGATTGATGGAGTAGGAGGGAATACTGTGATGGCAATCACAATTACTCCAACAATCCACACTCAGATGTAACAAACACAGAAGGAAATTGAAGAATCGAAGAAGAAACATGAAGAAATGTCTAAAGGTCGAAGAGAGAAGATGCTCTCGAATGTTCTCACTATGTCAGAAACACAAGACAAGGTTCAAGACACTTGCACATGAGACACACGTGAATAAACTTAAGTAACTGAACTCAATACACAGTCGTTTACAATAAGTCAGGAGCTTCTATATAAAACGTAGCTTAAAACAACTTGATACGCAGACAAAAGTTGAAGGATTAATAACTCATGTGGGAGGCATATGGCATGCATTTGATCTATACAAACTTATCTGAAGAGCAACTCCTTTCTTCTTCACCTATAAAAGAAGCAACTTAAGCATCAAACAAGGACAACAATATATAAACTTCTTAATTCAATTTACGTTGTATTTAATTTTTGAGAGTGCAAGAATAGAGTAAGAAATATATCAGAGAGTGCTAGAGTACTTACCTATGAGTACTAGGAGAGTTTTGACGGCTCTTTGCAAGTGTTTCTAAAACACTCGATCTCTGTACAAGTTCTCACCTTCTTCTTCATACTAGTGGAAACCACATAAGTGGGAACCTTGGATGTAGATAGCATTGAAAGCTATCGAACCAAGTAAAATTCTTGTGTGATCTTTACTTTTCTTCACTTCAATTTATCTGCAAAGTTAACAATCTTTATCAGTCTTGTTTCAAAAGAATAGCAGTAAAGTAGTAATATCCCAACAATTTTATTGGGGTTTTGTATTATGCTAGTTTTTGTGTTCTTAACCACGTGTATTATGGTTTGGTTGATAATGAATGTGTGTTCTAATAATAATGAAGATGGTGAGATAGTGATTGCGTCCAGAATGGGATGAGTTTTGCTTAAATGGATTAGGAAGCTTGTTTGAGTATTGCCTATAACATGCTCGATGAAAGTTTTATTTTTTTTGCTTTTATTGGAATCGTTTGAATTTGGTCCTTTTTGCTTACAAAACTTGGGCTAGATTAGGGAAATCAATTTCCCATTCCATAAGAAGGGATTAGTGGTGTAGGACCTCAGCCTCGCGTCCACAGGGCCTTGGCTTCTCGGGCCTCGCGCCACCTGCTTGTAGATATTGTTAGCTTTGGACCTCGGCCTTTAGGGCCTCTCACCCTTACGGCTTTATTTTTCCACAAGACTTCTCAGGAGGTTACCCATCTTGGTACTACTCTGGCCCTAGCACGTTTAACTTCAGAGTTCTGATGGGATCCAATGCATTAAGGCATGAAAAACGTGTCTACAAGGGGAAAGTATCCACACCCTTATAAGGGGTGTTTCGTTCTCCTTCCTAATCGATGTGGGATCTTACAATCCACCCCCTAGGAGGCCCAGTGTCCTCGTTGGCACAACAGCCCGGGCATTGGCTTTGATACCAATTGTAGGACCTCGACCTCTCGGGTCTCGTGTCCACAGGGCCTCGGCCTCTCGGGGCTCACGCCCACCCGCTTCGTTCTCCTTCCCAATCGATGTGAGATCTTATAAGTGGAAATTGAGAGGATAAGTTGGGAGAGGTAAGTAAGTGTACATATACATAAAGAGTAGTTGTACAATGGGTTTGAAATTGGAAGTTCTTAAATGTGATGGCAAATTTTGTTTGTGATTTTAGGGTAACAAAAAGTTTGGGTTTTTGATTTCAAGTAGGAAAGGTACATGAGTATTGTCAGATTGGAGATTGAATTGCTAATTACAATCAAATAAAAGGCTTACAAAGATGTTAATGTCCTACAAGAATAATCTTATAACCTGCAAGTGTGGTTTATGCTAAAAATTTGGATTATTACATAATTTAATTTTATAATTATGTTGACTTATACAATATACTTCTCTTCTTTATTTCATATTATGTAGAGTAATTAATATTTTCATAAATGTATGAAATGTTCATTTGTTATATTTTTGTTACAAATGGTTAAGTTGGTGTTATTCTTTCTATTCTACTTGTCTAAATATTCATATTAATAATAGCAGTACTAATTACTATTTGATACATTAAGTCGGTATCTTACTTTCCAAACAATTTTCATTGTTCTTGTTCTTATAAAAGTTTACATTAAGAGTATGTTGATGAAACATTACTTACTAATTTACTCATTAAAAATATCATGTACTCTAAAATTGAGATTATATGGTTAGAAAACATATGGAAAAACTATAGCGTGTCGTGGTCGTTGCCACTAATCTTAATTTTTTAATTTATTACATTACTTATGAATTTGAACAAAGGGTAAAGGTAGGAATATGCATATGTGAGTTCTACTAATGTACATTCCACATTGACAAATATAGTAATTTTAGTGTATGCTTAATTCTTATAGGTTCCTCTTCCTTGTTTTCGTGTTAATCATCGTTTTCCCAAACCCTGTTTTGCGTTTAAGAGCGTCAATAACAATCTAGCTTTGTCATTCGTTAGCCATCGTCATTGATTGTCCGTTTGTCCGTCCAGGTAAGTTATCTAACTTTTGTTTAGTTTTTATTTTCTGCTTTAATAGTCTAAGTATTTGTGTTTAGATTTTGTGTGAATGCAGTGAGGGTCTCGATTTTGTGTGTTGTTAGTTGGAATATTGTTAGAATCATTGATCACTAGATGTATGAATTACATAAGTATTTACTGCATGCAGAATGAGTTTGATCTCTTATGGATGATCTGTTTTATAAAACACCTAGATGGTATATAAGCTGGAAATTCATGATGCAGCTCCGTTGAGGCTTATCGGTGAAATATTCTACGAGCCTAGAAGTCACAATGAGAAGAGCCTTTTTCTATTCTTGTGGTCTAACAATGTTATGTATCTTGGTGATGTTATGGTGACAAATTGAAAACTATAATTCATAATTTCGGACATAAAACATAAGAAATCCACATATAATTATGGATGGTCTATTTTATAAACCACTTAGATGGTATATTTATTAGAAACCCATGATGCAGCTTCGTTGAGACTTATCGGTGAAATATTCCATGAGCCTAGGAGTTAGAGTGAGAAGAGTCTTTCTCAATTCATGATGTCTATCAATGCCACGTACTTTGGTATGTTTAAAACTCACTACATGTACATAATTACTTTTATATTGGTTTCGTGCTTCTTATTCTTACCAGTCTCAATTTCATTGTTTGTTTGAATTAAAACTTAGTATGTCAACTTGTATTCAATATTATAAATTGTTGATGATTGAGTTATATTCATACGGATTGTTTATAATTGAGTTATGTTAATGTATATTGTTGATGCTTGAGTTATATTATAGATATCCAATATAATGACACCTATTAGAAAAAAAAGGAAGAAGGTTGCAGGTATCAAAATTGTTCCTACCCAACAAAAACCAGATCAATCAATGCCTAGCCTACAACAACAATTGACCTCATCCACCAATGAAGAAAGTCAACTATAACCTCATTATACCTTAACTAGTATAGAGGGAGCTGCACGTTTGTTAATCTTTAACACCTACAAATAGACTTATGCTCAAATATATATTTACATATTTAATGCGTATTTTCTTATCATTAGTCATTTGTTGTTAGGTTCCAATATCAACATAAAAAAAGAGGTTGATGTAACGCCCCAAATTAGGGGTTAGAATATTAACGGAAGTTAGTACGAATTATGTTTGTTATTTGCTTATTAAAT
>JAOTAX010000198.1:37611591-37630914 GCA_025629825.1 Erythroxylum guanchezii | reverse complement strand
AGTCACGAGATCATCTAGTGTTACTGGGTGTCCTGCGAGAGCCAGATTGTCGGCGATCCCTCTCATCGTTTTTATGTGTTCTTCCATCTTCATTGTGCCTTTCTGCATTTGTGCAAACTCCCTTTTGTAGAAGACGACATTTGAGCGAGTCTTTACACCAAATAGATCATTTATTGCGATCCACAACCTTTGAGAGGTTTCATAGCCCATCAGCTCAGATGCAATCGCAGGCTCGATGGTATTGTAGATCCATCCTAGCAACATCTGGTCTTGAGCATACCAGTTTTCAAAATCTTGATTAACTTTTGTTTAGACCTCATCTGTCCCTTCTGTTGTTGTTTCAATGAACTGTGGGGGGCATGGTTTCGCACCAGTGAGATAGCCTTCAAGTCTGTTTCCTCTTATCATGGATAGGATCATGTTTTTCCAGAGAAGAAAATTATCATGGTTCAACTTAACCATGTTGAAGGCTCCCATAGGGCTGCTTGTTGTGTTTAGAGGCTTTGGTGCCATTGCTGAGTTTCCTCCATTGTTGTCATTTCCTGAAACTACTGAGCTTTCTCCATTATGAGCCATGAGCGATAGCTCTGATACCAAGAGAAGAATGTAATATTTGAGAGCTATGTTTGATTGAATGATGCTTTGCAACACAGAGCCGACATATGTAAATTTTATTTATAGAGTTTACAATTTGTACAAGAGATGAGAGAGCGCATTAACAAAAAAAGGTTGTTATACGATTATGTACAGAAAAAATATTCTTTTGTGTGTGAGTGTGCGTGATTGTCTGCAGCGTTACATCCTCCATGCTAACGTCCTTGACAGCTGTATTATGTTGCGTGCTGTGCATACGTGGTTCCTTCATCATGTAAATTATTTTCCTTGACACACTCTTGGTATGTTAGTCTTCTCCTGACCTCAATATGGTTCAGGTTTCTTACAACTTCACTTTGTTTTAGATATCCATCTGTATTGGCTAATGCTAAACTTGGTTTACAGATCCTGACTCTTTACTTGGTTGCTACTGATGGTAGGTCCTAATGCAGTGGAGTTCATCATCAATCACATTGAAGTTTCAATAGCCTTTGTCCAAGAGAACAAGCTCTCTGCTGTGAGTACTTTCTTATTTCTGACAGACGATTAGAATTTGTCCAAATTTGGGTCTTAAGTATTGCACCAACCTTTAATACTTGAGACCTCAGTTGTTTCACACAAGTGGCGAATTTCTTGTGCAGATTCTATCCTGTCTCCCGAAATGCTCATCCAATCTATAAGAGTATGCGTCAAAAGACTTCAAGTTTTATCTACTTTGGAAAGTTCAAAGATGGTTTCAGGTAACATGTTGTTGCCATTTTATACATCTATTATCAGCTTTGGAAATATTAGTAGCCAGCAAAAAAATGAAGCTAAGGAACATGGGCCTTCTTGTTATTCATGGGATGAATTTTCAAGGCTGGTACGATGTTGATGTGGTTATCCTATTATATGAACACTATTTGAGTCTGTAAATTTAAACACTGAATTCTTATTGAAAATTCTGCTAGTCATATTTGTTTAGGGAAGTTTGGACTGGAACTACCTCCAAAGAGAAAAATTGATATCCGCACTTTTATGTACACAAGCGGAACAACAGAACCTAAAGGTGTTATTCTGAGAAATGAGGCTATGATAGCAGAAGTTTTGTCGGTTGATCAAATAATTTTCCTAACAGATACACCGGTACAAGACCAAAGACAAACCATGTTTCTTGCTGCTTTCTTCTGGATGTTCGAAAACTATTGTAGAGCAGGATGCTGTAACACTAGTATTCCCAGAATGTTAGCACTGAGTTCTCCTTTTCTTTTTCTTTTTTTTCAGGCTGCAGAAGACGATTCCTACTTCTCTTTCTTACCTTTGGCCCATGGATACGATCAAATTATAGAGACCTATTGCATTTATAAAGGAGCCAAAATAGGATATTGGAGAGGGGTAATGATCAAGAATCAAACTTTGGGATGGTTCTTATGTAATACGTAGGATAGACATTATTATGTGTCCCGGATCATTCATGAAAGGGTTAAAAATGAAGGAAATGTGGAATACTTGATTTTGGTTCCATCCGATGTTCCGAAGTAATTTCCGAGGCCAAAATGAGAGACCTTCACGGAAGTCGATCACCAACACTCGGTTAACATCTTTCTTCAGTTTTTTTAAGACGTAAGCGCTCTTAACGGGTCAGAGGATCCATATGCTTACAAATTACATAAGCAACTGAAGGAGACCTTAACTTTTATATATAGTTTCCATATCAGGCTTCCCCATCACAAGCTCGATATAGGTTTGGTCTATACTCATTGGGATCCATTTTCTTCTTGGACTTCGACCCATCAATTTAAATCATTTATTGGGTCATTTTATTACCTTTTGTTTGGATCAAATTACGTAACTTAATCGATAAGTTATTAAAAAATCGAAAATACTATTAATAGTTGTCCAATATTATGGAGAAGGACAAAATTGTCCAACATTCTCCTCCTTGGACATGCATTAATTACAGTTATGACTCAAGTTTAAAAATCGGTTAAGTCATGCTACTGTATTAGTACCAAATTTTAAAAAATTAAAACATTCGATCCAAAGATAATGAAAGTCTGACATTCTGTCCTGCAAGGCTTTCGTTATCGAAAAATATCAAACACATGTGTCATGTGTGACACAGGTTCAATATAATCACGAATATCTAATACCTCACTAATATGAATGAGAAAATGGAGTGTCGCAAACTAGGATGATACATGTATGATTTAAAATGTGTCATCTTCATTTGTAGGTCTCGATTTTTCCAACTTTATGCTAAACTGCATGTGCTAAACTGCAGCAGAGAAATCATGTTTACTCTCACCAAATGCTAAACAGCATTAGAAAAAACTTGTTTTCTCTTATCGAATGCTAAACAACATTAGAGAAAACCTTTATGTTCTCTAACTGAATGTTAAACTGTATTAGAGAACCTTTATGAGCTTAGAAACTTATATTCCCCTATGTTATGTTAAATTTATGGATATCTATACTAAACTGTACGTTTCAAAATGACATCGGCTCAAGGTTAATCTTTATACATGCCTAATGACCTTTAAAATGCTTAAGATCAACACAAATCTTAAGGCTTTCATATGTATTATGACCATACACGAGAACATTTATTACTGAGGATAAAAAGGTGATCATCTATATTAATATATAATCATAATGTCATAATACATCAAAATGTACAAATTTTTAAGGAGCAAACACAATGATCCCTAACAACTGTTGTTTAAGGACTTTAACACGCCTATACTAGATACATGTCTAACAAACACTAGTGGGCGAAGTCTTTTAGTTAATAGATCAGCTAACATCTCCTCAGTTCTGATGTGCTCTATTTCAACGTCACCCTTCTAAATCAACTCCTTTATGGTGAAGTACTTGACCTTCAAATGCCTAGACCTTGGGATATTCTTGTTGTTGTTACTGAACAACACTATAGCAAGATTATCACAATATAACCGAATGAGTCTAGCTATCGAATCTACCACAGACAACTCAGAAATCAAGTTTCTGAGCTAAACTGCCTGTGTAGCAGCTCCATAACATGCAATAAATTCTACATGCATGATTGAGGAAGTTACTAGTGTCTGTTGACATTCTTCCATGATACTGCACCATCTGCCAATATAAAAATGTACCTCGATGTGGATTTGCGATCATCCGGACACATAGCAAAATCGGAGTCTGTATAGCCTGTGAGGTTTAAATTGTTGACTTTCCTGTATGTCAACGTAAAATCCTTAGTACCTTTTAGGTGTCTCAACACTCGCTTAACTACATTCCAATATTCCATACCTGGGTTAGCCAGATATTGACCCAACAATCCGACAACAAATGCAATGTCTGGTATAGTGCACACTTGGGCATACATTAGGCTACCAACTATACTAGAATATGAGACATTCCTCATAGCCTCTCTCTCAACTTCATTTTTTGGACACTGTGCCAAAGATAATCTCTCACTATGAGAAATAGGTGCTACAACAGGTTTACAGTCAATCATATTAAACCTCTGTAGCACTCGCTTAATGTATGCTCTTTGTGAGAGGCTCAATTAGTATTAAGATCTGTCCCGTGAATCTGTATATCGAGGACAAAAGATGCTTAACCTAAATCCTTCATGTTAAAGTGTTTAACCAAAAGTTGCTTTACCCCATACAACATGGTGAAATTATTTGACGCGAGCAAGATATCATCCACGTACAGTAATAGAAAGATAAATTTGCTCCTCTGACCTAATAGTATAAGCATCTTTCAACTTTGTTTTCCCCAAAGCCGAATGAGGTCAAAACCTCATTAAACTTTAGGTACCATTATCTAGAAGCTTATTTTAGACCGTATATTGATTTAGTCAACTTACAAACTTTTTCAGTTACATCTTAATCCTGAAATCCTTCAGGTTGCTCTATATAGACCTCCTTATAAAGGTCACCATTCAGGAAAGCAGTCTTAACATCTATCTGATATAGCTCTATGTCATAATGAGCTACTATTGTCATCATCACTCTAAATGCATCTTTCAAGGATACAGGAGAGAAAGTAACATTGAAGTCAACTCCTTCTCTCTGAGTGAATCCCCTGGAAACCAACCATGCCTTAAATTGCTCAACTTAATCCTGTGTGTGCTCTTTGGTCTTAAATAGCCACTTGTAATTGATAGGCCTGCAATGTTGATGTAAATCAACAAGCTCCCATACCTTATTATACCTCAAAGACTGCATCTCATCCCTCATTGCTTCCCACCACATATCCGCATGAGGTCTAGAAATGGCTTCTGCAAAAGTAACTGAATCCATAACATGTCCTATATCATAGTCTTGCTCACCCAAATAGACTATATAATCAGGTGAGATAGCAGGTCACCTTTCTCTGGTGGATCTGCACAATTGCATAGGTTCTTGTACCTTAGAAACCTCTTCTTCAATAGGTATAGGTTCATGTGCCTGTATAGGCATGATACTTCGACCTACATCCACCGGACTTGATTGTATGAGAAGCGAATATGAAATGATCGCAGTATTCGTCCTGCTATCTCCTGAAGGATGTGAAGATCCTCCCTCATCATAGACATCGTATTCCAGAAACTTAGCCGTCTACGATTCCACTATTCTGGACCCTCGTTCTCTACTATAAAATCTGTAGCCCTTAGAGTGGTTAGGATAACCTAGCAAATAGCAATGAGTGGAACGAGATTGCAATTTGCTCTTATAACGATTATTTAACCTTACCTCAGTAGAGCAGCCTCATACACTTATGTGCGCAAGGCTTGGCTTCCATCCTTTCTAGAGTTTAAAAGGCATCTTAGATATTGACTTACTTGGGACTCTATTCAAGATATATAATGTCATCTTGATAGCTTCTTCCTAAAGGTATTCGGGTAGGTTAGTCCTGCTCTACATTAATCTCATCATATCCTTTATGGTGCGATTGCACCTTTCGGCCACACCATTTTACTCAGAACTACCTGGCATAATAAACTAAGCCACTATTCCAATTGATTCCAAATACCTGACAAACGCGCCATTTTCTTATCCTACAACCCATGTATACCATAGTATTCCCCTCCCCTATCATATTTGACTATCTTTATTGAATTTTTCAATTGGTTCTCAACCTCAGTCTTAAAGATCTTGAACTTATCAAGAACTTCAAACTTTTCCTTAAGTAAGAACACATAGCTATAGCAGGAATAATCATTTATAAATGTCAGAAAATATCTAGCATTGCATAACGTGACTATATAGGAACCACTAATGTCTGTATGTATAAGGTCCAATAAACCAGAAGTACGAGTTGACTCCTTTCTCTTTATCTTGGTCAACTTACCCCTACAACAATCGATACATGTTTCCAGATCACTGGAGTCCAGAGTTGGGAGAATGTTATCCTTTATCAATCTCATAACTCTCTCTCTGGAAATATGGCCAAGATGTTTATGCCATAACATGTCCGATGTTTCCTTTATGAAGGCTCTCTTCGAGTAACAGGTTCAGCGACATAAGGAGAGGCATACATTTCATTAAGAGTAAGACATATTCTATATAATCAGTAGGATAAGAAGGCAGTTCCGATATGTCATGTATTGATAGAAATATTTACAACTGAAGTATCAAATACCAAAAGATAATTTTCTTTATCCAAAACTGATACAGAGATCAAGTTCCATCTAAAAGATGGTATATAAAATGTGTCTTGTAAAACTAATACAAACAATATATCGAGGTTTATTCCTACATCTCCTATATACAAAATATCCACCTCTTCATTGTTGCCAACCATCAGCTTCTCCTATCCTTTAGTCGGCCTTCTCCTGGATCTGAGTCCCTACATTGTGGAAGCAATATGGTTAAAAGCTCTACTATCTAACCACTAAGAACTTGATGTGGTTATAACTACATTAGATTCATGAATCATATAGGCCAAGGAGTTACCTAATAGTTCTTGCTTAACCTTCCACAGCTTGTACTTTGCGCAATCAGCCTTCATATGCCCTTTCTTCTTGCAGAAGAAACACCTCATACCTTTTAGGTCATGTGACCCCTTAGCAATGATGGATTGTCCTGTCTGAATCTTTGGAAAGGGCTTGGGTTTCTTACCCTTACCCTTAGGCTGTTGGGGCTTAGCCTTCTCCTTACCTCTGGCAGCTGCAAACATAGTTGTATGAGGAGAACTCTTAATCTTCTCCTCCATTGCAGCACACCGAGAAATCAATGTATCGATATCCTAGGCCTCATCTTGAGAAATGTAGGAGGTAGTTAATATCTCAAACTCTCAAGAGAGTATTTAGTGCCTGATGCACTATAAGATTATCAGGAATTGGTATATCAAGCGCCTTTAGCCTAGTTTGAAGGTGTATCATCTTGATAATGTACTCTTGAATGCCTCCTCTCGTATATCTTTATGTCATCCTGACATTCTATATGGGCATAATGTATGTAAAAATCGATTATAATTGTAAAAACTTGATTCACAATTAAATAATCACATACTGATACTAAAAACATCGTCGAGACTTTTATTTAAAAAATTCTCAATGAGAGTGACTATCATACTTTCCCAAATACTGAACCTACTGTACGAGACGTAAAACTTTAAGTGTCTCCCTTATGTGCAGTTCGGAGTACGGAAATGCACTCAAAATTAACTTAAAAAAGCTTTAAAACTTTTCCGGAATCCAATTACCAACTTAATAAATCCAGAAAAATTAAAAAATCACTTTCTCCGACTTGAAAACTGACCCAAAAGGACCCGTTTTTCATAGCTAACCTTATGTATACCACTTTTACGTAATCATATATGCAAAAAAATCGAAAAACGAATCAAAAGCTGATGAAAACCATAATGAATAAAGACTGAAAAACCTTTGTTTCCAGCAACCTGATCACGTAATCGCTCTGATATCACGTGTAACATGTAGGATAGACCTTATTACGTGTTCTGAATCATTTATGAAAGGGTTAAAAATAAAGGAAATACGAAATATCTGATTTTGGTTCCATCCAATCTTTTGAAATAGTTTCCGAGGCCAAAACAAGCTCCAATCTTCGGGGACCTTCGCGGAAGTCGATCACTGACACTCGATTAATACCTTTCTTCAGTTTTCTTAAGACGTAAGCACTCTTAACAGGTCAAAGGATCCGTATGTTGACGAATTACATAAGCAACTAAAGTAGACCTTAACCTTGATATATAGCTTCCATATTGGGTTTCCCTATCACAAGCTCAATATGGATCCAATCCATACTAATTGGAATTTATTTTCCTCCCGAAATTTGACCTATCAATTTCGATCATTTATTGGGCCACTTTATTATCTTTGTTTGGATCAAATTACATAACTTAACCGATAAGTTATTAAAAACTGAAAATATAATTAATAGTTGTCCAATATTATGGAGAAGGACAAAATTGTCCAACATCTTATACATATGGCATCTGGTTTCTTGTTTTCTAATTTTATTGCTTAAAGGTTAACTTAAACCGTACTCGCTCTAGGCCTTTATATTACTTATAGGATGGTCGATACTTGATTGAGGACATTCAAGAATTGAAACAAGTATATTCTGTGCCATACCTAGAGTTTTTGACCGTATATACTCTAGTATGATATATCATCCCAGCAGTTAAAATTCTAAAGATTATATCGATGTTCTTTTCATTACAAGTGATTGATTGTATGAACAATTACTGAAGCCATAATGAGTAAAATTTTGGCAGGAGGTTTCTTGAGGAAGAAAATTTTCGATTTTGCCTATTACTAGTAAGTCTAGATTCCATTTTCTTCATGATCATCCATTTTCTTATTAGAATAGAGGACATGTCTAACAAAGAAGCTAATGACAGCAAGTTGAGCAATCTTGAGAAAGGATTGCCACAAGCAAAGATAACACCTCTTTTTGACAAGCTAGTTTTTGAAAAGGTCGGTAATCTCACACTTAAATCCTGTTTCAAAAAGTTTTGTGTTTTGAAAAACTAAAGGGGGTGATAGTTTCGCCAACTTTCCAATTTTACCGTAGACGTCTCTAGCACAAACAAAAACAAAAGTAATCAAAAGCGAAATAATAAAAAGCACCAGAAATTTGGTAACGCAGTTCGGCACACCTTGCCTACGTCTGCGGAGCTCTCATCCAGCTTAATCACTTTCACTGAAATACAATAGATTTACCCAAGGCTTTACTAAACTGACACCACTCAACCTCTATCTCTCAACTTCACTTCCCGTAAAAAAAATTTCACACCCAATAACACGACCGACTCATGTTAACCTCAATAGAGGATTTTTTTCAATCAATCTTTTATCAAAAGAGCAATAAACAAATACCTTAAGCGATCAATCAATTAAGAACAAAACAATAATACACTTGAGATAAAAGAGAAGAGCAACTTTCTGAAAGATTCAGTTCCACTGAAAAAAATCTGAAAGTTGTTCACACACAATCAGTCCAACCGTGAGCCACTCCACAAGGATGACAGTCCAACGTGAGCAATCTCCACACGATCAATACAGAGTCGTGAGTCACTCCAAAGAAATCAAAAAACACAGTCGTGAGTTACTCCAAGCCATAGGCACAAAGGTTTTCACACCCGCATCTAAAACACACCCACGACATATCTAAATATGGAACACATACACGACTTTTGATGCAACCCACTACGTCATTGATTTTCTGCAATTGGCCACACCTTTTAAAAATTCCAGCAACGTTATCCTGTTGATTGTAAGACTCCCACATAAGATGCACTTCTTCTTTGCAGAGACTTCAACCTCCAAGCCATGTGTCTTAGTTGATGAACCAATAAAGTAAGTTACGAATGCAACTCTAATTTAAAATAAAGTTCTACATTATCCCAAAATCCATTATACCTCTTCTCAAGATACACATCTATCCAAGATAGGATTCCATAACATCTAGAACATTATCCAAAATAGCTTTTTGAATCTAAGTCAAACAAAGATCATTAGTTAGCTATAATCATCTAATTAATATCTTATAGGTCCGATTAATAAAAAATATCAAAACTAATTACTTAGATATATAACATATATCTAACATGTTTGAAATCTTAATTGTCTTGATTTTGACAGACAAAGCAAGCATTAGGTGGTTGAGTTCGTATCCTGACATCAGGTGCAGCTCCTTTGGCTAAGCATGTGGATGAGTTCTTAAGGCTTACCTCTTGTTCCACTTTATCACAAGGATATAGTGCGTACCAAATATGTCCCAGGATTGCTCCTTAATTAATTATCTGTTGGTCTCTCCAACTTAATTGTTTCACACAGGTCTCACTGAAAGCTGTGGAGGTTGTTTTACATCAATTGGAGATGTGTATTCTAAACAGGTCTCACTGAAAGCTGTGGAGGTTGTTTTACATCAATTGGAGATGTGTATTCTACGATTGGAACTGTTGGGGGCACCTATGACGACAATTGAAGCAAGACTTGAATCAGTGCCGGAGATGGGATATGATGCACTATCCGAGACTCCTCCAGGAGAGATCTGTCTAAGGGGCAATGCCGTATTCTCTGGCTACCACGAGCGAGAAGATTTAACAAATGAAGTCCTCGTTGATGGGTGGCTTCATACAGGTAAAATACATTTTTCACACACTTCCTTGAGCTATTCATAGACACAAAACCTGCTTTTAATAAGCATAATCTTTGTAACATTGCATGGTGACATTGGAGAATGGCAGCTAAATGGAGCACTGAAGATCGTAGATAGGGAAAAGAACATATTCGAGCTATAGCAGTGTGAATATGTAGCTGTGGAAAACCTAGAGAACACCTACTCACGATGCCCCCTAGTAACATCAGTAAGTGGATTCAATCGTTAGAACGTCACGTTATTGTTTTTCCTAATTCAGAAACGCCAGCTTCTTATGATTTGGGTATCTCTATAAACGGGCTTTTATCTGAAAACTTCTCTGAAATTCTGTGTCTCCTAACAATTAGGTTATGTTGCTCAGATTTGGGTCTATGGAAACAGTTTCGAGTCATGTCTAGTCGCTGTAGCTGTCCCAGAGAAGCAGGCACTTGAAACTTGGGCGGCCAACAATAATGTGACAGATGATTACAAGTCATTATGCAAGAATCCAAAGGCAAGGAAATATGTTTAATAGGACTGGTGAAGAACATCAAGTGGATCATGTTTTAGTTTCTTTTGTCGTGGCCTTAAATTTGGACCTTCTCAACTGACGTGAACGACTTGATCAGCTTAAAGGGTTTGAGAAGCTGAAAGCAGTTTATCTGGAACCACAACCATTTGACATTGAAAGAGATATGGTAACTCCAACATTCAAACTGAAAAGATCCCAATTACTCAAATGCTACAGGGTAGGTCTATATCCTACGTAATGAGGCATAGCTGTTTACCTTCTTCGTTCGTAGATCATGTTTAACAGAAGCTAGCTCCAGAAAATATGACGCTGATCGTGATTTTGTCATGTGCTGACATTGTGTGCAGGATGTACTTGATGAACTGTACAAAGAAGCCAAGGACTTGAAACTATGAGAGGAGTGGAAACTAGACTGCAGTACCCTCATTAAGAGCCTCCATTGGAATTTCTATACTATCTCATGCATTACATACAGTTCAATCCTGTTTGATAACTCTACGAAGAAACAAATGCGATACCTACGGATCATTGCCAACGTTCCTTCATAAACAATAGATTTATCCGAATTTTCAATCTTGCTTAATGGACGATGTCAGTGGATAGCATTGTGTACATTATTAATTCCAATGTTATATGGTTGCCCTGGCCTGAAGTCATCAACACTTGTAAGTCACCAAGTGAAAGTTGTTTCAATTTTCAACGGGACCCCTTAGTGCATTATACGTTTCTGTCATAACAGTACAGATGCAACCGGAAATGTCCAACCTATTTGAGAAAATAAGCGAGTGCCAGGACAACCACCAATTTATACGCATGTGAAATTTGTGTGGCAGACCTTACTAGTTCTTAAATGAAACCAATCAGAAGTAGCACATAAACTTATTATTTACAACGTAATGCAATACATAAACTTAGCGATGCACTTAGGTCTCAGTAGCACATACATCACAGTCAATTCAAGTCTCAACAACCTAAAGAAACAGGAAAAAAAAATTAAAAAATATAAAAATTTACATAAATGAACAAAATACTCAACTCAATAAGGTATCTTTAAAGAAAATGAAGTACCAATGCCCAGGCAGGGTAAACAAATAGCAGGATTATGCCAATAGTATTGGATATGCCATGAGCTTTAGTGAAAGCATTCCTGAATCCCCCGGATGCCCGAATGTGTTCTTGCAGCAAGTAACATGCAATGATCAGACATATCACCACACCAATCCAGCTACTCCTCAAGGTACTGGCAAAGAAAGCCGGAGCCACAACTATTATGAGTATCAAAGCAGCTGGCATTTCTAGCCAATCTGTAATAGATGAAAATAAGAAGCCAAGAAATTTAGTTCTTCATAACATGCAAATACTAAACTCTTGCTGAAATACCAAGAGAGTACCAAGCATGCAGAGGAAACTATTCTTGTTCAAATGAAGATGGCAACACTATAGTCTTAAATTGGAAAAACTGCTAGTCAATGTGCATGAATACAGGAACTTATGGTTTTGCGAAGGGAATGACTACTATGGGGAATACCCCTTATCCTCTGTAAAACTGAATCTAAACTTTACCTGGGAAACGTCTCGGGAAAAAGAGACGTAACACAACAGCAATGAATGCGATCCATTTTCCAACCTCTCCCCTGCAAATAGTAAAGAAAAGATTGAGAGAGGGTGGGAAGAAGGTCAAACACAGTGTTACTGAAGAAATGAAATTCACCTGAATAAGTTGAACAGAACTGAAGGAAGACTGAAGAAAATATAAGGAATTAATAAGCCGGTAAGAATATTCGTTCTCCAATTTGTTCTGTCCAATATCAGTAAATAGCTGCAGTAATCCACAAAGAGTAGGTTATGATAATATAATATTGAAACGTATACATTAAACAGAACTAAAGCCAAAAATTCGTAAAACAAGTTGTTCTTATCATGTATACAATCCCACAAACCATTCAAAGATGGGCTCAACGAATAGCTAAAAGACAATTGTGAAATGGTTATCTCTCAAAGCATATCAAAATCCAAACATGGAAAACGTGAAAATTTTAAGGACCCAGATAAGAGTCTGATTTCCACTAAAAGAAAAAGCATTGATCCTGGCATAAAAATAAGCGTTCAGAGGGATGCATACATTGCAGCAAAAGAAGCGACCCATTCAAGAAAAGCTGTCCCAAATCCCAAACCACCAAGCTTGATGGCGTGATTAGCCAGTTTCTTAGCGGCAAAGATCAAGTCTTTCAAATCTGAAGAAACCAAGTTCATAGCTTCCTGATCTGTCCTCATCTCCAAGTAACCACTTTTCTTCCACATATCTCCGTCTCTTGATCTGACCAGCGAAACCCCGAAAAAAATTAATGTGAAAGAAGTTCCAAGCTTTAACTCAAGCTCTTAGTTTCAGACAGAGCCACACCAAGTGGCAAGCAATTAGATCGAGACTCGATGTGACTGTCAGGTTCTGATTAACTCACAGAAAGGCTTGTCGGATTCTGACATTATGCGTTGCCACCTGGATGCCAATGAGTCGAGCAACGTAAGTAACGCCATTTCATACAACTACCATTTGAAGTAATAAAATACTTTTCATATATACTTTAACTAAATATATTTCAAGGCATCTGGTAAGCATATGGATGATTCTAGTAATTGTAAAGGGAAGCTGTTACTTAGGATTAAGGAAACAAGGACATTCTCTTATTAGCCAATCAAAATTTTGAAAGGAATTCTAGAATTGAATTTATAAGAGAGAAAGAAAATCTTGCATTGATGTAGAGATGCTCTTTTGTCAATCTTAAAAATAATTCAATTGCTTGGTTAATTATTATAGAAAGAAATGAAAGAGTAAATAATGAAGAATGATAATTACAATTGAATGAATAATATTTTTATATCTTTTTTTTTAGATAATACTGTGTATATTTAATATAGTAAAAATTAGAAACCATATCTATTTTTTCACTGTATTCATTATAAATTATATTATTATTTTCTAATGCAAAATAAAAATCATGTCTATTTCTTCGCTATATTTATTATAAATTATATTATCATATTTTAGTGAACCAAGTACACTCTCGTAAACTTATATCTAAATCTCATTCATTTTTGGATCTGATTTTATTAATTTTAAAAGTTTTTGTATTTTATAAAAGAGCTTAGTATCAGTATCTCCGTTAAAATTTGTCATTAATCTTTATGGGCCTAAAAGTTTTAGAACATATAACAGTTTACATAAACAATCACATTAGTTTTCTATTCATTGAATGAAATAATGTCCACTGGCTAGTTGGAGGGCTATGACCAAATAATGGACGGTCTATCTGAAAATTTATTGAGATGCGACTTTCTGTGCACCTAATTAGTATCCGAATAAGTGCTAATCAAAAGTAAGTAATTAGCTAGTCGAACATACGAATTTGTGGAGCTAAGCTAACCGTATATCTTCAATATCAACATTTACGGCGTAATACAAAATAGATTTTAATATTTTGAAATTTCTAAATTCATCTTCAACTTTTTTCAAAATATTTAAAATAGGCTTTAAGTAATTAAAATTTTAACTAAATTAATTTTTATCAGTTTTAAACAAAAAGTAAATCTCACTGTTACGTGACAATGGGTTTTACTTTTTAGTTAATTTAAAAAATAATTAAATAACAATAAAATTTATTTTTTATTTTAAAAATAAATAACAAAATCACTTTGATATTAACGTAATATTTAATAAACAAGAAATTAATCTCATCAAATTTTTTGTCCACTTAAGATCTTTTCTAAATGTTTTAAAAATTTATAATTCAATTAGAACGCTTCATAACTTTAAAATTCATGTTGTATTATATTATACACGTTAAGATTTAAATTACACTTTTGGCCAAATTTGTAGTTATAACGATTAGTAGTGATTATTTTAGTTGATTTTAGACATAAATATTCAAAATTAATCAATAATTGTTGATTACTAGTAATCAACAAATAATTAATTTTTTGTATATGTAAATAGATCACAATAAAATATGAACAATTGTTCTTATAATTAATAAATAAATATTAATGAAATTTGTAATTTATTGTTATATACAAATGATAATAATAATAATAATAATAAAAAATGATAATGGAATATTCATTATTAAAAAATAAATTAAAATCATATATTAAATACTATCATATTATTTAATAAGAAAAATAATATGTAAATATGATAAATTAATAAAATAATATTATTTTCATAATTTCATTTATAAAAGGCCAATCAAATTATTAATTACTTTGAAAATAAATTATAAGTAAAAATGAGAAATTTAACATTTTACTTGCTAAAAATAATAGAAATTTTACTTTACTATCATGTTAAATTGATAAATATATTAATAATTTATCAATAAAATATGATAAATTAATTTGCTTATTTATTATTTATAAAATAAATTAACCTTACATGTTAAGAATTTGTTTATAGTTTTTATATAAGTAATGAAATGTAAATATGATAATTTATAAATAAGAAAAATTAATAAATTAATAACCTTAACACATATTACTCGTGTGGTTTACTAAATTTTAACCACCTCTGTAATGTTAATGAAAAAGCCCAAAAAAAATTACATTGTAAAACCAAAAAATTAATATGCTGGAGATTAAAAAATATTTTTTATTTTTATTTTTGATTTCAAAATTTTCTTGTTTTCATATAATTAATAAAATTCGTAGAAATAAATTTTGACTTTCTATTTTATTTTTTCAAATTAAATTTTATTTTTGAATAAAATGTACTATTTAATTATTGAATATTTAATTATTATTATATTTTAATTAAATTATAAAATAAAATTTGATATTTTAAATTATTTATTAAATAATTTTAAAATATACATATTTTATTTTAAATAACAATATTGATTTTAATAATTAAATATACATTAATAAATAAGTATTAGTTTAATAATTAAGTATACATTAAATTTCCAGCAAGTGTTCATAGTATGATTGCCCTTGTTTGTACTATTATTTCTAAGCTTATATACGATGAACCCAAATCCTCTGTCCAGTTTTACTCTGTCTTATTCTGTCTCATGAAATCTCAGTCATTTATTTTGCGGGACCCACGCGGGTCCTATGCAAGTCCTACATAAATAAATGACTGAGATTTATTGGACACAATAAGACATCATAATATTGGACAGAGGATCTGAACTTATATACGATAATGTCAACACAGGTAGTGTATTCTGATGAATCTATCTGTGTGACGTGACGACTAAGTTCCTATGACGAAAATAAGCTTTGCTAGAAGGAAAATGACAAAATTTTCCCTATCGAAGAACATATGGAATGCACAATAAATCTTCTTATCAAATACTAATCACCTCTTGCCTTCAATGACCGATATTCTTCTGCAAGGTTTTTAGTATCATCTGAATTATCTCTATTTTTTTATTATCTGTATCTCATCTTCTATTTGGAAGCTATCAGATGAGTGTATGATTGTATATACTATGTGTTTTGTAAAGCTTCTTCGAATATTTAAGAGAACATAGATAGAAATGGAGACAGTGGCGATGTCCCAATGGTCCATACAGGATTAGGGAAATTGATTGTTTTGGAATAGTCATCCATTGAAAAATTTCTGTCTATTCATTGTGACAATGATAGAGTCATTCAATCTGATATGATTGTGTTCGAATTTGGGTTGCTTATACTGTTTGATTTAACTTTGATTGTTAGATACTATTTGTTCCTTAGGTGAAAAGCATGGTACATACGGTTCATCTAATTTAGTCATCCAAACTACATTTGATAAATCATTAATTGTATTTTTTGCTAGTTTAGTTAAAGCCAAGAAGAAGTTGGAAGAAGATGCCAATAAACCAACACCAAGGGGAAGATTTTTAAATGTTTCAATTGATGTCTTTCAACGTACAAGGAGTCTGCTTAGGAATCTGGATATAGGGAACTCTTTATTTTATCTAACGAGTCTTATGTCATTTAGAATCCCAAAAAATAATTATTTCTTTTTATTTTTGAAAGAATAAGTGTGAAACTTTATTTATTGTTTTGTCTGTAAAAATTGTTAAACTTCTAATTAAAATCTTGTATTGCTTATCATATATTATTATATTATATTACTCACCATATATCAATATATTAATTGTTTTTCTGTAATAATTATGTATCATTATATTACAAACTTCATATTAACACTATTTGAAAATTTTGTGACACCATATAAAATTATCAAATCATATAATTTAAAAGAGAAAAATAAAAATTTAAATCTATGTAATATTAATTAACTTTGAGTTTATAGCTTCATAAATTATTGAAATGATTTGACATTTTTGTTAGCTAAATTTATTCTTAAAATTACAATCATTATTCATAATATTAAATTTGATTTTTTTTCAATATGATGTTTAGTCACAAAATGATCAAGTCAAAGTTAGTTAATTTATAATTATATATAAGAGAGTTATTTTGTTATTTAAAAAATCGTCTCTAAAGAATAACCCCTTGGTGACGAAAAAACAAAATTGTCACAATTACGATTCTAGCGAAGCGTCACCAAAGGCTTTTAATTAGCAACGCTTTTGTAAAACAAAAGTAGAATTTTAGCAACAATAACTACTAAAACAAAGTTGAGTATTTGCTGTGTTTTTTTTAGCATTGTAGTGGTTACACTAAGGGACACAGGATCAAAGCACCATTATAATTTTTTTCTATTATTATTAGGGTTCTTTCATTATTTTGAAATAAGCATAATTTTGCAGTACATTGTGTTGCTCATATTAAGATGGGTACGATTGTGATTAGAGCATATGACCTTGTTGTATTATCTGTTAATGGTGACAATACAGACGTTATTGCATATGGTAAATAGAAGTACATCTTTATGGAGACTCTTCACGTTTTTGTAAGAAAATGTTTAGATAGATTCACTAGAGTCCAACTTTTGGATATAACATTGAATAGTATACTGGCTTTATATTTTCTTCTTAAGGAATTATTGTTTTCTTTGTTTTATTTTGAACCTAACTGAGCCATATGTCTTTTTTGTTTTTGGTAAATCAGAAGTCTTTATACAAATAATAAGAGGATATGTACAAAGCTTGAGATTCCAACATATGAATCTCTATACTAACAAAAGGAATCCAAAAGAACCTTTGGCAAATCTTCCATCCCAATTCGTAATATCAACCAGAAAATCTTAGACTAGACAACTTTTTACCACAAACCTTTTAAGGTTTGCCAATGTAAGTAGAAACACAATTAGACCAACAATTCCAGCTGCAATTCCGTCAGACAATCTAACAACCTAGTACAAGATCTTCATAGGCTGAGGAGGGTGATGAATTTTGGATTGCCATCACTCTTATACCTGCATTAATAAGAGCTTTTGGGGTATTGCCTGCCATCCATAGGTATAGCTCTTTGATCTGATTATGGGAATTTCCTTATCTACTGCCCACCATGTCATCTTTTCTTGCTATTTTGAACAATAAGTTCCCTAAAGTTAGTTCCACTCTATTGTCCGAAGAGAGCTTGATTTCCTTATTCCCCTTATAATGTCGGTAGCCTAGATCCATTATCAAACTTTGATAGTGTGTATGGTTTGCCCTTCATTTACATCATATGTCATTAACTGAGACATATGTCATTTACATCATACATAATTGTTGGGACCCATTTCTGGAACCCAATCTCTTGCTCCAAATGTTAGGCACCGTTTTCAGAACCCAACTTCGGAGCATGAACGTGACTTAATCCTACGAAATTTCTTTGAACATCATCGATTCCTCTTCTTGCGGAAATTATAAGACTCTCAATTTTTTTTAATCTTTATCCTCCCATTTCCATAACCTCAAACAAGAGTTTTACAAAGCTATAATGGTCTCTCAAGCCACGATACAACATAGTCCGAAATCTCAAATTACAAAGATTACAAGAACTAAAAAAAAATACAAATAGAAACAATTCCTTTAAGCTCTTGATCACTTGATCTTCTAGCTATAACCTGAGGATGGGGACAGGAAGGGGTGAGCTTGAAAGTTCGTGGGTGACAGTTTATAATAAAAAGATAAACGGAAACCTTAAAAATATTTTACTTGTCTCAGAAAACTATCATTGAGTTTATAAAACACATATTTCTTAGGCTTTCAGCCAAAATCTATAAGTTGCAAAACATGAATGCATCAAACTTGATCAAACATATCATGAGCACATAAGCATATCAGAATGGTTCGGGTGGATCTAGAAACAGAACGTACTACACATTTCTACTTAATGGTCCTGTGTAGCCGTGAACTTATGGGAATCTATGAAGGAGCTCCATGTCACTAGCGGGCAGGCAGGAGAAGCCTTTAACTTGGGTCAACGTGCACGTGACGATTCTTGAGGGACCATCACAAACCCACATAACACATATTTCAAAATCTTGTTGACTTGTTGCCCAAAATGGCATTTCTTGTAAACTTGCTTTTTATATACTTGACATATATCTTGAAAACCATTTTTGAAAACATGCTTTCATAAACATGCATCTTTTTCAAGGATGTCATTTTCATGATTTTTTTTTTTGAAAATCATCATTCAAATCATGTAGCAAACATATAGCAGATTTCACAAACATTCATAAACAATAATGCAGCA
>JAOTAX010000198.1:37516784-37555982 GCA_025629825.1 Erythroxylum guanchezii | reverse complement strand
TTGAGTTAGTTACAGAACTCAACTGAATAACTGATTCTTCAAAGATCAAGAAGAAGTTATCAAGAAGCGGTTGAAGATGAACGCTATAAATACGAGTCGGAGTCGAAGACTGCAGAAGTTAGTGATTTTAAGAAAGCTCATTGTGTAAAAATCTAAAGCAATTATCTTTTGTAACAGTAGCTCAAAAACTCTTTCAGTAGAAAGAAAAGCAGATAGCTTGAAGAGGCTAAGAGTAAAAGAATACTTGTTGTAAAGAGACCTGAAGAGGCTCGGTATCAAAGAATACTTGTAATGTTGTGAAAGATAGTGAAATCTCAGAAAGATCTCTGAGGACTGGACGTAGCCCACGGTTTGGGGTGAACTAGTATAAATCGGCTGTGTCAACACTCTCGCAACTCTCAACTCTCTCTTAACTTTGAAATTTTTATCTTACTATTTTCATATGAGAATTTTCAAAAGGGGATTAGCAAAACGAATACACAATTCGACCCTCCCTTCTTGTGCATTTGTATATCGTTTGTTAAGTCTTAATTAATGTGTGATTCACTTTATTTTGTACTAACTTAGTGTCTTCTTGCTTAATCTAGATTTCCAACTAGTAGTAAGAGATCATAGGGTCTTGTTTTAGAGAGACAACTTCTATCCCTAGTCTTTATTCAACTCTTCAGGTAAGTCTGTCCATCTATTTAGATTTCTTGCACAAATTTTTTGTGTGATTTCTGAATCTTATTGATTGCCTAAGGTTACCCTTCTTGTTTCTGTACTTCCTAAGGTTACCCTTCTTGTTTTTATACTTCCTTCCATTTTTAATTCTATGACAATAGCTATCCCCATATATGATAAGGATGTCGGGGGATCCAACTCCTACGTAGTTAGCCTCTTTTTATCAGAATAGTGCCTTTAGAGGAAAGCACACTTAAATCTGCATCTCTTAAACATAGTAAATACACAGTTAACATTCTTAACCTTATCATATAAAGTTGTCTCTGTTAATAGATCACAAAATTAACATTGTTAGAATGTTCGAACAAATTTAAGGGTTATGACTTACGTTTGGAATAGAAAATGTATAAAAGTACTGATATTATGTGTAATACAAACTTTCTTTTCTTATGTCAATAGGTTATAAACTCAACTTTAACCAGTTATGTTGACTTATTGATATCCATTAATAATCTTAGAAGTGTGTCAGATGTGAAAAGAACATTTAAATAAGAAGTCTTCTATTCTTAAAGATGTCAGATCATTTATTAATCTATGGCATATGCTTTGGGTTTTATTTACCTTTAACGGTGAGTGGCAAACATAGAATATGCTTGTGCAGGGGATTTGTGGATGGTTAAAAAATTAAGTTCCAATGATCTTTGCTTCTTCTGGGAATATTTTGTTAATTACATATATAAATTCATATAGTTTTTTGTTTCCTTATTTAAGTGTACACTCCGCTTCTATATTGATTATAACTATGACTTGCAAGGCTAACCCTGGGCAAGGGCAACCTGGGCACCCACATAGGACGTGTCCTCATAAACAGTAAAATATGGCCTATTTTTTCTCTCATAAAAAATAAAATAAGGTCTATTATTGACCTTACAAATGATAGCGCGTCATAATGCTTATCAAAATAAAAACTAGATTACTACTATAGCAGTGGTGAGTCTAGGTCGATCCCATAGAGAGTACTTGTAAAGTTGTTAAGATGAAATTAATCAGTGTTTAGGTTAGGGTTTTTGGATTTTGGAAATAAGAAAATAAAATGAAACTAGACTAACATAAACAAATTAAAGAAAACATGCAAAAAATGAAAAAAGTGGGGAATTCGATAAGGACCTGGTCTTTGATTCAATCCCGGCCTACACCTTAGTTAAACATATTTCATTGATTTGTTGTTTGTAACATCTCCTAGCCACTATTAATCGTGGGTTAATAATTAACCCGAGTTTTCCCTTAGGTAGTGTTTAATCAGGATACGATCGTTAATTAAACCTAACCACTGAATAACCTAGCATACGATCTCTAGATTTAATTAGGCAATAGCATTACAAATTAGGAAAACTGATTAATCAAGGAACCATCCACATACAATGCGTCAGTTAACCTAGGTCATGTTATCCTTCATAATTACGAATCATTAGTCGCTACACATGAATTTCAACATAACAATTAATTATATCAAAATTCTAACGATGGGTTTGCAAATAAATGATTAAATGAACGCATTAAAATCATCTTTTCACAATACCTAATTCAATCAACACAAGATAACATAATCAATTCCTAATGAGAGAAAGAAACAACAAAAATAGTAAAATACACTTAACCCGTGTTGTCGGCGTCGATGTCACCTCTAAACCGACGTTGAGACGGCTAGCCCGTTCATGAGTCTCTCCCAAGAAAATGCTCTAGCCCCATTGAAATACTTCAACTGAAGCCCCCCAGCAGCGCCTCCCTCTTTCTACGCTCAATGTTCTCTTTTCGCTACCCTCTCGCAAGCTACTATTTTGTGATTTGACGAATTAATTTGCCAGTCCATCTTACTATTTACCTTTTAAAACCCTTGTTGATGTCTTCTATTGAACACAGACATGAGATGTCTACGTTTTGTTCTTCTCAGCTCTCCTCTTTGCACTACCGTATTGATGCTTTGACTATCCACCTGCTAGCACCGTTTTGCTCCTAGTTACTTCTTGCTTCTGCGCTATGTTTCATCTCCTGCCTTGTCCTCCTACACTGTGTTCTCTTCATCTTACAATGTCATTTCATGTTGTTTTTTTAAGCTGATTTGTCTTCATTTAATTCCATAAAACATGTTGCATGGGCTTGCATGGTCTATGCACATCAACTTTGATTAATTTGAGTTTTTATTTTTCTTGTCTTCTTTTTGTCTTATAATTTTCTTCTTTTTTCTCCATAAAGACAACCGAAAATTAATCTTTAGAAAATGGTCAAAATATAGAGCTTTGGACTCACTTTAACTTCTTTGCTTCCAAATTGTACCTAAAATCACATATAAGTCAAAGTAAGTACCTTAAGCAATTTCCTGTTAATAATCGCTAGTGTTATGGAATAATTTCATAATCAATTAAGCACCTATCAATTTCCCACACACTAAGCTTTTGGTCGTCCTCAGGCCAAAACATTAAAATTAAGCTCAAAGACCCAAAACATTTACTCAATTCCCATATTTTCCAAGAATATATAATCATAAGCAAAGATGAATGACTTTCAAAAATCATAAAAAAAATCAACATTCCAAGCTTTTACTCATGATCAATCAACATTCATCATCTTCAAAAATTGAGCAATCTAATGGTAGACTCATAAAATGTGTCTAACTAAAATATATCCATAGGTACACTCAACACCATTCATGATCATGTCATTCCATAACTTTTTATATCATTTCATTTCTCCACCATTAATGTTCACAAATCTTGAATTAAAGGATTTTTCAAGGTTATAATGTGGGTAAAGGTAAGGTGAGATGCCATCAAATTTACTATTCATCACCCCTATGTTATTATGCCCTTTCTCTCTTTAACGCAGATACTGTGCATGGGGTTGTTCATATGAAGCAACGTCCTGCTGTGTTTTATTATCTTATTTCCTTCTTCTGCTGTCGTTTTGTGCTTCCATATGCTGCATGCTTTTAAATTTTTCTTCTTCTTTGTGTTCCATTTTTCCTGTCTTTTATTTTTTTTCTTCTTGCTCAATGAAAACAAGTAAATATTAATCTTCAGAAAATGACCCATATGTCGTGGTTTCGACTCACTTTAACTTCTTTACTTCCAAATTCTGCCTAAAATCACAAATGAGTCAAAGTGAGTATCTTAAACATTTCTAAAGCATTAATCACTAAGTGTAGTATATCAAATGAATCAAAATTTAAACACATATCATTTTTCTCCATAAAGACAAGTGAAATTTAATCTTCAGAAAATGGCCAAAGTATAGAGCTTTTGACTTACGTTAACTTCTTTGCTTCCGAATTGTACCTAAAATAACATATAAGTCAAAGTGAATACCTTAAGCAATTTCATGTCAATAATCGCTAAGTATTATGGAATAATTTTATAATCAATTAAGCACCTATCAATAAAGAACAACAAAAGGTCCATATTTTGCTTCTTTTTATTCTTTATAAGAACCCAAAAATAGGTAAAAATAGATGCCTATTTTTTTACTTTGCCCATGGCCTATAAAATACTAGGAACGATCCTGATGACTTTTTTTATTTTTATTAACTTTTCAAAATAAAACCTTTAACATAAATTCAATAGGGAATGTCGAGATTGAGACTAGTTTCTAATGGTTAAAATGAGCTTCGATGGGAGAAATGTGGCTGAATTCTCCTTGATGAAGAATAAATCGATGCACAATAAATCTCCTCATCAAAATCTAATCACCACTTGCCTTCAGTGGTCGATCTTCTTCTTCAAGGTTTTTCGTATCATCCGAATTAGTTGTCTTTCTTTATTGTCTATATCTCATTTTCTGTTAGGAAGCTATTAGATGAATGTCTGAATGTATATACTATGTGTTGTATAAAGCTTCCTCGAATCTTCAAGAGAACATAGATGAAAATGGAGACAGTGGCGATGTCGTAATGGTCCGTACAGGATTAGAAAAATTGGTTGTTTTGAAACAGTCGTTGATTGCAAAAACTATGTTTATATGTTGTGACAATGATGGAGTCATTTAATCGGGTATGCATGCGTTCAAATTTAGGTTTCTTATACTGTTTTAGCTTTTTAAGTTCCATTTATTCCTTAGGTGAAATGCATGGCACATGCGGTTCATCTAATTAAGTGATACATCTGGTAAATCATTCCCTATATCTTCTGCTAGTTTCGTTAAAATCAATAAGTTGTTGGAAGAGAGTGTTAAGAAAGCAATTCCTGGGAGAAGATCTTTGACTGTTTCAATTGATGTCTTTGAACGTTCGAGGAGCTTTCTTGGGAATCCAGACATAAGAAACTCTTTTACCTTATCTACCGAGTCTCATGTTACTTGGACCCGTGACCCGACCGTTACTTCCATAACGACGTCTTTTTGTCAAAAACGACGTTGTTTGAAGTAAACAATTTGTTTAAATTTAACTTTATTTAGTTTAGATGTCCTCAAATTTTTTTCTTTTCAAAATTTATAATATAAGTAAGACCCACCATATGAATAGATAATTGTTCGAATGAGTAAAATAAGGTGCTTAAAACCTTCCTTATTTTATAATTAAATCTTCAAACTCCTTCCTTTTCCTTTTATTTAAGACTATAATTCTTTTCTCTTTTATATTCTTCTATTTTTCTTTAACTAAATGGATTTAAACTCCATTGATTATTTATTTTTTTATCATTCATTTATCTCTTTATGCTTACGACACATTTCGGGTGTTAGCAATGTACAAAATTTTGATTTGATTTTTCTTGGAAATATTGAAATAATATTTAAGAGAAATTTTCCTATTTGATTACGCTTTAATTTGGTATAACTAATCTTGAGTTTTTTTTAAATATATGGATTAGAAAGTAGTTATGGATAATTAAACGAAAACAAAATTCTTTTGGAAGAGAAATTTTGGGCCATCAAACCTTTTGAATAGTGTTCCAAGATGGGCTCCAATTAAGTAAATTCATGTAATTGCTTATTGTAGTCAAAATCATAAATTAGAATATAATTTTTAAAATTGTCCATAAAAGGTTTTGATTATTGCATTGTTAATTTTTATTAGTGTCCAAAATTAATTTAATACTTAAGTTCAATACTTCCTTAATTCCTCAATCATAGAATATTGAATTGCTTTATAGAATTGATCATACATACATTTTCCTTGCACTAAAAACCAAAACTTTTTTATTTATGTTTTTCAAGCTATCTCATTAATTATGAAATTATAATTTAAAGTGATAAAACTTAGAAATAAACTCAAAAACCATTAAATAATGTTTGATGTGCTAAAATATGAATGTAATAATGAAAAAAAATAAACGGAATCTAGATGTTAAAATTGTGTTCTTTTTCACTTTTTAAAAAATAATTATAGTATTACTAATTCAAATTAACCTTTATTAAATGGCCAATATAACCAATGAGAAGTGATTTAAATGTTCATACTTTCAAAATAAGTGTTTAGAGAACCAGAAAAAAAATGTCATAATTGAAAATCAATTATGATTTTATTTTTAGACAAAGACGTTTTGATATTATTAAAAATTAATTTACTATGTTAACTCTTTTTATAATATTTTTTTGATAAATCAGAGGTCTCTTTTTATAATATTAAATTAAATTAAATCTATTAAGTTTTATTGATATTTTTTAAAAAATTATGTATTGTAAGTAGTTAATTCTATGGAATGTGTTATTTTGATTATATTGTATTCACTACAAGAAAAAGGACGTTTACCGATGGAAATTACAGACGGAAAACGTTAATAAGTAGTCGGTAATAAAATTTAGCGACGGTATTCACCGATAGAAAAATGCGTCGTGAAATTGGCTATTGGAAAACATATCGACAGAAACTCTTATTCGTCGGAAAACATACCGACGGAAACCACTTTCTGTCAGTATATTTACCGAAGGAAAAAATTGTTACCGTCGGTATATATACAGACGGTTATGTCAATCCGTCGGTGAAATCTCGAGTAGAAATGTAAACCTAATATGACTCAGTATACCAACGGTGAATTAAAATTCCGTCGGTGAGTCTATGGTGAATATGTGCATTTTTTCCAATGGTGAATCATTAGCCGTAGGTAAATATAACTCAATTTACCGACGGAAACTAAAATTCCGTTGGTAAGTACCAAAAATATTTTGCGACGATTTATCATAAACCTTCGGTAATGACTTTACCATAAAGGTATTAAATTTTCTTTTTTAAAATCCCGACATTAAATTTTATTTCATAATCTTATTATTAATGATAATTTCAACAACTATAAATTATCTGTGCATAATTTTTTGATTTGTTTATATATTTAATTTGTTTAAACAGAAAATTAATTGATCATATAAAGTTAAAATTTTCTTCATTGATAATAAAAACTTTAAATTGTACATAAATTCAAACCAAATGACTACAACAATCCTATTGTCCGGGTGAGCGCGGATGGTCCCCTTCAACTGCTCCATGTCATTTTGGAGCTTAGTCAAGTACTCCATTGTCTGTTGCAACTAACTTGTCAATGTCTGCACTATGCTCTCAAGCTAATGGATATGTTCCATTGTCGACTGTCTAGTTGATGCTGCTGTATTGGATGTAGAGGAGTGCAAATAATATGTGTTCGCAAATGAGCCTAACCCAAAGATCCTTTCACGACCGTCCCTACCACCCACTACATCAAAATATGCTTGACTCTTATCAACAGCTTGTTTTCCTTAAGACTGTCGCTAAATTGTTTCTTATATTTGGTCCTATTAGGAGGCAATGCTTATATTAGTAAGTGATAATTATTAAGAATGAATATTAAAGCATAAATTTTACATATATTCAGTTCTCTACATCGGCTGTTGACGAATGTCACACCTTTATGCTTCTTAGGGTGAGTATGCAAAAACAACTAACGGGATGTAAGCCTTATGCCCATAGACTTTTCCTGCATAACAATAAAATATTTTATGTTAAACTAGAATTTATAAAAATTTCGGCAGAGTCTCTTCTATTTTTATGATATTACCCCCTGTTGAACAAAACAAATAACTCAACACAGTCATATATAGCACCAGACATTTATACCATGATCATTATCTATAATACACATATTTTCATCACAATATTCACACATCAATTTAAATTGAAATACAACAAAGTAAAAAAATGAGAATATGAGTGCAATATTTAGATACTTACAAGTCTCTCTGCATGCTCGTGTTTGGGTAATTGATCCTCTTATATGAACGGGAAGACTGTCTCCCCCAGGGTCTCCACGTCTGTTGGTCGAATTACGCCCTGAGATGAACATTGCCTCAGGTGATGTCCAGTACTCCTGTGACCCAACGACTCCATATGCCCTCATAAATATAAGGCGGTCGTATACCAGCCTTGTATAGCGCACCAAGCGGTTGTACATAATTGAAATCACTTCAATTCAATTTTTTATCAAAGGAGTGTATTTTATCAAACACTTGGTATGCATTAACTGATTCATCCCTAATTCAAGACAAATTCCCAATCTTTTTCCATCATTCTTCAACAATAACACAGCCCATCATTAACAATCAGTCATTAACAACCAAAACCAAAAACAAACTCCATATCAACCAAAAAATTCAACCACGGACCTCTCATCGCACGGAAAAGAGGAGAATACCTTGAGTTTAAACTGCCGAAGAAGACAATGCTGGAGACGCACGAGCTCCATGGCAACAACGTAGCTCCACACAACGGCGATGGAAGATGGAGGAGGAAGACAAAGTAGCAGGCGCAGGGGGGGAATTGGTGGAGGGAGGAGGGCTTCGGGTGTCGTTTAAAACATAACCAAAACGACGTCGTTTGGTTTGACGTCGTTTTGGTTAAGTTATAAACGTTTAAACCTTCTTAACCAAAATGATGACGTTAAGTTTTAAACCAAACGATGTCGTTTTGGTTAAGTTATAAACATTTAAACCTTTAGCCTGAAAATGACGTCGTTTGATCGTTTGGTTTTAATTCAAACAACGTAATTTTGGTTAAGTTATAAATGTTTAAACCTTCGACCAAAAAATGACGTCGTTTGGGTTTAAACCAAACGACGTCGTTTTAGTTAAGTTATAAACATTTAAACCTTGAGTGGAAAATGACGTCATTTGGTTAAATCCAAAATGGCGTCGTTTTATTGATGAAGCGAAGGCGTTCTTAAGTTTACCAAAACAACGTCGTTTTGTTGGTCAAGGTTTTAACGTTTTAAGTTCACTAAAACGACGTCGTTTGGTTTAAAACCAAACGATAACGTTTTCTTAAAGTTAAAAGCCGACGATTGACAACAACTTTTACCGACGATAATATCTGTCGGTAAACCATTTCTTACGAATTTAGCAACGGATATTTCTACCGTCGCTAAACTAATATTTCCAAACGACATTACCGACGTCTATACTATTTTCGTCAGTAATTGCCTAGGGTTTCTTTACTGTTGGTAAATTTCTGTCGCTAATTTAAACTTCTCTTGTAGTGATTGATGCTTAAGGCTTTATTTTAGTTTCGTAAGATGTTGTAAAATACTTAAAGAACTATTTTACTTATAATATTACAATTTTCTGGGTTTATGGAATGTGTTCTATTTTGGTTTTCATTATAATCATTCTTATATTTATAAAGCACAATTTTGTTTTGGAAAGAAGTTTTGTAATATTCGTAAAATATTTATGACCCAACTTTTTGGGGTTGTTAAACTTTCTTTTGATTTCATAATATGCTCCTTTGAAATTATTAACTATTCATAATATGGATGTTTGAATTTATGAAAGGTGTTATATTGTGATTATCATCATAATTTTTATTATATTTGTAAGATTGTTGAGTAACATGGCATGTCCCAAGTCCTTGCAGAAATAAAACACCATTTCTTTAAATATAACCTGAACACGAGGGTGTGTTGGTGATATGTTAACTGGGTAAAGATCTCCTTGTGAAATATAATTGGGAGTATTGGAACACAACCAGTAATATATTACTATAAAGTTTTGAGTCTTTTCTTCAAATCTGCCAAAGTTGCTCCAGATTGACTAAAAAATCTTCTTTAAAGTTATTTATTTTCCTTTAACAGGATGAAATAAGACCTCGGATGAAATATAAATTATTTTAACTGTCAAATCATATAAAAATACCTAAAATACAAGTATATTGCTATCAAAATCATGTTAAAAATAAAGTCTATTTAACACATATTTAATTAAACTTCTCAAGTGGCTTAATATTGCATACGTTTTGTATAGAAAAAATGTGTAAGTGATTTTATGTATGGCTCATATACAAGGGTGCAATCCTGAAGTGTCTCGAGAAGAACACGAGTGTTTTCTTATATGTCTTTGGGTAAATATGGTCTAAAATATAAGTATGGCCAAAGATGTATTCCTTTTTTAAAATCATGTATAAAGATGTATGATGAAGATAACGGTCATCATGGCTAAAGTGTTATTGTAGAAGACACAATATAAGACATAAATATGTCACATACTGTGTTCCAAATGTGTGAAGAAGTAGAAGGATTTATAATCAGAGGCCATAAGCAAGCCAAAACTAGTGTAATATTTTGAAATTAGACAATGAGATCCTCGTTATGTCCTAAGCCATGTTAGGACTATCAACCTTATTTAAAAACACATTTTTTATGAACTTCAAACTCTAAGAGAATTATAAGACCTGTTAGATAAGTTAGATTATGTTTGATAGGGTGTAAGTTGAGTATAATTATACCAACTAATGTTTGCAATTAACTATACTTGCATAAACTTAGTCCACATATAGAAAAAAAAATCAATCTTCAAATGAGTGATTGATTAATATAGTGAAATCAACTAGTTTTGGCTCTCGAGGATGGATGCATAACTAATTGAACAAATCTCATTTAAGTACTTCTTATTGTTTCTTTTTTATTTCTTTCTTTCATATAAATTTATTAAAGTGTAGTTTATGCAAAAATGACTTTAATTGCAAAATTTGAATTGGGAAAGTTCAATGGTGTCGAGAACTTCAAACTATGGTAACATAAGGATTTGTTAACACAATAACACTTTATAAAAGGATTATGAGAGAATAAGCCAAAAGGCATGGATGAGCTCGACTAAGAGGAGTTACAAGCTGCAATTAGCTGGACCATTTGATTATATATGATATACAAGGTCACACACCATGTCATAGATAATGCATCCTCTCCAGAGAAATGGAACAAGTTAGAGTCAATATATGTCAAAGTCTCTCACAAATAAGTTGTATTTGAAGCAAAGACTTTATAGGTTAAAGATAGGAAGGAATAGGTCTAGAATAATATATCAATATGTTCAATCAAATAGTCAATGATTTATTAAGGCTTGACGTGATAATTATAAATTAGGATAAAGCAATTATTATGCTTTGTTATTTACCTGTTCTCATATGAATATTTGGTGACCACACTCACATTAGGTAATAAGATAGTGTAGATTTGGTGACCAAACTCACATTAGGTAATAAGACAGTGTAGATCACTACAGTGTTATTGATTCACAACTAATAGAAACTTAATACTAGTAAAATCTCTCAAGTTGAGGGCTGTATGTGAGAGAAAATCATAATCATAAAAGGAAGAAAGGGAAAGATGGCTCATATAAGTTGAGTTCTAAGTTGAAACCTAAAGGCAGAAAAATAATCTAGTATTACAAGTGCGAGTGGACTAGACATATCAAAAGGGACTATCCAAACAATAAGGAGTAAAGGGATGATAGGAAATTGATGATTCACTAAGGTTTGCTAATTTTGTGCTAAATAGGGACTAAGATAGTAGTGACAAAGACATGTTCTACATTTTAAGCAACCAATTTCAAGACTCATAGATTCAAGATATAGGATGCTCATATCACATGTCACCAAATAAGGATTTGTTTCTATCATGCATATTAGGCAACTTTGGGATTATCCAATTAAGGGATGATAAAGCTAACAAAATTATCAAAATAAGACAGATCATAATCAAGATGTTTGATGGCATTAATAGGATATTGAGTGGTGTCTAGCATATATAAGATTTGAGGAAGAGCTTAATCTCTTTAGGAACATTACGTAAGAATGGATTTAGATATAAAACTAATAAAGATAATATTAACATGGTAAAAAGTATGATGACTACGATGAAAAGGAAAATTTTGGGAGAAAATATCTTCAAACTAATAGGGAGCCCAGTTGTAGGTTGAAAAGTTGTAGTATTGGAGTCAAAGGAAGAAGTTTTAGTATTGAAGTTAGAGGAAGATAGTACAGCATTATGGAAGATATGGTTGGGTCATCTCTATAAGCGAGAGATGATGAAACTTTATAAAGGGAGCTTATTAAAGGGTTTCAAGCACTCTAAGGTAGACTTTTGCAAGCTTCTTGCACTTAGTAAAAATTCTAGGATGACCTTTAAGGATGTGATATTTGGGAAAGGACATATGTTGAGGCAAATATATGAAAAGGGCATGACAAAGTTAATAGAGACCAGTACAAGCTCAACAGTGGTACAGGTAGGACTGTAATACTTTATAACAAATTCTAAGGGGGTTAAAAATTTTGGTTCAAGGGATAGAATAATTTCAAAAAGAAGGTATTAGTACAATATAATCATGCATAAAGCGAGATGGACCAACAGGTCATTAAGGAGATATGATTAGGAAGACTCAGTCATGTATGTTCTTACTGTCAGTGATGGGTATTCAACTACTTTTTGAGAGACTAGGAAATTTCAAGAGAAAGATAAATAAGTATACACTATAGTGAAGGATGTGATGTCTCACAAAATCAGGGAATTGATTACATTTAGTAAGATTTTATTAGAAAAGGTTCACACTTCAGAGACTACAATTGATCATATGTTGACAAAACCAGTTACCAAAGAGAGTTCAAACATTGCTTGGACTTGATTAATGTATAAGGGTGTAGACATGATTACAACCCAACATATGTAGAGTATATTCGTCAAGCTAGAGATTTATGTGTATGATTCATATACGTAAATGCAATCTTGGAGTTTTTGAGGAAGAATGTGGGTGTTTTCTCGGATGTATTTAGGTGACCACAGTATGGGACACATGTAACTGAGAAAGTATTTCTTTATGGAAATTGGAGGTAAAGACATGAACTAAAGACACAATCATATTGATGTATAAAGGTGCTTTCGTGGAAGATATGGTATAAGATACAGTCGTGTCACAGATCGTATCTATATACATGAAGGAGTAGGAGCATCCACAATTAGAAGACACAAGTGTGTCAAATCCTGTGTAATATTCTGGAATTAGACAATAAGATCCACGAGTTTGGATATGAATATATCCTAGGCCATGTTAACACAATCAACTTTATATACAAGTAGTAAACTTCTAACTCCAGGAGGATTCTAAGACTTGTTAGAATCACGGTTAAGTTGGGTTAGGTTTGGTAAAGGGCAAGTTGAGCAGAGTTGTAAACTAGACTTGTATAAACTTAGTCTATATATAAAGAAAATCTGTCATCTTCAAGTGAGTTATTGATCTATATAAGTTAAACCTCATTAAAAATCTTCTAGTTGGTTGTTTTTTTTTATTTTTTTTATATAAAATTATTTTATTACATACACCTTATCTTTCAACAAGTGAGTATAATTGAATTCACTTCGTTGACTTCAACCTAGGTAAATGATTCAAGTTAAGAATGTTGTTACTATGTGAAATTGCACCCTATTAAATAATCAAAAGAATTCATGACAAAATATTTACTTTTATGTTGAAAAGTTGGAATGACCTTTCAAATAGACCTCTCATTCTTTATATATGTGAGGAAGTATGTTGCGTGTCAACATAATAAATATGAATCTTTTACATCTCTTAGATTAATTTATTGCCTATAGTACTCTTGATTTTTTAGAGTTTTAGGCATTAATTCACTGGGCAGAAGGGATTCAAAAACATCTCAATTGAAAGTACTTACATGAGTTACGACAGAACTATCTAAACACAACTTTGTGGACAAGGGAAGGGAGTTTATGTTACATGAAAAGATAAAGCTACTAAATGGAAGTGGAATTTAAGGAAAGGGTTAATAATAACAAAAGCATCATCTTTTAATCAAGCATCAAATTTTATATTGGTTTATCTTATAACATTAAAACACAAGGGCATAAGAGCAGCTAAAGGCAGGCGAGTGAGACAGAACTCCAAAACCAAACAAACTGAAATTACGTCATCCTGCTGCAGTTTGGTGACAACTTGACCCAACAATCTATTTACATCCCTTGTCAAGCCACAAAATTTTCTATTTAAGACCTAAATTTTGAAATTTTTTTATGAAACTTACAGACATAAACATCATCTACAGAGCACCCGGAAAGAAAAAGTCACTCAATTCTAAAGTTACCATTATATCCTGTCTAGTTTATGCAGCTGGAGACTGTTAACATCAAGGCTGGTTATTCTCGAGAACACGAAACACAGTAACCTTCAGTATAATATCTCTGGACTTCACCAGCTCAAAGACACAAACATCTCCTTCACCCAGTTTGTTTTCCAATGTGAATTCATACCATCCCTGACTTAATTTAGCTCGTCCACCTCTATTAAGGCATCGAACAGGCCACTGTTTCCCACCAGAAAATTGAAGTTTAATGAAACCAGAAACCCCACTTAGACACTTTTCAGCAAAGCAGGATGGCAAATACTGCGACAAGAAGGGAGACGAGTTCATAATTAAAATTATAAGTGATGCAAATAAGAAAACTAGTAAAGACATCACGGTTAATGACTTGCCATGATGCAACCCCTGTATAAATAAGATGGTCGAAGAACAACCCTGCAAAAAGGGTTAACTGGCTCAAATGCTTTCGCCGCATTTATTGCTCTTTCTCTTTCTTCAGCTGTAATAGTTCTCTTTCTTGCTGAAGCACTTTCATAAAATCTGAAACGCATTTCAGAATCATCTTCATGTTGAGCTGATAGTTGCTCATCTGCAATTCATAGTGCATAAGATAATACTTCTATTTCATAAAGCATTTCCAATGTCATTGCAAGGATGGAGTTTTAAAAACTTACAAGGTTCCACTTTTCTCCTTTTTCTTCCAGATTTTTTGGTTTTATGTAATTCTCCACCAGAACTATACATTTTTACTTCCTCCGCAGGATTTTTATGGTCAACTGCACTAAACTGCGAACCTACATCTCGTCTAGGTTGACTAGCTGTGTCCGCAAAATTAGTTCCCTTCTGTACATGTGGATTCCCTTCACCATACCAATTTACATAGTTAAGCTTAGACTCATTGAAAAGTTTTTGCAGTACCGGTGCATTGTATGTTTTACTGTCCAGGCCTGGAGCCGAGGAACTCAAGCTCTCAATATAGTCATCATCTTCTATTTCTTCAAATACTAGAGACCTTTTGCCACTAAGGGTAGTAGATTGATAGTTTATCTCAGAAGCAGGCAAATTAAATATATGAACATTGAAAAATGTGTGTCCTTCATATCTGAAGACTAAAAAGTACCCAACACGAATAGAGTAACGTTCTACAAATTCATGCCAATTCTCATGAAGCCAAACCTTGTTGTCAGCCTTAACTAACCCTATGGCCCACGCATGACCACCAGGAGCAGCAAGTCTTACAGAAGTAGAGAAATCATTGCCATATTTCTTGATAAAATTATCTGGAATTCTCTGAAAAAGCAAAAGTAAAAAAAATTACTCTACCAGTAGAAGAATTAAATGTGGGTGATGCTCGTATTTTAAGGTTCTGGACAGTGATAACATGGATAAGTATAACCAACTTTACAGGAAACCAAAGACAGAGAGTGTAGAATTTCTGTTCCCCTCATAGTTGGTAGCATCTCAAAGATAACATAAAATACGGCATATATCAGTATGCGAGCACTGGAGCTACCGTAGACAAATGAGTATACTTTTACCAAATAAATAGCATATTATGTTTAGTGAGTAGGAAAATAATGTAAATAAAACATTTTTGTGCCATTGTGATGTCATAGTTAGGAAAATTGTGAAGATATCATTCACCTAAAGAAGCAAATGGACCATGTTTCAAAAAAATTCTAGAATTTCCTTCAACAAATTGCAACTTTAAATTTCATGTTGTCTAAAGAATCAAACTTATATAACTAAATCCAATATGAGGGAAAACACAAAGTAAAAGATGGGTTAAGTAAAACATCACTTTGCCTAATGTCGGTAGCCAGTGATTCTTGTATAAATATCAGTTCAATACAATCCAGAATATAACATTTTTCACTGCCCCCTACTCTGCTATTTGATTCTTCATAAAAGTAAAATTATCATAATTACAGAAATGAATGAATTACTACTCTTTACAGACATATTAGTTAAGAAATTACTACTCTTTACAGACATATTAGTTAAGAAACTACCTTTTTCAAATTTCAAATAAATTTGACGGTAGAATAGTCACCATGGAGCTGTTTAGATTCTTCTTATTGACTAGGGGAAACAGAAATGAGTGAATTACTACTCTTTACAGACATATTAGTGAAGAAACTAATGTTTTTCAAATTTCCAATAAATTCAACGGTGGAATAGTCACCATGGAGCTGTTTGGATTCTTCTTATTGACTAGGGGAGGAAAAATGGATAAGGGTTATCATGAATGATACAGTAAGTTCAGATGTTATACCTAACCAAGTAGCAGAAGATTATGTTAACATTAGACTAGACCATATTCAATCCTAAGAGTCTACTAGCTAAAACAAATTAAAATTTGATTGTAGCTCTTGAAACACAAAACACAATTGTCATTAACAATCTGGAGAAGTATTTTTTTTCCCTTTCCCATAATACACAAGGTAGAAATCTGAAAATCCCATTACCTCTAGATGCCACTACTCTCCTAAACGATTTGCCAGTTACAGGAACAAGACAATTGAAATTTGAACATTGCTCAAGGTATATATCTTAAAGACACAGAGGAAGTGCATTTCTCCCTGTCCCAACCTCTCTTATTCCGCCACTAAACCTCCCAAATCATAGGGACTCAAAACAAAGGATTCAAAACATGTTAGCCCAGTATATTAGATTAGCTAAAAACTTCCAACTTCTTAAATTGTACGTGATTAAAAAAGGGAAGAAAACCAAATCCTGAAACCCAGCAAATCAAGCGAGAAAAAAGGGGGGTTTGCAAGAACACCGCAAACATCCATGAAACACAAGCTAAATAATGTCAGCCAGCAACATTTTACTGTATGATTGGGTCAAGTTTTACGCTTTATATCATACGAAATGCAGACAGTCAGGAAAAGCTCAAAACAATCACTACCCGGATAAAAGAAACGTAAAAGAATAACAGAGAGAGAAAAAGGAGGGATTTGATTACCAGCTTCCTCTCTTGAATGGTACTGGAGAGAATTAGCTTGTGAAAATAGGGCCTAGGCATATTGAGGACCTTGATATTAATTTATGAGTACCAAGTGAGAGTGAGGGGTAGTCGTCAATTAGATCATGAAAGTCTGACAGGACCCTAATTGAAAGATAGCTCCTTTGCTTTCAGATCTATATTAGTATATTACTCCGTCTCTCTCTCTTTCTAGTCAAACAGTAGCTTAGTTCTTTCCCAAAAAAAAAAAAAAATCACTTTGATTAAAGGCAAACGAGTTGATTTAAGACTCTGGACTCAGCAAGTCAAAATAGGGTTTCCGTTATCAACTCAGTTCAAACAGGCTAACCCGTGTAGGGGTATCGATTGTAATTGATTTTTAAAATTTAAATTTTTTTATTTTTTATTATGGTAATTGTATTGACCTAACCTTGACCAGGAGATTGAAGGTAAGAAAGGCCAATCATTGCTATGATCTTATTGACTAAACGAAAGAAAAGAGGGAGAGAAGACGAACAGAGGATCTCGAAAAGAAAAATACATTCAAGGATTTGTTAAATTTTAACCAGAAACTCAGTTGAGTCGTAGTGGTTGACTCGTAAAATACCGAGTCAAACCGATGACTCGTAAAATACCGAGTCTAAACTCGGTTGAATATTGTAGTTCCCTTCATTGGGAAGATTGCGGAAGACCGTTTGTTATTGATTGAACCTAGATGAGGAGAATTACGTAATGGAATAAGAGATAAGTAAACGTTGATTTCTAGTACAATCTTCAATTTAGACCAATCTTTCGGTTCAATATGGAAAGACCAACTGCCAATAAGATCCTTGTGGCTTGCCTATGTAACCGTCTTGGTGTGTCTTTTTCTGTTTCCTAGTCCTAGGACGCCTAGTAAAATGCCACGCAACATCAAACCCACCTCGCATTCTCCCCATCCCATCTGTATTTCAAGGTTCCTTTCCATTCTCTAGTTGCTTTGCTGGTCATCAAATCAGTGAAGAAACCTCAAAGCTCATATCTTTAAGGTGTGTTAGATGCTGATACATCTCAGTTTTTTTTTTCTTATTATTTTCATGTTCTAAGTTTCTAGGATTATCCTGCGATTTCTTGAGAACTGTGATTCTGAGTAACATGGGAGTTGACCGGCCTCAGGTAGATTGTTGTTCCATCGTTTGGCTCTTCTATCTGGCTTTGTTATATTTAAGTAGCAAATTTTGTTTTGTAGGAAATTGTTTTAGTTCTTCCTTAAATTGTATGCGTCGCCAGGTTCTTAAACTTGTTCGATTTCTTCTCTTTTTTCTATCAATTTTATAGTGTTTGATGGTTCTGAAAAGCAGCCTGTCCGTGATCGTCAATATTCAACATCTGCGGAACGCTGCTTTATGCCTTTATTCTGCTCATCAGAAACGTAATCCTTCTCTCTTTCAGTCTTTGCAGTTCTCTTGCGTCAGGCTGTTGAGGTTTTCTTTTCTTTATCCATGCAAAGAATGAAGAACATACGGATAACAGAAAAGATGGTGATGGTGGTGCTTATGACAATGATTGCTGCAAAGGCATCAGATACAAATGATGTTTACGACCCTTGCTTGGATGCTTCTGTGCAAAAATGGGATGGTTTCACATTTGGTCTTGCATTTGCCAATAAGGAGTCTTTCTTTTCCAATCAGGCTCAGTTTTCACCTTGTGATTCTCGTCTTGGTCTCGCTGGAGGTACTGCACAAGTTGCAATATTCAGGCCTAAGGTGGACGAGCTTTCTCTGCTTACCGTCAATGGCAGTTCTCCGGTATGCAAAATCATCCTTTGTCTTCCATTTCTGTTGATAGCGTTAGCAGTTTATCATACTTAGAGCAAACAAAAACTAGTCTCTCCAAAATTTTTCCTTGTTCTCATGTATCTGATTCTGATTGAAGATTATTTATGATCTTTGATGCTCTAAATATAAAAATGACAGACAATGAAACTATAAAACTCTTCGAACTGTAGAAATTTAGATTCCAAATTCTTTCTTAGGGTTTTGTTCAGCTTTAAACCATGCATCTTGGTACATATAATTCAGAAAATTTTCAGGTCGAGGGAGGTGCTTATATGGTGGCATTTGCTGGAAGAAAGTATGCGGCAAGATCAGTTCCTGTATTGATTTCTGACAGTACGATGACCATAAAAAGCTTCACCTTGGTAATCACATGGATACAAAAAAAATGATATTTTCATGTTCTCGTTTCTACAAAACTTACGTCTTGTATGCGATACAGGTCCTTGAATTCCAGAAGGGTACACTCCAAAATTTGTATTGGAAGAAGTTTGGGTGCAAATCATGCTCTAAGGACATGGTCTGCGTCAATGGCCAAGACTGTGCAGTACCAAACTCGAAGTGCACAAGCAATGGTGGAATTGTTGATTGCGGCGTCGGAGTACAACTAGCATTTTCAGGCACTGACAAGAATCTTGAAGCTCTTAATTCGTGGTATGAAGTGTCCAATCTCAGGCAATATTCTCTCTATGGTCTATATTCAGAACTTCGCGATTCCATTTCTGGACTTGGCAAGATCTTCTGAGCCCCTCATCAAATGAAGATGGTACTGATTCGTTTTTATGATAGTGGATTATAAATGGAGCTGTATTTTTGCAAGCTAAACAGGCTACAACCCTTTTTGTGGCTACCAAAGAAAAACCTGCATGTATACCAAAGAAACATCTCTGAACAAACTGTGGCTATAAGTTTGAATGAGATACGATAATGAGAAACAGACACAAAACTCTGCTTGAAAACCTGAAAAACGAACGAGATTTAGAATGTGTAGCTACCTTGCATAGCAAGTGAAATGGTATTGGCCCTTCCACATTTTGTGACGCCAAACTTTGCAGGCCACGCGATTGGATTGACTGCAGAGCAAGACAGAAACATATAAGCTTAAATAATACTCAATTAGCATTATTAGGAGTGACTATTATTAATGACCAGCAATGGTGAACATTAGCAGAATGCTGAAGTTGCTGTGACTTCGAAGACGAAAGGTATTATGCGCTGTGAAAATCACTTTACAGGTAAGGCTGTGTATATCTGACTTCCCTAAATCACACAGTGCCAGAGCCTTCCACACTGGACACTCCCTTTTCAGCCATCCAAAGTTAGAGGTTGAGAGCAAGATGTATCCAAACGGTGGTTGATGTTTACAAACCACCCTTTCACCAGTTTCAAATTCTCGGATGTTTCATTTTACTTCAGCCACAATTTCCCCATATCTATGCAAAACGGGGAAAATGGTCGATACTTACAAAGTGAAACACCTTTTAAGATTGATGGTGGTGCCTGATCCTTAGTTGGTACTGTCGTCTGTTAATTTAGTGTAGAACTTTAAGTAATGGCTACTATTTTCTTTATTATTTGTCAGTGACGTCAAGCACTCATAATTTAAGACATGAAAGTAATCAATAAAATTGGGGATAGACAAGGATGGAAAGGACATTTTATAATCCTCGAACCCAGCTCATAGATGATTTTTTTCAGTGACTCGGTTGATTATGCTAGCTTCCAAAAGATGCAAGCATAGCAGAGGACAAACAAGAAAAGCAAGCACCTATCAGAACACCTAATCTAATTAAAAGCTAAGAAGAGCACGAAAGAGAGGTTTCCAGAACAGAACTGGTTTTGCCCTTGAGGAGACTTGGAATAGATCAATGGATTGCTTCCTGGAATCAACACATTCATTTTGCTATTGTGGTCAGACCTACGAACTTTACGAACGAATGACAGCGACAAAATCTGGCATCTGATCGATCAGAAGGTAACTAGTTTTAACAACTACCAGTCTACGTCCCTCTCACACTCTTGTCAAAAGAAAGTGGATAGTGTATGACGAAAGTGAAGAGACATGTAACATTACTTATTGGTCTTGTATATCTTTAATTAATCAAAGCATCGAAGTGTACATTAGCTATATTCTACTTACCGAAATATATATGCATTGACATTCTGAAAAAGAATCATAGAGTTTTAGAAGATTCGGCCGCCAGACTCCTTTTGGTGATTGAATCTGAAACCATCAGAAATCGATTTCCAACTTTCTTCTAATGCCTGAGAGGGACTGCTCTGTAGAACCACTGTAACACAATAAAAAGAGAGAGAGAAGGAGCGAGAGGGAGAAACAAAAAGGAGAATGATGGAACCATTTCAAATGAATAAATGAATATTTTGTGAACTTCCTAATTTCTATTTCAATATTAGACCGTCAATACCTGACAAAGGGGAGTTTTCTAGGGTAGAAAAAAGACAAAGAAGTAACGTCTTCTATATACACCAAGACCTAAAATTTACAACTTTGTACACTTTAAATCAACACACCCTATACTGCTCTATCCCCTTCATCTAAAACTTCCCGGAAAAAGGGAAAAGAATTTGCTGATTTTTCTCCACATCCCTACACTTCAAAATGTATGGCCAACGTCATTCAGACTAATTGTTTGTGTTCCGGCTCTTGGAGCTCATTCTAACACTCGTCATTTTATCTCCATGGAATTTGGCTGAATCACATTATCTTCGTAGAGAATAAAACCATCAGCTTACTGTGAAGGTGGTGCTGGCTTCTTTTCATGAATATCCAGCAGAAGATCCCGTAGCTCGGGGAAAACTGATACCAGAACCAGTTCCAGTATGGCGTATGCAAGTTGTTTCACACAAATAGTTGACTGCAAGTGCCAGAAAGTGTACCATTGTTCAGAACAATGCCATATAACACAGAATTGAATGAAAGCATATATATGGAGTTTTTCCAGTGGGAGAACATGCTATAAAATTCGATCAAAGATCAACCTGTGTGAAATAGAAAATATCTCTCGCACATCTCTTGTACTGTTTCTTCCCAAGCAAGCTGACTAAGGCTGTTGGGGCTCCACCTAGCATAGAAAAGAGGATAATTTCTTTTGTTGCATCATTCATAAACACACCAGCATAATGTAAACACACAAATATCAAATAAACAACCAACTCAAAATGGTTAATATACTCAAGAAAAAAATCATCCTTTCCAATCACATAAATGCCTAGTTCACACCACTTATAACAACTGGCTGTGGAATGTTCAACCTCAACCTTTCTACATAAAGAAACCTGTTACACTAGCTTCTGGGAAGAAGAATTGAAAACAGAACCTTATAGCATCCATACAAACGTAATGATTACTGCTGCACAGCCCACAGTTTTCTTAACAATACTTCCATGGAACATGAGTAGCAAACAAAGATGGACATCAAACATACTTGATTCAAAATTATCAATACTGAATCTGAGAACTTAATAGAGTATTGCACCTACCAAACAACATTTTCTTGATATCATTAGCTCGACGAGAAGCTTCAAGCTGTTCTTCAAAGGAAACATTTGAGGCCCTACTGGTATTATATTGGCAAATCTGAAAGGGTGCCAAGTTTAGTTGAGTATCACCAAGATTCTCCTGTGTAGCCCCCACTCGTGTGAAGAATGTGCCATCTGGCCAGAGAAACTGCAAGAGTCAAGTTATTAGAAGAAAAGAAAAGAGAGGACATTTTAGTCAGTATCATCGATGCCAAATCACTACATACTCCTACGTGTAACTTTTCAAAGGAATTTTCTAGAATAGTACATCCCACCTATCGGATGTTAATTTTAAGGCATCTCAACTACTGGCACCTGCAGTGCGATTGTGTTTACCCACTGCCTTCTGATTGATAATCAGGGTTTTTCCTTTGTTTCTTTTTTCACGAGACAGTTACATGGAATTACAGGAATGCTGCATACCAGCCAGGGGCGGAGCTAGAGATTTCGATTGGGGGTAAGCTATATAATTAGTATTATGTATAATGAAGTTATATTTTTGTCTATGGGGTTCTAACGATATTGGCACATAAAGATTAAGAGAATAAATTCAAAAGTGTCCAACCTTGAGGACCGTTTCAATTTAGTGTCATATTTCTAGGTGTGCCCTTGATAGTAGCTGATAGGAGGGCAAAGCTTTCACAAAGAGAAGACCAGAAAACAGCAGAGTCATCCTAAAAATTCTAGTATCCAGTAGAGCTCCAAACCAACTGCAGCTTTACACATGTTGCTAGGCACAATAGGGATGTGGTATGCAGGCAAGAAAATCTTTGATTAGCAATTGTTTATCTATAATGTTAAACACTCAATTTAATTAATGAAACCTGGAGCATTAATCGAAAACATGCCCTCAATTTTTACACAGGCAAAAATAGTAGCGTGACTACCATAACAATTTCCTATTGTAAAAATTCCAAATCATCTTATATCACATGATATGCATGTGCATTCTCCAACATCCAACCAGCTAACAAACTCCTACAAATGAAGCTTTTATAGGCCTTGAACTGTCAAATTAGAGAAACATGGTAGACCTTTTCCTGACAATTTCTTCATTAAAAAAGAAAGGAAGTATAGAATGCATATAGAATAGGCCATATGAATAAAGAAAAAGATCACTCTAAATATTGATAAAATTCATTGGTTAAGTCCTTACCTCCTGCACCCACCGAATCCCTTGTGCAATAGTATCTTCCTTCCTAAGCCAATAAATCTGTCTCAACAGCCAGTCATCGATGGCATCTTCCATCACTAATTGTACTATTTGCATTGACATCCAAAATGCATGTCTTCTGTAGCAACAAAAACAAACAACCACATATGGAAGATGAGCTATTTGAACATATAAACAAGAAAACAAAAATCAAGCCAAAGAAAGAGAAGAAAAAAACATCAAATTTTCAGATCATCTGTAAAATCAGAAAGAACCAGATAACACAACATTCAGGGAACTGTTCACAACACATAATGTAGAAAAGCTGCAGATGCACAGTTAACAACCAAAGCCATTCAACTTAGCAGTGAAGTCAGGTTTTCACTCATCTGAACCCCAACTGGGGATCAGGTACTCCCCAGTTGCTGGACAAACTAATGGCAAAGAAAATTTTCTCAAAGCAGTTTCACTATGACTCATTGTGGTTATTGCAACTTGTCCAAACAAGAACTACTTTTGGGTTCATAAGAATCTTCTTTCAATTAACTTATCATGAAGAAACAGAAAAGTAAAAAAGGCAAGAAAAACTGGATGTAGCAAAAATTTGAGTTGGAAACAATTGTGATTGTAACAATGATGAAAAGCAGTTTTCAAGAGATCATGAACTTCGATGAAAATTCTAGCCTTAAATTCTTCCCTCTAGATTCAGGGAAGAAGGTTTATCCAAGGACTTGCGACAGGAATGACCAGACAAAGCATACATAAACTCCATCACTAATAAATACTCAATTGACTAAATAAAAATAACAAAATAACTCACCTCAGCCACCCTCTTCTCTTTAGTTGAAAGACCTTATCGACCAGATTTAAGAGAGGTACACTTACATTAGGTGGAGTCCACTGCCATAAGAATAAAAGTCAGCTCCCAAAGTTTTCTACAAGTAATTGAGCCGAAAATCCAAGCTACATGCCCTAAACCAATCAACTAAGATAATGTAATGATACTTAATCAAAGAGCACCATAATATTCTGAGACAGATGAAGAAACCACATGCTTTTCAGAGATTCAAAAGCCATCAACACAATTCAAGCTGATTCTTTCACAACTTGATTTTCATCATAATACAAGAATGTTTATCTTGCTTGCCTCGGTGTCATTGACTAAGTCTCATTAACATAATTTGAGGTGGACCAATGTCTTAATATCAGGATGTATCAAAATGCAAATATGGCGCAATAGTAAAAAAATAAAATCACATGCTTTGCATTAACTTAGAGAGGACGGATTACACAGGAATATAACCCCTACAATGCTCCCGTCATTATTAAGGCCAATAATTTGCAGAATTAACTTTGGCAATTTTGGATTATCTATTGCTGATCTGCTCAATAAGTAAACTGCATAAATGAAATTCTAGTTGGAAACCATATGGCTAAAAGAATTATTCTGTAATGAAAACTAAAGTAGTTATCCATATTTGATACATACGGAGAAGTAAAAAAAAAAGCAATTAGTGTAAAAAAGTGGACACAAAGTTCAAAGTGATAATAAAAGGTGCAATGTTTGTTTTCAAGTAAGTTAAAGGAAGGGTAACTCAACTGCACATTCCAGAGATGTTATTCAGCAAGTAACAGCTCAGAAAACAGTCAACATCGTAAGCGAGAGTAAACACTAATAATCCGGTTAAGAACAAATTATCTTGCTCAAATATAATGAAGGTAAACTTAATATCTTCACATGCAAAAATAGCACAAAAATGATGCAGAAAATTGATGTTGGCCAAGCTAAGATTACCTCTGGAGGCATCCCAACTGGATCTTCTGCACGATTAAAAGTTGTAGAAGTTGCTGGAGGTATTCCACCATGGTCCTTCCACTCAGATGTCACCTCTGAATTCATTTGTTTTTCTGAACCTATGCTCCTAGCCTCCTCCTTATGTTTGATTACCAGAGGTTGAAAACCCTTAGTGTTTAATTCGTTATCTGAATGCCACTGATCAGTGTGCTCACTGGATCCACCCTCATCCAGGTCATGGCATTCTTGCTTATGACTTTGTTCATCATCAGAAATGCTATTCATGGTTTCTGGCGTGTCTTGCCTCCAGGTAGGACAATTCATTTCATTAGCATGCCAGGACAAGTTATTGCTTTGAGATGAAATGGTTTCGTCAAGGGGGGAAGACGAGCCAACAATACGTTTTAAGCCATCCGAAACCCCTTTCACTTGGCGCACAATATCATCAACAGCATCATCCACATTAACTGATTAAATTCAAACATCATAATTAAGGGTAGAAAAATGCCAAGTGAGATGATTAAATAGAACATATGATCTGGGTTCTTCTTCCCGCTCTTAGTTGATAGGCTTTGATAGTGGAACAGCAAGGGTATAGAAAGGGGAATTTTCTCAGTTTACTCAGAGATTAATTATTCAAAACACACCGTATATAAGGTGCATGCACAATCCGCTTGGTTTGGATTAAAAACAAGTTGAACTGCAGATGAGATGCAGGTATTTTGTTAATCAAGTGAAGAGTTGAGAACATCTAATGAAAGATTGTCAACGTACCTGCAAGAGTTCTCATAACTGAGGAAGATTTCCCAAAAGAGTAATTCTTCAAAAGTGAAACAAAACATAAAGAATTTCAGGTGCATTCAGCTTACATATGAATCACAACCAAGAAAAAAAGGATTAAAAGAAACAATATGTTCAAAAAGTCAACAGAATTTGCACCTTGGAGGAAGCACTCAAGAAATCCCATACTTCGTGCTGTTCAGCAACATTAGCTATAGACATGAGATCCTGGACAATGTAGTGTGATTCACGATGTGAAAAAATGAAGCAAACAATTCAAACTACATAACCAAAAGCGGGTACTAGTAAAATACTTGAAGATATCTATCAAGCTGAATGCAGCGTTGATGAACAAAAGCATCCTCAGTACTTGATGAGAAAATCCTTTTAGGAGGCAATTGCAACGTGTAATTAGGAATGTCCTTTAGATGCCTATGCAGTCTCTCAAAATTGCTGTATCTGCAGAGGGACAATTTGAAATGTCAATCAAGAGTAAGTCAGGTCTCTCTATTAAGGAATTGTAAGAGCAACCATGTCAGAATCTGTAGATCTTTATAAATAGTTATCATAGCATAAAGAAGAGAAAAAGACCTCCTTTTAACAAACCAAGTTCTGTTTTCAGCATCTTTCACAGCAATTGAGTAAACAGCAAAAGATTTTGAACCTAGTTTCTCAAAATATGCTCCAAGGACCTGCTTAGACATAGACACAAGTAGGACTTAAAATCAGATCCACACAACGGTCAAATTTGGTACAAAGCTAAATAAAGATGCTCCTGTAATTTGAACAATTTTTTGTTCAATTTTTATTTTCCTGATTGCTTATTTCTCATTAAAAATAGCAAAAAATTATACCCACCCGGCATTTTAGTTTAGGAACATTAGGTCCCTCATGGCGGACTATTATGTCTGACATTTTCTTCACAGCATGATCATCAATGCGACTTCCAGAATCAGGGCTATAGAATTCTGAAATAATGGATCCACCTACATTTCCACTAAATGTCCTTTTATTATCAGGTTCAGCTTTCAGGGCAGAAGTACTGTTTGATCTCTTCAGCCTAGTTTTACTTTCACTTGTAGAAGTATGCATGGTATTCTCCAATTCATGTTGTATATGCTGTCTCTTAAATGGTGACAAGTCATTATAATTCAAAGCATATTGCATTCCCCATTTTTCCTCACTGCATGATACTGTATCAGCGCTTAGCTGAGGGTTTGATACCACAGCTGATTTACTCACTGGTGCTGGAAGAATCAGGGAGTTGCTGGTAATCATTTCCTTCCCCAGACTTCCTATTCGTGCACTACTTATAGCAGAAGCTTTTTCCATAGATTGAATCCCTGCTTTACCAATTCTATTCTCTTTCTTTTTGTAATTTCTTCCTTTTGCCCACATGTTTTCAAGATTTTCAGGAGCAAGTACTTCCGTTCGTCTCTGTGTTGCTGCCTCAAGAATCCGCGCCCACTCTGCATTACGTGGCTGAAATGCCTGCTGCTGATGTAACTTATAGTTTATTGTTTCTCTATCAGTATCAACATCTGCCAAAGTCATATCAGTTCCTTGGTAACTCTTTTTTCCCTCAAAAGAATCAATCTTTTCACTACTTTTGACTGCATCTCTTCTAGGGTTGGAATTAATGTCAACGGCACTGCCTGTAGACCGATAACCACCAATGTCCATCAGACCACCATCTTTTATAGCAACCAAAATGTACTCAATCACTTGATTGATATACCTGATTAAGGGAAAAAGATAAAAATAGTGAAATCCCTTAGAGCATAAATAATGTTCTAACAACTTAAATCATGTGATGATATATTCCAAACTAAAAACAACCACAAATTCTCAAAGGTTCAATAATATCTATTAGTCTACAATTGAAACAACAGACATAAGTTGGCCCACAATGTCTAATAAAATATTTTTTTCTGAAAAGAAAAGATGAAAATGACGATGGAAGAAAATAGCAATCGGTGAAACTACAATCTTGTAGAGAAGTTTATGAACTAAACAAGATGAACACTGAAAACTTCAACCACTTACCCAGGACTTGCAAGATTCAAAATGGGCTGCATGACCAAGCAAGTTACAATCTCTCGAGCAATAGTACGAACCAAAGGGCATTGAGCTTCCCGAGGTCTCAACACTATAGCTATGACTCCACCCATAATTTTCTGAAGAACCTATTGTTGGTCAGGAAACAAAATGAAAAAGAAAAGAACTTTTAAACAACAAAAAAAGAAGGAAAGTAGATAGGTGTCAAAAGCAAAAGGAAGAAATTGTGGATCATCAGAACACTCCACTCACACCTTGTACTCACTCTCAGGAGATATCAACGCAGGATGGAGCTCCTTAGAGACCAAGAGATGGTGTTTCAATCGTTCATCTCTCTCCTCAGTAGAAAGTGTTCCCATTACATCAACACCAATAGATGCTTGATTTCTTCTGAAAAGATCCAAATGATCCCCTATTAAATCAACTACATCCCTGCAAAACAGCCATTCAAATGATTGTACTTATTTCACTACTCAACTTTCAGTTAGCTGACATATAATAACAGGCGAAATTACCTAGTTAGCAAGTCAACAAGGTTGATCTCTTTAACCCTTACAGATATCTCACCAATAGCATCCATGATTACCGAACGAATAAGTTCAGGAGCTTCCTTGTCAGGCGTAATCTCTGAGTACCACAAATCTACCACAAAATCTTTCAATATCTTGTCAATAAAATCATTTATTGCAGCCTCCACAACTGGAGAATCTATTTTTCTCTTCCACCTTGGTGGGGGTGGTGAAGAAGAAAGCCGTGAATCATTTGGGGACAATTGTTTCTTCTCCAAATGAGACAAATACGATTGCGGACGTGCAGGCCCATGTACTTTCCATTTGAACTCTACCTCAGCAGACAAAACTCGCAAGGCGGAAACAAATAGTATTGATACAGGTAGATTAACCCACATTGATGAGCTTGTATCTGCAATAAGGAACTATAATTGTAAAAACATCCACGGAGACGACAATAGCAAAAACAATTTCTCCAATGAACTAAATCAACCAACCATTCACTTCACTATTCCTCAATCCAACCAAGTAAAATATTAAATAATCCAAATAGTAAATTGAGCTTATGTAAGAATTATTCACTTCAACAAAAGAAAATAGCAAAACAACTTCAAGTAAATTAACCGTTACAGTATCATAATTACAAAACAGACAAATAAATAAACACAGAAAAGTAAAAAAATCAATAATTTAAAATTGCTAACAAACTTCAAAAGGAAAGCCCTAGCTTGTGACAGCAACCACGAACACAGAGCTGGATTGGTCGGGAGCACCCAAAATCGAACCCCATCAAAGAAACAGAAACTTACGGGACAAAAAGTAAGTAACGAAGAAGATGCAAAGGGACCACCAAACGGTTCGAAGCTTAGCCTCTTCGATCAGATCGTGTATGGTCTTCATGGGCCTCATCGTCGTCGTCTTCTCTCCCTTTTCTCGATCAACAGTTATGCTCTGTATCCAGAGAGGGAGAGAATGAAAATTTAGATGTTGTTGTCTGAATCTCTGGTCGCCGCTTCTAATTTTGTTCTGCTTCTTCTTCTTCTTCGCTTCGTTGGCGCGTACGTGGCGCGGAATATACTGAGAGAACGGTCAAAGACGACTAGTAAATTATCCAATGCCTCGACGACAAGTCGTGGGGAAATTATTAATTAATATATCTTCTGAAATTATATATATTATAAATACCCAATAAAAAATTTGGTACTGATATTTCCGAAAAGTCTGGATATAGTACTTAACTGAAAAAAAAAAAAGGATTTAGATTAATTATATTTATGTACCATCTTTTGATTTTTTATTTGTGTCCACCTAATACGTGCTACGAAAGGGGTGTGCATTATGCACATGGTTTCATTTGTTGTGGCCTTGCAGAGTTGCTGCATCAATCATTTCTCACACTGATCTGACAATCCGCGAGTGCAGCAAGCAATTTGGTGTGTGTGCCCTAATTCTTCATTAAGAAACCCCACTTGGATCCTCAGAATTATGCGCAGAGGAACAATGTTTATGATCCAAGATAAGTGGAAGTGTAAGTAATTGTTACATCTAGGATATTTTGTGGATCTCTTTCTCCTTTGCTTTCCTCCTCCTCCTCCTCATTCTTCTTCTTCAAAAAGCATTGATTAGATAACAAAGCTTGAGCCTTTTAGCGGAACCAAACTTGAAGGAGTGATAAAGGACCCTCCTTTGATCGAGAAGGCAGAGAATGAACTTAGTGATTAATGTCAAATATTGAATCTTTTTAATTCTTTTGTTCTTTAACTCGAGTAAACTGTCAGTGTTGGTTACTGATGAGAGTGATTAGCACTTACATCTAAAATGCCTTATGAAGGAAAAATCAAGTAGCTTTTGATATTACTCTGCTGTATGCTTCTAATTTTCAGTTTCAAAGGAACACTTTATGGCAGAAGTTGCAGACCGTTAGTTTAGTATTGTCCACTTTATGGCTCATAATTGGAGATTTTAATTGTTTCCTAAATGCCCAAGAGACAAATAAGGGGGAGGTACCAAATGGCATTTGGCAAAGAGCCAACCAACTTGTTTCAATAGATGCCAATAACCAATCTCAGGTTCACTGGTAAGTATTTACTTAGCCGAATAACCATTAGGGTACATTGCTAATTAAAAGGAAGCTAGACCGAGCAGTAGTGAATCAAGCTTGGCTAGATGAATTCTTAGCTTTCGTGGCACATTTTGGAGAAAATTCACTATCTGACCACTCCTTTATACATATACAACATCTTACTTGTACATTTATACAAGGAATGCCTTTCAGTTTTTTAATGGGCTAACTCAATAAGATGGCTTCCTCGAGCTAGTACAAACAAGCTGGAATCAGGTAATGGAAGGATACAAGGCTTACCAGCTGATGCAGAAACTTAGAAAGGCAAAGTTAGCACTCAGAAGCTTTGTCAATTCCTATTATAAACAAGTGTTACAGACCAAGATGAAACTTCAGGAGGCACAGTAGGAATGTTATAATCATCCTCATAATATTCAGATGAGACAACATGAAAACCAAAGACTCAAAGATTAACAAGAGGCTTTGACATTGCACAATTCCATATTAAAACAAAAGGCTCGCATAAACTAGTTTAGGGAGGAGAATTCAAAAATAAAATTCTTCTATGCTTCTCTCTGTGCTAAAAAGAATCAGAACAAAATCACCACACTCCAGGATGAATTGGGGACTTCAATCTCATATCATAATGCTTTATCAAAACCATACAAGAAGTTTCTTCATGAATTTAATGGGTAAGAACGAAGGGCATCAAAACGAGCTAAACATGAAAAGATTCTTAGATAGCCCCTTAAACCAAAAATACAAGGATCTCCTGCATTTACCATTCACTAGCCTTGACATCCAAAAAACTTTTACAAGACTAAATAACCAAACTCTTACAAGAAAATGTTTAGGTTAAGTAAGGAAATGTTTAAACTAAATAACTAAGAAGGAAATATTACATATTACATGTTTAGGCTAAATATATAACATAAGATTCGAAGGAAAATATTTAAAGGACCTATGAGAAAGAAAATAACCTCTCTATATGAGATAATTTACCCGTATCTTAATACGACAAAGTTTTTTATTGAGGGTCACGTCCTCTGTAAGTTCCAACAAATCCATCATTCTCGATCATGTCCCTCAATTATTCTTAAGCCTTCCTTTTTTTTATCTTATAGTCACTAAGTACAATCTTTTTTCATCTTCTCAATGGAACATCAAGATGTCTCCTCTTAACATGTTTGAACCAACTAAGCCTTATCTATCTTAAATTTTCACTAATATTAGTCACCTTTAATTTATTTTTTATTATTACATTCTTGACCTTATCTCTTTTAGTAAGGTTGTACATCTAACGAAGCATTCTCATCTCCACCACCATTAATATATGACTATGCACTTGTTTGATGGGCCAACACTCTGCCACATAGAGCATAACTGGCCTAATCGCTAAACAGTTAAATTTACCTTTGAGCTTGAGTTCTTCTCACATAAAACTCCTGAAGCACTTCTTCCTTTAAGTCACCCTGATTTGATACGATAAATAATGTGTTCATCGATCTCTTCTTTCCTTTGGGTGATAGATCCTATATACTTAAAGCCTACTTTCTATGGTATAACTTTTGAATCAATCTTCACCACCAATGTGGAAGCCACCTTATGGCCTAAAAAGTTACACTCTAAACAACCAGTCTTAGTCTTGCTTAATGTAACCCTTCAACTCTAACATATTTCTCCAAAGCTTTAGCTTAACATTGACATCCTCTTTTGTATCATCCAATAAAACAATATCATCAACAAACAATATACTCCAAGTTATATCCCCTTCGATATTTTTAGTGAGCTTATCCATTACTACTATAAATAAAAAGAGACTCAATAAGGAGCCTTGGTGTAGCCCAATCATAATTTCCTTTACTTTAACCTTTACATCTCCTCGTAATTTCCCTAGTTACCCTATCATAAAGCCTTCTTTAAGTTAATAAAAAGTATGTGCAGGTTATATTGTCTTTCCTTATAATATTTCATTAATCTTCTAAGGAGATGCCAAGGTTCCATCATAAACCTTCAGGGCATGAAACCAAACTGGTTCTCTGAGATAGGTGCATCTTTCCTCACTCTCTTCTCAATCATCTCCTCCCATAACTTTATGGCGTGACTAAGTAGTTTGATGCCTCTATAATTATTACAATTTTGGATGTCTCCTTTGTTTTTGTATAAAGGAATTAGCATACTAAGTCTCCTTCATCCAAAATTTTGGTAGACTTAAAGATTACATTAAAGAGCTTGGCTGCCAAGTAAGACCCTCTTCGTCTAGGCTTTTTCATACCTCTATAGGTATCTCATTAGGCCCTACTGCCCTTTCACTCTTTATCTCCCTCAAAGCTGTTTTAATTTCTTCCCTTATGATCTGCCGACAATAAGTAAAGTTACGGGAGCTCTCAGATGTGCTAAGATCACTTAAAGAGATGTTTTCTTTTACACCCTCATTAAAAAGGCTATAGAAGTATCTCTACCATGTTCTCTTGATCTCATTTTTAGCCACAAGCACCCGTCTTGCTTCAATTTTTATATAACAAACTTTATCTAAGTCTCTTGCTTTTTGTTCCCTAACTCTCGTCAACTTAAATAAAACCTTTTCTCTACTTTAGTTTTCAATCATTAGTATAATTTCTCGTAAGCTCTGCTTTTAGCTTATGAGATTATCTTCTTTACCTTTTTCTTTGCTAGTTTGTAACTTTCTCTATTAACTACTTTTTCCACCTATGTGGTGTTATCCATTAAAGCTTTATAGGCAACTTTCTTGATCTTAACATTTTCTTGTACATCTTCATTCCACTACTAAGACTCCATCTTACTACACTTAGGCCTTTGAGAAACACCCAAGATAAATTTCATTGCATTCCTTAAGGAGTTAAGATAAGAGAAAATTGTATCATGTTTTATGACATAGTTTGATATGTGTTTAGCTGTTAATTAGATCACTTGGTATGTGCTTAGGTTAAAATTATATTAGATTGTGATTTATTTAAGTGTTTTACTAGTTAGTACAAGTCTTTGAGCTTAAATATTATGTTTTTTAGATATCTTGATGTGTTTACTAGTGTTTCAGGGTTAACATCGAAGAATGGAGGAGTTTTGAAAACATTCAGGCTGAAACAATGACCTACGATCGTGACTCGTGATAGAAGCTCTAAGTTTGGCCCACGATTGTGGTCTGCATGGCACGATCATGACAAAAGGCTCAGATGTGCAGGCCATGATCGTGACTTGCATTGGGCAAACGCGTAGAAGCTCTATTTCGAGAGATTTGTTGGACCTTTTAGATCCCAAAAAACCCTAGGGTTACTTAAAACATAAAAAAAGGATAAAGACAACAGAAGGAGGCAGAAAAAAAAGCGCTTGGAAGTAGCCACCATTGAAACCCTAAAGTGAGAATACCGAGAGAGAGAAAGAGAAGAAGGAAGAGGAAGAAAAAAGAGAGCTTGGAAGTAGCCACCATTGAAACCCTAAAGTGAGAATATCGAGAGAGAGAAAGAGAAAAAGGAAGAGGAAGAAGAGGAAGGCGAACCTGACTCAACGTGCTTCCCAGATCAGGAGGTTTTTTGGCATCGCTGCCTTCCATCGTCTATTCCAAGTTGTATTTCCTTTTTGTTTTGATTTTATTGATGTATAGAATTGAGATGGATAGTCTAATGATGGGATTTGAAATATTGATGATGTTCTAAACTTTTTTTGGGGATTTTATTTTGATTTAATGCTAATTTAGTTGATTGTGTTATTTAGATGAGTGTCGTAATTTAATTGCATTGTTGCATAATTCAGTAATAAACTGAGAGGGTGAACTGAATGAAAAATGATTAAAGCGGATTAATGAGAGTTAGGCAATTTAATAGAAGTCGTAATAAATCATATTGTTAATTGTGCGGGGAGAGATCTCGTGTGATGTTCCAATGGTTTATTAGAGTGCTTAAGATCTAATTAGGTTTTGGATAATTTCTGAATTGAGAGAATGCAAATTCTATAATCTGATTAGGGTTTATAATTTAGGGTTTAATGATCATAACTCGAGAGAGAGTATTCAGCCTTAGGACAGTCCAGAACCAACACTCCATTGGCACATAATCAACTAGGTTAGCATTAATGATAAGTAAAATCCCCTTTCTCATAAATTAGTAAATTCTTTAGGTTGATTTCTATTGTGATTGCATATTGCTCAATTGTTAATTCCTTCGTGTTTAATTTCTGATTTAAGTGGTTAAATTCAATTCTTGTGATTACTTTCCGTTATATTGTTTATTTTGATTTTTATATATTATTGGCCTTAGATTTTAAAATTAGATTAGTTCCCCTCCTTGTGAGATCGACACCTCTTATATTACAATTGCGACCCATACGCTTGCAGTATTTGGGGGCTTATAAACTTTAAAGCCCGAACGACAAGATTAACTTACTTCTCTCTCCCATATTTAGTTAGCATCTCCTTCCAATTTTCATTCTTCTTCATATATTACTTTATTCCTAAGTTGTTTCATTGTATCTCTTTTCAAGTTCCATCATTTGACTCTAGTACACCTCTTAGGACTTATTTTCTTCCTCTAAACCTTAAGTATAAGATCCATAACTAACAATTTATACTAATTTGATAAGCAAGCATTAGGTATCACTTTGCAATCCTTATAACTAGATTGATCAGTTTGCTTTACAAGGATGTAGTCCATTTGAGTTTTTGCGATTCTACTCGAAAAGTCACTAAGTGCTCCTCATTTTTCTTAAAAAAGGAATTGGATATCACCAACTTAAACGCTACTATTGAATTTAACAAAGTAGTCCCATTATCATTCTTATCACTGTACTTGAAACTCTTATGAGTATATGAATATTCGTCTGAGGTTACACCTATATGACTACTAAAGTCTCCTTCTAGAATAGCTCCCTCTTCAAAGGAGATCTATTGAATCACCTCATATAACTCTTCCCATAATTGGCCCTACTTAGAGTGTATAAGCACACACCATATTGAAAATAACACCTTTTTTTTGGTAATTCAGTGGATATATAAATAAATAATGGCATGTACAATCAAGAGATTTGCGAGAATGCAATCTCTAGTTTATATAATGAGACCGAAAATATGTACATGAGGGAGGAGCATCTTATCAAAATTACAATAATTCCTAACAGTAGGTTCTGCATCCAAACTATTCAAGAATATCTTCAATACATAATCAGGAAGTTTCATATTAGGAAAGAAGACACCTCTTCTACAGATCACATTGTTTGCTTGTTTACAAAGAGTTACCGCAATGCTGAGGAAGGAGAGATAGGTCAGCTCTCATCCAACTTCCTTTGAATCACTGAGCTGGTTCTCCAGCTTGTAAGATACCCATCAAGGGTTTGAGCTTTCCCACTGTTGGGTTACACAAGGAGTGGATTGTTGATATTTGTGACACCATGCTCTTTAATACTTCTTGTATCAAACAAACTTGTTCATTGTCTTGGTTTACAAGATCAACTAATTAAAATGATAAACATATTCATTCATCAATTGTATGGTTTGTTAATTTGTTGGCCAATAATCTAAATTGTTACTCTCCTCTTAGTTTTTATGGCTTGTTATTCTCTTAAAGTGATACTAGATTTACCTTTAAACCTAAAACCTCTTAGTGTAAAAGATAATTTGAAAGATCTTAAATTAACTCGTCTATATCTATATTAAGTCATATTTACAAAAAGCTTGCAACTTGTGAACCAACCTATTAATCAACATAAGTATGAGTTTAATATTGACCATACGTATAAGTATCTAATTACATATTAAACCCATATTGATGTTTTTTTGACTAGGTTGATATTCCTCAATAGCTAAAATACTACTATGAATGCTAGTTTGTTGAATATAATTTGGGTTAAGTAACTAGTATATTCCATGTGGTCATTTTTTTGGTAAGAGAAAGTATACATGTAATAGTTCTCTAATTATTGGCTATTTGAATGAAGCTATTTCAACCTACAAAATAATATGCCTAACATTAACATTAATAATTAGGTAAAAAGATAACTAAACTGGTAGTTACTTACATTGATAGGTTATTCATTAGGTGTTGTTACTTACACTTTCTACTATTGGCTTGTGGATGTTTTCTCATAGCCATTCAATGGCCAAAAAATCTTGATCATACATTGCTCTTCTTATAATAGTCATTGGCAAATGCTTCCACATTTTGTTTGGAGTGATTGATACTACTAATGTAAGTTTGCATATCTAACCATATAGGTCATATGCTCTGCAGCTATAATAATTGTCTCTTCTTAATCTCACAGTATGCTTTTAGTCCCTTTTTTACTGACCTCATATGCACCATCGTCATTGCCTCCTTATTTCTTTTAAGCTTCTTGACAACTATAGGTTAATATCTAATTTCCACATATGCATATACCCTTTTTTCAACATGTCTCTTCATGATCATTGTCTTTATGGTTTCTAACATATTAATCATTAGTCTATCTCTTGCTAATAAGATCTCCTTATTGAAAGTCTCGATGAGGTTATTATCAATAATTAGACATTTTGACTCAAATGATTGGTATGACCTAGCTCAAGTCTCTTATAGATATTCAATTAATGCTCAAACACGCATAATTCTAATATTTCTATTTTTTATTTCTTATTAAAATTTTCAACATACATAGAGCTTACGCATGCCCATAACTGCCTTCTTAAGTCTCTACCACTTAATATCCATGTTAATTGTGGTAAATATATATGATGCATATTAGTAAATATATATGGTGGATATTCTATGATATATATTTGGCAATATAACTTTGACATCTCTTATTAATCCCTAGATATACAAGCGAACAAACAAATCTCAAATAACTCAAGGAAATAATATGTTATATAACAAATAAACAAAAGTCTATATTTAAGTACCTTTTGCATGTCAAATATTATTGTGGCTTCATCCCTTTATTCTAACTCCAAATCAGTTGATAAAAGTGATATAAATGAACTCTACAAATCAGTTTTTTCTCCTTCTACGACTATCGATATTATAATATGTATGCCTTTATTTCCATCTATTCTAACTACAATGACTAGTTGCCTTTGAAATTTAGTCTTTAAGAAACAATCATCTATCCCCAAATGTCTCCATTCTTCTTTTATAGCTATAAAGCAAATATATAACCTTTTGAATTGCAAAAATAATGGCTCTTAATTCTTTGACAATTCCAATTCCACTATTAAACTAAGATTGCAAAGTTTCAACTCATGAATATAACCTTACATCTTTGATTATGCACAAGCATAATATAATCTATTATGCTTTTTATATGTATTAACCTTTTTTATATTCAAACTGGTAACAAAAAATTAGATATAAACGCATGCAACACATATATTAGACCATATGTTACCTGTAAAGATACCTTCATAATAGATAAAAAGGGGCTATAATGTCTCCTTAATCTTAATATAGACAACATAAATCAAGATCAATTAAACTAATAACTAACATATGCTTTGACTTAACACAAGATACAATTGAGATGATACTAGAAAAAGATTCCACTTCATACACAACTGTGATCATGTTGAAGATGGGCTGGCACCATACTTAGGAAGCAAAGGTACTAAAAAAGGAAGCAAACAAACTAGGTAAGAAGATGAGCATGGGAACAGAAGATAGGAGATGATGATTGTGCTTCCACTGATAAGCATGAGATGATTACAACATTTGGAAACAAAAAACAAACTAAATATTTAGTGTTATAAAGAATATAGAACAATCAAGAACATTATATACAAACAAAATATGCAGCATCACCTTTGCATAGAGTAGAACAAAGCTAAACAAAAACATTTGGGAGTTTCCCAAACATCGTCATTTGGGTAGTAGGATTGATAAGTTTTTTTTAGGCTTCTTTTGCCACCTAGGATACACATCTATCAATGGGAATCCCTAAAAATAAAAAATGTTTAAGTGGATTTTTTAATTGGAAGTTAATAGAACTATTAAGTTGATATTTAAATTGAATGGTTATCAAAATATTGTGATTATTTTTTAATGTTTTAAAATGTTTGAGTTCAAATTGAATTATGATTAAAATGTTAGAGTCAAATTTGATCATTTTGTCTATGATTTTACTATAAGTTCCTTTTTTATTATTAAGTTTTAACATAGTTTAATTTTATTTCAATTATCCAAACTGGTGAAGTGAATTCCTTGATTAGATGCTTACTTAGGATTGCATCAATACGTAAAGGAATTAGGAAAAATTTAGGTCTTACAATGCCATTAGATGTAGATAAAGAAAAAGAGAGGTTGTGTCTAATACCAAATGAAATGCCAAAACCCCAAGGAGCTTGAAGAAGAAGAGAAAGCTTGTGTTGGACCCCGATCTTTTAGTGGAATTTAGAAATATTAAATGAACTTGAATGAGTGTCTTAGTATATGTTTTGTGTTATAGATGTTATTATACTTAAAGGAAATTGATGAGAAAAGAATTGTTTGATTTTGATAACTT
>JAOTAX010000198.1:37489673-37516232 GCA_025629825.1 Erythroxylum guanchezii | reverse complement strand
GTTGTATTGAATTTAAAGTACTTGAGGAAGTTATCGATTTGAGATGATAAGTCTTAAATGCGAGGTATTGTTATGTAATTGTACGCTTTGTGGTTCAGGGGTTGGGTTCTGGAAACGGGACCCAACAGTGAATATCCTATTTTCTATTTATAAAAATGGAAAGCAAAGTCCACCTATGTTTGTGGATCCAAACTACAATTGTTTTTTCAAGGAACTCACTCTATACTTCAACATTGACTGATAAACAAACAAATACTTCACCGCCTTCTCAGCTAAGTATAATGGTTAGGATCTATTTTGTTTGTTAATTTAGTAAGTACGAAGGTTTCCCCCATATCCAAATAGTTCAGCTTCAATTTGTTATCAACATATAAAACATTGAGATTATCTTCACAGTAATTAAACATTTGTAATAAAATTTTATGAATCTAACAAGAAAAGGGGCTATACTCGTACATGTTTGCTTGCACTAATCAGAAATTCCTTATAACATGCAGGACCTAAATATTATTTTCCTTTTGTCAATTGTTTTTTAAGAATATTATTGCTACTTCCTAATCTGACAAAAGTTAAGCTTTTGTGGTGTAGTTTGTTATGATAATTCAAGTACGAACAAGATGTTTTATGGAGATAAAAACAAGTTTATTTATCTTTCATGTAATCTTCCATAGTAATTGGTATTGTAAAACTTATCACAAACTATAACTTTAGGCCCAAGATCTACTATAAACTTATATAAACATATATAATGCGAAAAAGTAACTATTTTGCCATCTATAACTTAATGAACGTGCTTCTCAACTATTCGAATAAGCTTTTGGATACTTTAAATAAGATTTTGACGTATTAAAGAGGTTTTGCAAATTCATTTATGACGTTATTGTCTTTCTACACCTTTCTGAATACGTGAACTTTTTAATGAGTTAGAGTTACCTTATGTTCACAAACTTTTACCAGTATGCTATAGGAGACCTTAGCAGCTATTTGTAGAAATCTTATTAGGCCCCCATGGAAAAAATTAATTAAGGGTTGCTCTAGTGCATTAGACTCCCCATTTTGAGCAGGTCAATAGAGAGTCATCAATTATACGCAGTCTTCTCTTTACAAAGAGACTGAAACTCAATAAACATATTTGCCCATATTAATAATCATTTTCTTTACTGGACTTTTGATCCATTTATCCATATCCTTTATTGAGCTCATTTATTATCTTTAATCAAGATCAAATTTAATTTATAAAAACATGTCATTAATAACTGTCAAATAAGAATTTTTAATTCCAATAGATATACCAATCAAATATGCCAGCCATTGATTGTTCTTTATAACATATTCTATTTCTATTTTGGCACCAATTTTAATTATAGAGCATAATTAAATGATTTAGTCAAAGTGTTTGTTCCTATTTTTTCTTATCATTCAGACAATAGATACCAATCTAAACATAGACTAAAATGTCAAATTTGTGTTGATTGTAGAATAATAACCTAAGTTTAATGTTGTCTAAAAGTGGAGACCTCATATTTCAGCCTCTCAATGAAAGGAAAATCTTCCCCTCCCACTCCCACTCCCTCTATAAAACACCTTTCTTACTGCTCCCTCTTGTCAACATCCTTAACCTTTTCTAAGTCATCAAGATGGCTTTCCAGATGATGCCTTAGGTTGCTTTCTCTTCTAGTCCCTCCTTGTTCAAATGACTAATAAAATTCACATTAGATGTGAACAAAAAAATAATGATTTTTGTATGAAAAATGAGTTAATGTATGAAAAGTAAATAAAGAAATGCCATGATTTATATATGAAAAATGAGTTGACATATAAATCTTTTTTATTTACAAATAACATGATAACATATTGAACCAAGTTCAATGATAGGCTATTCATATATGTCCATTCAAAGGAGTGGGGAGAAGCATTAAATGTATTAAATTTTCACATCAACTAGAAATAATAGTTAATGATAATTTTTTTATATGAATGATCTCTTAAGGTTATAAGTAAAGATATGAATTTTCGTATGTATGAGTTATTCATCTTCTTCCTAATTAGAGATTAATAAAAAAATATCATACATATCATGACATATTATGACTTGAGCCAAATGCTCATCTAAAATGTACTCGTAAATTATGAGTTAGGATTCACTTTGGATTACGAAGTAACAATAGATGTTAGGGTTTCATTTTTCTTTGGTTTTCTTTTGTCATGGTAGATAAATAACTTTTTTTTGTTAGTTAAAAGAGGCTACTAAGAAGATTGAGAATGTTTGGGACTCGTAAAACAACATAGAGCAAAAGACAATTAAGGTAAGACTCTATTTTTTCATAAAGTTTATAAATGTTGATATTAGTAATTTCTATAGATTGCATTGCATTGTTTTTTGGTCCTAGTTACATAATGGCTGGTATGAAAATCACACATTGTTGTCCTTGATTATTGATTTGTAAGGTATGAAATGTGTTATTATTTGCTAATATACTTTTAAAATAAAAGTTCTCGATTATGAGCATCATATTTAAAATATTTTTTGCTTGATTTGGGTCATTACAGTTGGATCTTAAGGATGTTTAACATAGTATGTTTTAAGAATCAACTTTTCAAAAATTTTAATTTAAAATTCATTTCATTATTTTTTTTAGTTATAAATGCCATATTTAAGTTTACAATCATAATAATCTGTGCTTATTTTAGTTTCAGATACTCACTTGATCTTTTTTAGATTTGGTTATGTTGGCTAGAATTGTTTTCAAGGTTGGGTTTTAAGGGTGTTAGTAATTAAAAAATTTAATCAAATTGTTATGACCATAGGCTTCAAATTAATAAAAAGAATTATCATTTAGATTAATCTATATTTATGTTTCACTTAAAAACAAACCAAATATCGATTTGTTTCTCTTATTAGGGGGCTAAGATAAGGTTTTGATTGAGCATACTAATAGGCCTGGTTAATTTAACAATAAATCAAAAGTTCAAAGTATAAATAGAAATATGATATCATCTTTTATTGAGGATGGTATTACTAACAATAGGCATTTTCAGATAAAGAGCTTAGTGTTAAGCCATTTTAAGAAATTGTTAGGGTAAAATATGAACTTCTCTTGAAATTTGCAAGTCTTAAAGGAATTCATTCCTTAGGTCATTAACTCCATTCAACAAGACTATCTCATTTATCCATTTTATAAACTAGATGTAAAGAATGCTCTTTTCTTGATTATGCCAAAAAAGGCATCTGGTCCAAATGACTTCAGTGCTCTCTTCTTTCAAAAATCTTGGCCTTTAATAGGTAACATTCTCATTGAAGCATTTTTGCAAATTTTTTCTCTACAAAAGTCATGCTTAAAGAGCTTAAAAAAAACTTATGTGACTCTAATTCCTAAGAAGAAAATTCCAAATTCATTAGGTTATTTTAGACACATCTCATATTGTAATGTTACTTATAAGATCATCTCCAAACTATTAGCCAACAAACTCAAATTTGTACTGGGTACCCTCATAGGCAAAAGCTAATGATCCTTTATAAGTGGAAGGTATTAGGGGGATAAGCTATTAATAGCCTAAGAACTTTTCAAGTGTTACAAATCTAAGAAGGCACTAAGTTGTGCCATAAAAGTGGATTTTGTAAAAGCTTTTGGTATAGTTAATTGGTTCTTCATATTAGAAGTATTTAGCAGTTTTAGATTCCTAGAGGTTTTCATCTCTTGGATTAAAGGATGTGTATGCTCAATTTCCTTTAGCTTTTTGGTTAATGGAGATCCTACACCAACTTTCAAAGGAACCAATGGCCCTAAATAAGGAGACCTCTATCTCCTTGCTTATTTGACATTTTTTTGGAGGTTTTTGTTAGAATTACCCTCAAAGATCAACCAGTCCAAGAGTTTCCAATTTCAATATTGATGTAAGAAGCTTAACCTATTTAATTTAGCTTTTATAGATGATCTTTTTTTTCAATGGTGTAGATCTTTTTTTTTCAATGGTGCAGATCGAGCTTCTATTGAAATACTAATGGAATCACTCAATCTTTTTAACTTACTTTCTAGGCACTCTATGAATCCTAAAAAAAGTTGTATATATGTTTTTGCATATTCTATTCATAGGCCAGAGCTACAAATGAGCATATCAGGATTGAGCTCATAAGAATTACCTTTCAAATATTTAGGAATTACATTTTTAGATAAAAAGATAAGCTACAAAGATTGTCAGGCTTTATTTAACGTAGAAGGAAAATTAACCATCGGAACAACTTTTTTCTATCTTATGCGGGGAGATTCTAGCTTACTAACTTGGTGCTAAATAGTATGCATATTAACTGGTGTGCTCACTTGTTCTTGCCATAAAAGCTGATTAAAGACATTGAGAGATGCCTCAATTTCTATGGACAAGGTTAGCAGATAAAAATAAAAGTATGAAGGTCAAATGTTTTGATGTGTGCTCAAAAAAAAGGAAGGTGGCTTAGACATTATCTTTATAAGAAGCTTAAATAAAATGCTTCTAGCAAAGAAAATATAGAGGTTGTTCTTTGGTCCCCAATAGATTTGGGTGAAATGGGTGCATACCTATATAATTAAAAGCCAAAGCCTTTGGTCCCTTAGGTTAAATTAGTCCAATTTTTGGTCCTTTAATCAAATACTCAGAATGAGGAATATAATGAATGATGGTATCAAATTCAAGATTGGGAATAGAGATAAGGCTTGGTTTTGGTATGATCATTGTCATCCTTTAGGTCCTCTCCATAAAATTCCACAACTTGAATGATTGAGAACACTTATCCCTATGGATGCTAAAGTAAATAGGGTAATCTATAAGGATGAGTGGAGCAAAAGATTCAGAAGTCTCGTATACCTAATAAGAGATGCATCTAATTACAATCTTTGTAGTACAATTAAAGACTAGCCAAAATGATCTCTTAGATATTCACAAACAAATCTTGCATGGCCCTTATTAATCCTCCACTACCACAAGTCTCATGATGGAAACTTATTTGGTTCACTAATAAATCCCGGAAAGCCTCCTTCATATTATGGCTAGCTATTGGAAATAAATTTCCTACAAAGGACAAGCTTCGACGCATAAGCGACAATGCTACCTACATCCTCTGTCATCAATCATTAGAAACCACAAATCATCTCCTTCACTCTTCCAGCTTAATGGCATCATTTTGGAAGTTTTCCCTAGGTCTCTAGAAACTCAAATTCATAACTGTCTCGTGGATAGAATTTATTACATGGTGCGAGCAAGTTAGATTCACTTTTAAAGGTGATCTAATTGTGTTCAAACTAGTTGTCATTTATGGTGTTTAAGCAATATGGATGGAGAGAACTATATAATATTTCAAAAGAGAAGCTAAGATAACCAACTTTTTACTCAAAACACCATTTAGTAAATTCGGCTAATAATTATAATTCATGATATTATCATAACATGAGTGAGGCTTTATTAGTGAACTGGAGATTAAATTACTAATTTTCTTATTACAAATCTTCATAGATAGCTTCCCTTCCTCGTCCTTTCTTTCTAGTGACTAGCTTCTTAAATGAGTGACTTGGTAAGCTAATAGTAGACTTTTCAAAGGGGTGTATCTTTCATGTATAAACCTATGTTTCTTTTAAGCAATTTTAATTTTAATTTTTCAAAAAAACAAGTTCAAAGTATAAAGAAAAAGATCCAACCACAGGCCAATTGTTTGATTCAATGTTTAAAATAACTTGTAGTACAAGTATTAATTTTTTTTAATTATATTGGGCTTAATACAATTAAACCTACTTTTTGTGAAAGTGTATGTATATGATAAAATCACTTGGACTTTAATTTGAATAAATTGGATGGTGAATTTAAAATAGCACTCATTGCTAAAGACTTTTCGTTGCTAAAGTCCAAAGTCTTAAAATTAATATAAATTAGAATTTTATTTTTAGTTTATGTAACCCAAAATCAATTTAAATATCCCAAAAAACATCAAAAGGGCATCCTGATTAATCAAGCCCAGGTCAATCAACTAAAGATTAACAGTGAAACTCAAACGTCAAAAAAAAAAAAAAAAACAGTGAAACTCAAAAAGCAGTCAAAAGCTCTCACTTAAGCCGATCATCGATGGCACTTCCATCTTTCTCTTTAACCAAAGCTTATTTAGAGTTCTTTTTTCAACTGTTCTTTGTTCAAATAAAAGCTCATCCTCATCCTCATCAAAATCAAAATCAATTTTTATTTTCTTTTCATTCCGTTAAGATTTTTTTTTACCATTTTATATTACATAAAGTTCAATTTGTCTTTCCTTAAGAATCTATTTTTATTTTTTACTAAATTAAAAATTCTTTTCACCTTGTTTCTCATTCAATTAAGATCCTATCTTCTAAAAAACTGCGATGACCTTTCTCGACTTTCGTTTATATTTATAATTAATATATCTAAAATCTGATTAAAAAAAAGCTTTCCAATTTAATAAAAAATAAACAAGAAAACAAAAGGAAAATTTCATCAAAACGAAACCGGACTCGTCGTTTCTGGTCAAGTTCCTTCGTTTCCACGTTGCAGAATTTTGGGACGCCCCCTCTCAATGGCTCCATTTTCAAAGCCTCTGTATCTGTCTTTCTTGCAAATTGCTTCTCACTTAACAGTACTCACCAAATGGAAGAGAACAGCAGCCCACCTAAAACTGAAGGCCATGCTACCCACCAACAACAAGAACAACAGAGAACAGAGCAGAATGTAGAGCCCGAGCAGAAACCGCAACAACCGGTGAGTGGCGGAGGATGGGGTGGCTGGGGTTTCTCCTCTTTCTCTATTCTTTCCGATTTCCAGAAGGCTGCTGGAGAGATCACTCGAAGTGTATGTTTTTGTTTTATCTCTTCGACTGTATAAAGATTCAATTTTTAACATGTATGGCTGATTTCGTGTTAGATCCAGTTTTTGGGTTAGACTTATTTGGAGTTCTAGAGTAAAATGATTGAAAATGGGATTCAATTTATTTGTTATTTCTGTTGATCCTTGTGGTTGAGTGCCAAGTTTTTGGGAAATGGAATTAGATTTTACAATTGCGTTGATTAGTGGATGGGCGAACTGCATTTTGTAAAATATTGGTTTTTTCTGATGTTCAAATTAAAAAAAGGGGAAAATTTTTGGAACTTTTGTGCTTGAAGATTATGAACTCGGACATGGACAAGCAGTGAAAATCTTGGTTAGACGTGACCTAGTGCTATCAGTTGCATTTCCCCCCCTTTTTTTTATATTTTAGAATCACTAAAAGGATTCTGTAAAGATAGTTCCTCGGAAAAGACAGGAACTTTTAGAAACCTTTTGTGTTCACCATCTGATAATATCGTTCTGGTGTGGCCTGTCAATTGTTTGAATTAGTGCTTAGTCGTTCTACCTGGATACAGGCAACTGTGGCCGCAGAGAAAGCTGCAAAGAGCATTGCAGATATGCAAATTGCTGAGGATTCAGAATCTTCCAAGGGAGAAGATGAGAGACAGGAGTCTTCAAGCAATGAAGAAAGTGGAGATCAGGATGGGAAGAAACGGAAATCTGCTTTGGATAACTTGGAGAAAGCAAGCGAGGATTCTATCCTTGGCCAGGCAAGTTCAACTTGTTCTTTTTCTGAACTTTTCTGTGATAGAAGAAGCATTTCTGTCGGGAAATGTTTTGAGTATCTGGGCTGTATTTGGAAATTTTATGATTGCCATTGTGAATGCAATATATGACTCTTTCTTTATTCTATAGCAATGATGTTTTGAACTGGTACTACGTCTTTGTGCTAAAATTTCAAATGTGATCCATTGTGTATGACACGGTTTGCAATTCAATCGCCTCTTCCCTGCAACTATACTTTTCATGGATTCTCCATTCTAGTTCCTAGCATTCTTTTGTCTGTTCTCAATTTATAGTCGCTCTCTTAATATCACAATTATATTGCTGTTGTGATGCTGTTTGTTAATGAACTTTACTAGTCTAAGTTCCTCATTCACTGGTTGTTAATTTCTGTCATCTGTTTCTTTATGATGAAATTGTTTGGTTCATTAACTACTCTTAACACTTCTGTGTTCATATTCATAGGGTTTGAAGCCTGTTGATCACTCTGTGGAGAATTTCGCTTCAGGAGCATGGCAAGCTTTAGGAAGTGCATTGAGAGGGGGTTCCACTTTTGTTCAAAAGTAAGCTTACAGTTGGACACCTTTTTTTTTTTTTTTAAAAGAAAACCTTCTTGAGAAAGTGTACGTGATTAATAGAAAATTGGAACTAGTTAATAGTTAATAGTTACTGCCAATATCTGAGTTCTTGAAGGAATTTGAGGTTCATATTTTCCATGAATAGACTTATAAGTAGTATCATGTGGAAGGAAAAGAGTGTTTCAAATGACGCTTTTTAATTATTTTTGTCTTTTGGTATATTAATGAATTGATACTTTCTGAATCAAGTTTTTAACATGATGGATTAGTATTTGGAAGTTTTTTTCAATTTCCCTTGTAGCTATATTGCTTCCTAGACATGCTGGTTGTTTATATAAGATGTGGATATATCACTGTGTGGAATGACATGCATTATTACTCATTCTTGAAGGCTCTGTTGTCCATAAACATGTAGAATATCATCTCATTAAACTTACCGTGCCTTCACATCTTTAAGGCATGCTGGAAGTCAGTAATGAGAAAATTTGATGTATGGTGTGAAGGTTCATGTGTTCTTTGATGCCATATCCTAGGGATGTGAAGGGAAGAGGGAATTATCACAGTAGCAGACTGTTGCAAGTATTTTTCGCTTCTATTTCCTCATCTGTGCTGTCTTTTCTTTCTTTAACTATCTATAGGCTTGAGCATTCTGCTGCCAATCTTGCGGAATCAATTCAGCAAGGTGGTCTACAAGGAGCAACTGGTTCTGTTGCGCCATCTATACTGGAGGTTGGTTTGGAACTAAAAAGTTTGTATGTCAATGCTATAATCCTTTCTTATTGTTGTTTTCATATTGTAGACTGGAAAAGCTTTTACAACAAAGGGCATGCAAGTGCTTGAATATGTAGGCAAGGAGGCCATGGATTTACTGATCACTGAGACTGGCATTGAAGTTGAGAGAATTTCTATAGGCTCTGCAAACGATGCTGATGAGGATCAACTGCTTGAGGATGTGACATTTGATAGGTGTTTCTATATATATGGAGGTCCTGAACAACTGGAGGTCATTTTATGCTCTTTTATTCTTTGAAATCTACTTTTGGAAATGATAGTTAGTATTGAAATTCTGAATCTTAATGTATTCAGGAGTTAGAGGCATTGTCAAACCACTATGCCTTGTTATTTAACCGAAGAAAAGCTAAATTACCAATGGATCAGAAGTCTGCATATGATGGAAAGCTTAAACTTATTCAACAAATTTTTAGTTGTGGTGAAACGGATTTAAAAGATGCAGAGTTTGATAAAGGAAAGACAATTGAGATGGGAGCTGAAGAAAGTAGTGATGAAGTGAAAACTCTGCATGATGCTAGTGTGAGCAAGGCCGCTGACATGACAGCAGGGTAAGCAACCTTTACACGTCACTATGTAAAAAATTGTTTTGACTTTTGATTAATAACATGTTTTGGATTAGTTTTGGCATATTTCCGGCTTCTTTTAGCGTTTCTTTTTTTTTCTTTATTTGCTGCAGCAACTGCATAGGCTGAAATACTAAGACTGCTGGTTATTTCATGCAATTAAAGTTTATCTGTTCCTGGCTTTGATCTTTTCCTTTTTCAATTTAAATTCCTGTGGATATTGCATGACCTTGCATACCCATTTTTACTTTTGTTTCCTGCTATGATATGTTGGACCATGCATTTTGGGTAGAATGTGATCTGACCCAACTGGTGATTCCAGTGTTGAAAGCCGTCAACTTAGGTTGATAAAGTATGATTGCTCTTATGCACTTTTGGTTGTGTTTTCTGATTCACTGATAACAATCCACCCTCTCCCCAGCCCATACTAACTAAGCCCATCAAAACTTATACTCGTAGAAACAAACTAGGAAGGAGGGGAGTGACTGCCATATAGGCAAGTTTGTTAGAAGTTTGTTATGGAGAGAGAATGAGGGAGGGGAATATAGAGTTGTCTAGTGAGAACAGATAAAAAAAGGATTTTACTATTATCATTGTTAGGAAAAAGTAGGCCTGGATTGTCCAGGAGGTGGAGCTTGCTCCAGTTGTTATCTTCTACATTACTATCAATATACTAACAGCAATACAATCTCTATCGAGTTACCTAACAATTGGTGCTTTCATTGAGAGATCAAGAAGGTAGAGGTTGTATGCAAACACGTATGGAGGTTAGAGTGTCTGCTGTGGAAGCGTCTCTCAGGAGACAAGAATCATCGTTGTCGGCCCAAGAAGCAATGGTGAAGTCGCATGATGCCACGCTGAAGGAACTTAGGACGCAGCTGAGCACGTTGATGGCTAGCGTCGAGACCTTAGCAAAGTCCCAAGGCCAACTACAGACAGAAATGAGAGAAGGTTTTCAAACTTTTAAAGCTAGAAACCCAGAAAAGTAGAGTATGGGAGACAGAGGAGAAGGTAACCTGACACTAACCCATCTTGCATCTTCTTCTTCGGGTGGAGAAAAACCAATCCACCGGTCAGACCCCTACTGACAGGAGAGCCGCACTCTTCCGGCGGCTACAGAACAAGCGTGGGAGGAATACAGAAACGCGGCACGGAGAGTCGATCTTCCTTCGTTCCACGGCGAGGACCCGTTTGCCTGGGTCGTACGTGCTGTTAGGATCTTCGGGAGAGAGAGAGAGAATTATTCCAGAGGAAGAACAGTGGGCCAAGGAGGGAGTTAGTTATCAGCTGATGTGGCTAATTAGTTAGGCATAACAGAATGTACTTAGGGAGAGGGGTTTATAAAGGGGTAGGCAGAGAAGGGAGGAAGGTAGGCAGAAAATTGAGGGAAGAGAGTGACAAAAGGATTCATACCTTCTGAGGAGCAAATCTGCTCTGGTTAGGGAGAAATACTATATTTCTATATTGTAGTGATATATATACGTCACAATTATACTGCATTAATATAGTACAACTCAAGTATTCTGGGGATAGAGTCCTAACAGTGGTTCGACCTGCCGGATACGAAGAGAGGGGAGGATCAGCTTTCGGAGGACTTTCACAAACACAAAAACAAATTCAGAGTAACATACCTTCATGCCACCGAAGATGTCAGACAGAGTTAAGCCATTGGAATCTCGTATGGCCAGTCTTGAAGCTGGGGTAGAAGAGATGCAGTCATCAATGCGTATGGCCATGGGAGAGATGCAGCGAGCATTACTGGTACAGATGAGTAAGTGGGCAAGCGTCCAAAGGAGGGACAAGGAAGTGAGACTTAAGAGAGGAGGCCGAATATAGCGGGCGACAGGGATACTCAGCGTCCACAGCCGAATGTTCAATCGGAGCACTCTTTGGGCAATGTGGAAGAGTATAGAATGTCTGTGAGAAAGGTAGAGTTACCCATGTTCGACGGGTCTGACCCAGTAGGATGGATTACCCGAGCAGAAATTTATTTCGAAGTTCATGGAACTTCGGACGACGTGAAAATCAAATTGGCTTTATTAAGCATGGAGGGATCGACCATTTATTGGTTCAATCTCCTCTGAGAGACTGAAGTGGAGCTCACATGGAGGAAGTTGAAACAAGCTTTAATCGACAGATATGGTGGAAGGAGGTTTGAGAACCCATTTGAGGAGCTCTCTGATTTGCAGCAAATTGGTACGGTAGATGAGTACATCGAGGCTTTTGAGTTCGTGTCTTCTTAGGTAGGACCCTTACCTGAAGCACAGCTCATGGGGTATTTTATGAGTGGGTTGCGCAATGAGATCCGACGAAGGGTGCGTACCTTCAGTCCAATCAATAGGGTTCAGATGATGAGAGTAGCAAGAGTTGTGGAGGAGGAGCTGTACGGGGATCAAAGGGGTTTCGAATCATCCAACCCACGACATCGCATCGGGCATCACCGAGGAGAGGTTGGGTACAGAAGCTAGAGTCGGAATCATCCTCCGTATATGGAGTCGGGGTCGTCTAATACTGGAGGTTATGGAGCGGGTCGCGCAGAGGACAGGTAGGGTCCAACCTGAAATGTGACGGGTCATAGATTTCAGCCCAGATCGCCGACCCGAGGAGTCGGTTCTCACCTCACGACGCCGACTAGACCAGGGGAAGGGGACCGAAGACCATCCATGGACAAACATCGGGGCTTGCAACACATTTCGTGTCAGGAACTGATGGATCGCAAGGCAAAAGGGTTGTGTTTCCGTTGTGGGGAGAAATTTCATCCCCTTCATCAATGTTCAGAACGACAACTTCGGTTGTTAATAATGGATGACAACGAAACGATGACTAAGAATGGAAAAATTATCGCCTTGGAAGCAGAACCGGAGGAGGAGGGGGATATAGCTCTGGAATGCCGCATCATGGTTCCTCACTTTAGCCTTGAGGACAAGGCTGCTCTTCTAGGAGGGGGCAATGTTAGGATCTTCGGGAAAGAGAGAGAGAATTATTCCAGAGGAAGAACAGTGGGCCAAGGATGGAGTTAGTTATCAGCTGATGTGGCTAATTAGTTAGGCATAACAGAATGTACCTAGGGAGGGGGGTTTATAAAGGGGTAGGCAGAGAAGGGGGGAAGGTAGGCAGAAAATTGAGGGAAGAGAGTGACAGAAGGATTCATACCTTCTGAGGAGCAAATCTGCTCTGGTTAGGGAGAAATACTATATTTCTATACTGTAGTGATATATATACGTCACAATTATACTGCATTAATATAGTACAACTCAAGTATTCTGGGGATAGAGTCCTAACACGTGCTGAATCCTATTTCTCGATTTATGAGATCCTTGACGAGCGGAGGTTGCCAATGGTGCAGATTTGTATGGAAGGGACCACGTTGTACTGGTTTAAATCCATACGTGAGCTGGAACCGTGCTTGACGTGGGAACGCTTCAAGCGATCCTTGTTAGACAGATATGGGGAGAAAGATGAGGAAAATCCAATAGAGCAGTTGAAATCAATGGTTCAAAATAAGTCAGTGGCTGAGTATATCGAAGAGTATGAGAGAGTGACTTCACAAATCACTCATTTTCCCGAATAGTGGTTCATGAGCTGCTTTTTGGGAGGACTGCGTGAAGAAATAAGGAACTGGGTCAGGACCCATGACCCATCGACCTGCACCTGGTTGATTTCTATGGCGCGTAAGGTGGAAATGGAGCTGGTCGGCGAAGGAGTAATCCGACCCAGTGAAACGAAACACAAATTCGGGGCTTCCACTACTGGGTATGCGTCTCGGATTGGCATGTCCAACCCTCAACGCCTGGGTCAAGCAAAAAATACATCTGCCAACGTGAAAGGGAAGGAAAAGGAGTTAACCAACAGGCCCCGAAATGTGATGATTGTTGATAGTCGGCAAAATGGTCAAAGGTGGAAGGGAACTCGGAATTTGTCTTATGAGCAACTAATGGAGAGAAGAGCAAAGGGGCTATGTTTTAAATGTGGTCAAGCCTATGGTCCACTCCATCAATGCCCAGACAAAGAGTTCAAGCTGATTGTTTGGGAGGGAAATGTAGAAGATGAAACAGTAGGAGACATTGCAGCGTTGAAGGCAAAGGAGCCTCCGAAGGATTGGGAATTGGTTTTAATTTGATGGAGTACAAAGAAATGGGAAGGGAAAAATCCTCACCGATGAGATCCATGGCTATAATGGGAAAGCTTAAGGAAATGCCTATTTTAAGTATAGTAGATGGTAGAGCTAGTCATAATTTTGTGTCGAGTAGGTTGGTTAAGGCCATGGGAATTTCTACTACTCATACTCGAACCTTTGGAGTTAGACTGGGTGATGGGCACCGATCTTTCTCACAAGGTATTTGTAAAGAAATGCAGCTAGAAGTGAACGGAGCAGAATTTAGTATGGATGCTTATGTGTTCAACACTAGGGGACCTGATCTAATATTAGGTCTCACATGGTTGGAGACGCTAAGGGTGGTCGAGGTAGATTGGAAGAGAATGTTTATGTCCTTTGACCACTTGGGTACGGAAATTACTCTGCAAGGAATTAATATGAAGGACCCTATTCCATACGCTCTACAAAAAATGATCAATCGTGAGGAAACTACCTGGGAGGATTCAGACTTCATCAAGAGACAATTCACTTCTTTTTCCCTTGAGGACAAGGGGTCTTTTGAGGAGGGAGGGAATTGATAACAATCCACCCTCTCCCCAGCCCATACTAACTAAGCCCATCAAAACTTATACTCGTAGAAACAAACTAGGAAGGAGGGGAGTGACTGCCATGTAGGCAAGTTTGTTAGAAGTTTGTTATGGAGAGAGAATGAGGGAGGGGAATATAGAGTTGTCTAGTGAGAACATAGAAAAATAAGGATTTTACTATCATCATTGTTAGGGAAAAGTAGGCCTGGATTGTCCAGGAGGGGGAGCTTGCTCCAGTTGTTATCTTCTACATTACTATCAATATACTAACAGCAATACAATCTCTATCGAGTTACCTAACATTCACTTAAACCCTTTACCATCATTTTGCAGGTTCACTAGTGCCTTAGTGGGACCAAACATTAATGACGTAATTCAAAGGACTGCTGGCAAGCTAGAAACTCTTCACTCAGAGGGAGTTCATGTATATATGTTCTATCACTTTTATCTTTTTATGTTTCTTAAAATTTGTGAGTCTTTTTCTTTACTGTGTTCTTATTGAGATGGATGTGTGTATATGCAGAGGATCTCAGAAATGTGCTGCTCTGCAGTTACACGACTTTTGATGCTCGGTAAGTCCATCATATCTAGTGCTAACAAAATTCAGGAAGAAGATGGTGACTGGGACATAGTAAATATTGACTGGCCTGAAGATTCTTATGAAAAGGCGAAGATAATCCGTACAAAGGCACAATCTATAACAGGATATGTGGAAGCAGTTTCCAACAGCTTTATAACAGGTTCTTATTGGCTTTTTAGTATTTTCATTTCATTACAAGATGCAACTGATTTTGGGTCAAAGTCTTTTGTTGCATGCACGAAGTGTTGATATTGCTCCTGTGTATCCTGTGTGGTGCTATTGCCACGTCCTCGGAAATTTCCCTATTTCCATATGCATGGAGATAAAGAAGGTGATAGCTTGTTTTTCGTGTGTTAGCAGCCATATCTGATGTAGCTGAAGCCTATGCAGCTGCTCTCAAGGGTGCCACGGCTGAATCCCTTAAAGAACTTCCTCAGGCTCAGGCATCAATAGAGGAAAAAGCCAAGGCCTTATCTGAAAACCTGCGAGCTGATGGAACCACGGCTGTGGCCAAGATTCAGGATGGGCTCCAATATTTGACATACGTAGTTATCTTCACGTCAATGGCTACAGCCTGATCATTACTTGTATATAAATCTTCAATGGCTACAGCCTAATCATTACTTCTATTTGTATATAAATCTTCTTATGTAGGGATGGTTTCAGTGCAGATGACCTAAGTCCAAATCGAAATGATAATTTTTATTTGTTGAGAATCGTTGTAGAGTCCAATTTGAATGCTAATAACCATCCAATGTTCGTTTGAAAAATTAATAACCTTCCAATGTTGAGTGTCTTGTGACCATGTGATTAGAATGCCGATAAGATTCACAAGATCAAAGATCGAATGATGACATGGTTTGAGCCATAAGCTTCCATGTGCCTTGATGCGCATAATCTGTGTATTGTCCTATGGTTTGTAATGTACCCCTCGTTTTTTAAATGAATTTAATTTTGTAACACCTTGTGTGTGAATTCTACTTTTTCTAACAATTTTTGATTCAAGTACTTTGCTTCTTATATTTGGTTTCATTTTTGTATGTGAGACTGTTAAAAGAGTATGAGCATAATGGTACTAACATTGTATAATTAAAATCTAAGATCATATATTATTTCACATATCTTCTTCATCTATGAAGGTATTGGACAAATCTTTTTATCAATTGCACTGTAATTTATGGCAAGCAGTTGCTCTATTCATTAAAAGGTGCAGTTCATGAGCATGTAAAAATGGTTTTAAACCCAAAAAGAAAAGATATAATTAAGAGGGTACAACCAACCCAACTTGTTGGGTTAAAGGATTCAATAACTAAGAATAATAATCTGTCCACCTGACAGATACAGTATGGCTCTACATGTGCTTGAGATTCCTTTGAAAGAGCCAGATACTTCTTGCGTTCCTTTAACTTAACAGTGGTTTTCTCAATTAGCCATGTGCTCACATCTCCTATGCATTCTTCCAATGCCAATAACTCCTGACAGTACTTTGCTACTATTTAGTGTCAATCCAAAAATTCAACCAATAAAAGCCTTGTAATATGTGGAGTCATCAAAAGATTTCAATTGTTTAAGACAAATGCGGCATGAACCAAGTATACCTTTAAGAGATATGATGTACAGTAAAATGTACCTGTTGCTTTCTATTACGGTTAAGAAGTGACCTCTTAACTTCCTATATTGTTGTCCATCATCTTTAAGCAGCAAATGCAAGGCATGCCTCTTTGCTCTGTATGCTTTGATATCTAAAATCTCTACCAGGTAATCTCGTAAAATGTCTCTTTTTAATTTTGAAATATCTATGATTATCCTTGAAGTGTGTCACATACTTGTTAACAATCCATTGGTAATCAATTTTTTTAATATCAAATCTTCTACCACAAGAATGAGTTTTTTGGAATATCTTGATCTGAAATACATTCCCATCTTGTTTAAGGCTTGCATATATTCTACACCCACATTTCTTTTTGCACTCTACAATAACCGTCAGCCATTAAAACCTATATGACAACTTCATTTAAACCTATATTCTCATTTGGGTCTAAATATATTAAGCATGAATCTACTTAGTTATGTACAACTGATTATGAGAGTGACTATTTGTCTCAATTATTCCCAACCAAAATCTCAATCATTTGTGGAATGATTACATATGTATCCCTATTATATTATTAATATATTATAAATTATTAATTTTCTATTTAAAGATGCACACTATGTCTGAACACTATCATGTTTTCTTTTTCCAGTTTCGCATTATTGTGTAATGATTGTCATATTGTGAAAATATCTTGATCGCATGTTCTTACTTTCTTTGAAGTAGTATAAATGCTAAAACTATGATCACCATTTGAAACTAGTACAAATAATCATTATGTTTACATCTTATAATTGAGAAACACGGGTGAAATAGAGAAAAAAGGAAAAATATTTAACAGAAATACATAGATAATAAAATAATAATCACTAAAAACAAAGAGATAACAGAAAATATAACCTAAAAAGCCTTTAAAAGATAATGTTAGTCCCTAAAATCTGATAAAACTATAAAGAAGCTACTGATAATTTTTCAAATTAAGGGGATACATTGTAAAAAAAGCAAATAAAAAAGGGTTTTAATGTATGTAACCCTTTAAAGCATTTAAGCAAAAACACTCCAAAACCATAGAACTAGCATAAGAAATTGTTGCCTTAACTAGGATATGAATAACGCAGTCCTAGTCTTACATTAAAAATTAACGGTTTCTAACTTTTTATATAACTATAAACAGTTTCAACTATTAGTTCTATCATTGATGAATCTGTACTGTTCTTGTCAAAACTTTGGTTGACAAAAGCGCATTTGTTTTAACCACTACTTTAAATAAACCAAATTGTTTTATTTATCCCAATACTTTACTAGTCCTAGTTGTCTATATTATGATAAGTTAATAATTGATATTGAAACAATTATTTTAGCTACTATCAATTCTTCCTTATGTTTTTGGATAATAAACACTCCAAACTTTTCTCGGTACGGGAAATAAGTAAAATTTGTAATTGGGTTTAACTACCGCTTTCTGTAGCTTACTCCACCATAAACTGCTTCAATCTTCTGCTTAAGTTTGGTTTGGGCCTTTACACTTCCTTTTCACCTATTTCCATGGGTTAAGGAAATCTTTTACATGATATACCATGTTTGTAATATGTTTGTTTCTCCCTTTATATAAAAACATGTTCCTATTTTATCAAATTCCCCATCATACCATCATTATGACTTCATAAATTGGCATAAGAAGTATTTCGGAAAGAATAACTTCACTCTCGGGTTAGGGGAAAACTGTGAATAGTTTTAACCATTTTAAGAAAGATATAGTATTCTCTATAAGAAAATTTAGGCCCTTAATTTCCTAACATTCTATTGCAAAAGGGAAAGTCATTAATGAATTCACATTGATTTTTGGTTTAGTTCTATATATAGTAGGGTTGGAAATAAGTTAGAATGGGCTCAAGTCACCTACGGTTTCAATTCAACTTGATTTTGTTATTTCAATTTAAGCTCGACCAAAATTTTAGTTGGACTTGAGTTGAATTACTCAAGTCATTCGACTCAATCCTAAACTTAATCGCCTTAAGAAGATGAGTGTTGTCTTTCAAACCCTTAAAAGAGAGAGAGCACAAGCAAGGAGTGCAAGAAAAAGATGCCTATACCTAGTAGATAATGAAAACTATATGAAGAAATGGACATGAAAGAGAAAATAAGAGTCATGGGAAGGGTAAAGCATCACACCCCAAAACGCTTCCATCGATTATAATGATAGTGACAATAGTTGTAAGCAAGTAAATTAAAGAAAGAAAATGCCCAATTTAAGACTCAAAGTTTTAGAAATGCCATTTTTTACAGTGAAGCTTAGATTGAGATATCAAGGTAAACATGCAATAATTTTAGTAGTAAAGGTATTCATAGGTAAAATAAAACGAACCTGAAGGAAGAATTTGCTTAGAAGATTAATGGTTTTTTAGAAGAAAAAGAATCATAATTAGGTAGAGTGTACACGGGGGCAACCTTAAGAAGCATAGTGTACTTGGCCATCTTTGCCAACTTAGTCATCAATGCTTATCCCATCCATGCCATTTTCTCCTTCCATAACTCATCTAGATCAATTTGTTTGGTAGAGTTAAGGTTTTTCTTACTAATTGATACCACCAAACTGTCTAATATTTTGATATGTTAGTTTTTTTATTTAATGGAATAAAAGGATTCCAATAGTAGGGTTTTGGGTTATGTTAGGCACAAACTTAGGCTGAAGCTTGAATTTTTTAAAGAAAAAGCTCGAGTTCATGAAGAAGTCTAGTTAGCTTAGGTTAAACCTTTTAACTCTGGGCCATAACGAACTTTATTTTCCATGCCTACCTACTGGACATATTTTTTCTGTTGACATCTTTCTTTTCCGAAGTTTATTTCTTATTGGTAAATATTCTTTTGTTGTCTCTAAATCATGTTTACAACTTTAGAAGGGATATTCAATTTTCATAACTTAGCCCAAATTACTTTCACCTCCAAACCATTTTCTTCTTACCCGATTTAGTATATCATTTTATATGTGCTCTTGACCGAATATTCCCCCCCAAAATTAACTTTCTCTCCTAGGCAGTCAAGGATCCTTTCAAACTGAAATACGCCTCCCATTAGCAATTCTCCTTTTAGATCCTCTTCTAATCACACTTTGAGCTATGGGCAAACTTCTCTAAACATAGCTTGGTTTACTTCCCATCTTTGCCCTAAAAAATTAGAGTTCAAATAATATTTAGTGTTGAAAACTTTTGCCACTAAGGAATCATGATGGTTGATTAAGCTCCACTCTTACTTCCACAACAGTGCTAGATTAAAATAATGAATTGCTCTAAAGCCCATGTTGTTATACTTCTTCTTTAACACTATTTACCCCATTTTAACCAATTACCACACTTAACTCCATTGGAAATAAGTATATGTTTCATGATATTACTCAACATTGTTTGGGAAATTATTTTAAGTAATATCTTTTTACTTATAAGTGAGAGACACTTCTTATTCTATCTTTATAGAAATTGGCAGACCTTATCCCGAATATAAGTGAAAATTTCTCTCTTATTCTTAATTGGTAGATCCAAGTAATGGTTTGATTCCTTTGTCATCTCTTTAACACCTAGTTGACCACAGATTTCTCTTTATTTCTCTTAAACACTTTTACTAAAGGTACCGTATGACTACTGGTTTATGTTCTCCAGTTAATTGGCTAGTTGTAGTTTAGTGACATAATTACTTAAAGACATTATTTATCTTGTGCATTTTTGTTTAATTAATTAATATATAAGACAAAGTTCATGAGACAAATATATATTATAAAAAATTATAATGAGATTATAATTATGAGATTCATATTGTATTTATGTTTTATCCCTAAATTATTTTTAGTCAATATTCTATTGAGGTTGGACATTAATAAACCATAAAAGACTAGAACACATTATATTTCTTCTTATGAATGAAGTAAGTAATCTTATCGACTAAAGTATGAAGATATTTAAACAAATATGTACGTGTTTGTTAGAGAATAAGTTTACTGAACTAACCTAATATAAGAATTTCATTTAGATCATTACTTATATCTATATAAGAATTCTCATTGTAATGATTATATAAGTGATCTTTTCATTTGATATCTTCAAAGTATCTTATAAAAGAATATATGTTTTGGTACTACTTATGATCTATCTTTATTAAGAATAGCTTAATGGTAGTCATTTAATATAAAATGAATTATATAGAGATAGTTAAGTGATCAATATAGGATTCATCATCCTGATTAGGGAGAATGTTAGGTTATTCTCGATTAGTATTGATTCGAGAAATCCTTGGTCAGGGTGGAATGACATTTTGAAAGTAGTTTTCATTTGTAATAAATAAAATCAATTACTAATAGTGGAGAACAAACATGGTTAAACTCAAATTGAGTAGACATAATTTTGTGTTCTATATATAATTAAAATATTGTATGATAAAATAATTGAATTATATGAAATTATGCACAAAAGTTTAATTAAAATCACTTTAACATTCTTAATATTTAGATAGTCATAAACACCAATCTTAATTTATTGATATAAATTATTTAATTAGAGAATTAAAGAAAAATTAAAAGAGTTTAATTTATCTAATTTTAAATATGATTTTATGGTTATAATTTATATATATTATCAATATATTAGGAATCTAATAATTCACACACAAAGAACGAATAATGAGAGAAAAAAGATAATTTAATCAAGTTTGAACTTGATAATAAAGTTTAGAAAACTTTAAGATTAAATATGAAGTATTTAATAAATAAGAATCAATATGAGATATTAGATCTTAGTTGAATTCAATTAATATTTAATCAAAATTAGTTATATTCTAACTAAAATTTAATTGAAATTATAATTTTATTTCAGTTAAACTACTAAAAAGTCCAAACAATTTATAATTAGGCTTAGTTTTTAAAGGAACTAACACTTCTTACTTGATACTCTCTCTACCATCGTAGAAGTCTTTCAACACATACATGCGGATAGTGTTAAAGATCAATTATGAGTTGTTACATTGATTGCAATGAGCTAATTTTAAAAATAATTAAGAGAAAATGATTAAAATTTATAATAAAGCATGAATTATGATTAATGTTTTATTATAATTGATGTATTATTCATATTATATAATTTAAGTAATCTTGACTTTTAAGAAATTAAACAAAAAGAATTCGTTATTATTATTTTTACATTTGGGACTGAACCATGCTTTAATTTCTTAATAATAACTTATGGTGATCAACAAGTTGTCTTGATGTCATTCATAGTTTCTCGTTGCATCTCTAATTTCATATGAAATCGTCTGTGACGTTTATGATATTTCAATTCTGTGTTATTTAATTTTAGTAAAAATTAATTGACATAAACAGAGTATCTGGACGTTTGCTCCACTTCTCCGCATGTAACTATAAAGAACAAATATTTATTGTCAGTAAAAAATGTCTTACATCCATGTAATAGACTTGATGGTACATATTACATAATAAGAACAGAAGCGGAGATAAGAAATCTCCTGCTAACCTTACATTTATTGAATAAAAACTGTCCATATTCAATGTACTTGGAAGCTCCAAATCATCATTACACAACGCTCGCCGCCTGTCCCCAAAATCTGTTCTTCGAAGGCTTACATTAACAAGTTCTGATCTTGACTCATTGTACAGTCATGGGAGACATTGATCCAGCATTTATCCAAGACCCTGAGTACAGGCCTACACTTCAACCTCAGGAACCTGACCAAATACCAGTTATCAATCTCTCAATTTCTTCTCCAAGTGAAACGAAAAATCTTGTTTCTGAGATTGGAGAGGCTTGCCAGAAGTGGGGTTTCTTTCAAGTGATCAATCATGGTGTTTCCAGAGAGTTGCGTCAGAAGATGCAGCAGGTGGCAAAGGAGTTCTATCACCAGACATCTGTCGAAAAAAGGAAGGTGAAGAGAGATGAGGTGCATCCAATGGGATATCATGATGGTGAGAATACTAAGAATGTCAGAGACTGGAAAGAAGTGTTTGATTACTTGCTGTTGGAGCCTACCTTGATTCCCGCCTCCGGTGAACCCGATAGTGAGGAGTTAAGAACTTTGACTAATCAATGGCCACGCTATCCTCCTGAATTCAGGTATTTGGTTTGTTGCATATGGTTATGTTTTGTCCTGCACTCAAACATCGAGAAGTTGCTGTAGAATATATTTCAGTGTTCTTAACTCGACAAATATTTCATTTTTCTCGAAAGGATATTATATTGAATGCAAAGGATGTCTGTTTCATTCACAAACTTGGAATTGACAGTTTTGTGTGTTTGATTGAGGTGACTAATTCGTTGTATTGTCAGGGAAGTGTGTCAAGAGTACGCTAGAGTAATGGCTAAACTGGCTAACAAGATAATGGAACTCATTTCTCTGAGCTTAGGATTACCCGCTAGCTGGTTTAATGGCTACTTCAAAGATCAAATTAGCTTTTGCAGGCTCAATTATTACCCCCCTTGTCCTGCCCCTCACCTAGCTCTTGGTGCTGGTCGACACAAAGATGGCAGTGCCTTAACCATTCTTGCTCAAGATGATGTTGGTGGACTAGAAGTTAAGCAGAAGTGGGATGGAGAATGGATTCCGGTTAGACCAACTCCAGACGCTTACATCATCAATATTGGTGATGTTTTTCAGGTACTAGAAATTCCTGATGAGTTTTACATGCATTCCTCGGCAGTAGAAAACTACACTAATGGTTATTTGAAGCAGTTAGGGAAAGAGATCTCTCTTATCAGGCTTAACGTTTAAAGTGTTAGGAATACTTTACAACTTTCCAAGTAACTTGTACGTGGTAAATTGTGTAGCTGGAATTAAGTGTAATTGTGTCGTACATATACGATTAATGATTAAAATGATTCTTTCAAATCATGTTCTGGGCGTTAGACAAAAGCAGTAACATGTGAATTGGCAACGCAGGTCTGGAGCAATGACAGATATGAGAGTGTCGAACACAGGGTGGTCGTCAATTCCACGAAGGAAAGGTTTTCTACCCCATTCTTCTTCTACCCTTCTCACTACGTTAATGTAAAGCCAGTGAATGAGCTAGTAAATGAGCAACACCCTGCAAAATTTAAGGAAATCAACTGGGGAAGGTTCTTTGCGACAAGAAACCGCAGTGATTTTAAGAAACAAAACGTGAAGAACATTCAAATCGATGATTTCCGAATATGAAAGTAACTTTAGTAGAGAGTGAGGTTACTTGATCTTTGTAAAAGAAAAGTTTCATGGTGGCTACTAGTATCAGATTATCAGTTGCTAGTAAAAAAATGGGCATCAGAAACATGGGGCACATTAGCTTGTATCACATTAGGACTTGCTTCTAGCTGCAGGACACCCACCTTGGCTTGGAGCCTAAAATCTTGCGTTTGTCATGTAAAAATGAGCAATGTGGAAACATGTTCATCTTACCAATTTGAAGTTGCCATTTTCTAGACTCTGATAAGAATGCATAATCCTCCTTTTTGTTCTTATCAACCTTCAATTAGATTTGAAGCTAAGAAGTGAATGTCACACGGATACTTGTTTCATGAAAAAAAAACTTGATACATAAGAAAAAGGAAATTTGAAAGAACAAATTGTCAGATGTAAAGAAAGCTACCATGGTGGCATGATAGTCCAACTGAGTGAGAAGAAGTCAAGTAACAAGCTTTCTTTGAACTTTGGAAGTTCCCTCTTATAGAACAATTGCATTAAGAAGCTCTCCCTTTTTCAAGTTGGTTAAGCTGATGTTAGAGAGGGTTCATTTCTGTCTATATGATATACAACATTATCATAGGGAGATATCGCAATAGGCTTGACTGATCGGGCCATGGAGAGGCTTGGGCCTCAACCCCAGCCTAACAGGCCCAAGGTGGTCTAACCAACCGTCTTTTTGTTCATCTTACCAATTTGAACTTGCCATTTTCTAGACTTTGATAGGAATGCATAATCCTCCTTTTTGTTCTTATCAGCCTTTAATTAGATTTGAAGCTAAGAAGTGAATGTCACACGGATACTTGCTTTATAAAAAAAAAAAAGAAACTTGATATATAAGAAAAAGGAAATTTGAAAGAACAAATTGTCGGATGTAAAGAAAGCTGCCACGGTGGCATGATAGTCCAACTGGGTGAGAAGAAGTCAAGTAACAAGCTTTCTTTGAACTTTGGAAGTTCCCTTTTATAGAACAATTGCATTAAGAAGCTCTCCCTTTTTCAAGTTGGTTAAGCTGATGCTAGAGAGGGTTCATTTCTATTTATATGATATACAACATTATCATAGGGGGATATGGCAATGGGCTTGACTGACTGGGCCATGGAGAGGCTGGGGCCGACAGGCCCAAGGTGGTCCAACTAACCACCTTTTTGTTCATCTTACCAATTTGAAGTTGCCATTTTCTAGACTTTGATAAGAATGCATAATCCTCCTTTTTGTTCTTATTAGCCTTCAATTAGATTTGAAGCTAAGAAGTGAATGTCACACGGATACTTGCTTCATGAAAAAAAAACTTGATACATAAAAAAAAGGAAATTTGAAAGAACAAATTGTCAGATGTAAAGAAAGCTGCCATGGTGGCATGATAGTCCATCTAGGTGAGAAGAAGTCAAGTAACAAGCTTTCTTTGAACTTTGGAAGTTCCCTCTTATAGAACAATTACATTAAGAAGCTCTCCCTTTTTCAAGTTGGTTAAGCTGAAGCTAGAAAGGGTTCGTTTATGTCTATATGATAGACAACATTATCATAGGGGGATATGGCAATGGGCTTGACTGACCGTGCCATGGAGAGGCTCGAGCCTCAACCCCAGCCTAACGGGTCCAAGGTGGTCCAACCAACACCCCTCCTGCGATTAAAATGATGTTGTTTTGTTGTTATCGGTCAGGTCTCAGGTTGGGCAGGGTTAGGATAGTCTGAGCCCATGGCCCGGTCACTTTGGGTTGGATTGGGCAGGGCTAAGCCCAAGCCCGAGCCCAATTGCCATGTTATCTAACCAAGCATCCTAAGAAGCCACAATATTATATTTTTTTGGGACGGTGCCTGTTTTATTAGCTTAATAAAACAAGTACATAGAGAGGTAGGGCATATGGCCAGTACCTCTCCAGAACAAAAGCCCAGGTGACATACACGAGCAAAGCAATCTATTTGATTCTAGTACGAACATAAGGAAAAGAAAGCTAATCCATGCGCACTTGCCCCAGGAAGAAGCCACAACATATTGTTACTATCATTGTTAATTTGAGTGTATAAGAAAATAAAATGGACAAACCAAAGGAGCCATGAACATCGTCATTAACCGTAAAATGATTCCGTTAAAAATTTCGGCTTTAGAAAATGGCGATTAGTCATATTCAGCAACAAAGACAACATAGATAGTAAAAGGGTCTAGGTTTGATTCAATCTAGTTCAAGTTGCAGTTAATAAATTTGACAATCAAGTTAACCACGAGTTAGACTCTTTTTTTCTGATTTTTAAACTTTAGGTCAAGCTTGGACTAGGGTTTTACATTTCAAAGCCCAAACCCTAGCCATACATAAAATGATATTGTTTTGTTTAACAAATGATGTCGTTTACTAATTGAATATTTCATTTTTTGTGATTAGATTGAGTATTTCTCCCTTGACTATTTGAATTTGTGCATGCCCTTATCGTTCTCAGTGTTCTCTATTGCTTGTTCCTTCTTTTCTGTTGTCATCTCTATTTGATTTCACAAAAAATATCCCAATACTTCATCTCTTTGTTTCACCTCCGAAATGCTTCCTTTAACAGTTCAACTTTACTTTCTCTTCAATTATTATTTTATGAATAAAATCCCTTGAATCCAATAAACCTTTTTTCCCCTCATATTTTAGTAACATCTAAATAGCAATGCGGTTGTCTCAGCATTTAAAAAGAGATTGGAAAGTGAAAGAAAATCATATTAAGCATCTTTAAAAGGGTGCATCAGTATTACTTGAGTAAAGGGAACAAATCATAGAAGAGGGAGAGTCTACTAAACAAAGCTATCATTAACATTTTGTTTAGTAAACTTAAGGTTTAGATTTAATAATTGTTGGGACCCGTTTCCGGAACCCAATCTATCGATCAACGAAAAACAAAGTGGGCAAAAACGAAGCCGAATAGTGGAAACAACGAAAGCAAAACGAATCGAATCAAGTCAACCAGGTGCGGAAACATAATCGAATTCCATACGAACCGAAA
>JAOTAX010000198.1:37460798-37480625 GCA_025629825.1 Erythroxylum guanchezii | reverse complement strand
ACTTTAACTTTAATTCAATTCACCTATGTCACATAATCTCATTAACATTAACATGCTAATTAACTCCAACATACATTAATCTAGCAAGCTTTTAAAATTAATCTAATCATGCTTAATCAAATAAAAAAATTCAGGAGCCAACCTTTCTCCCCCCTTAAAGAATTTTGTCCTCAAAATTCTTACCTGATTCATTAAAGAGGTGTGGATACTTCTCCTTCATGGCTTCCAAGGGCTCCCATGTGGCCTCTTCCAAAGAATGGTTTCTCCACAGGATTTTGACTAGCTGAACTGTCTTGTTCCTGAGGACCTTTTCCTTGGTGTCCAAAATCTCCACTGGAATCTCCTCATAACTCAGATCTTCTCTCAACTGAACCTCAGTGGTCTGAATAATGTGAAATGGATCCGATTTATACCTCCTCAACATGGACACATAAAAGACGTCATGTATCTATGACAATTCTGGTGGCAGCGTCAACCTATAGGCTAGTGGTCTGATCCTCTCTACAATCTTATATGGAGCTACATATCTCGGACTCAACTTGCCCTTCTTGTCAAACCTCATGACTCCTTTCTAAGGAGATGTCTTAAGAAAGACTTTCTCACCGACTTCATACTCCATCCCCTTTCGGTAATTATGCAAATTATTGAGGATAACAATGACTAACCACATTTTTTAGTATGGCTCATGCATGACCTTGATTGATTATAATATTTTGTGGTAATTGTTTTAATATATCCCGCTTTCTAAACTGTGAACGATTTTGTTGTTGGTTGTAGGAATGCATTTGTTGGCAGTATTTATAATTTGAAGGATATTGAAGAAAAGCTTTAGCAGGTATTCAAATGACATTTATTTGAACATATTTTTGACAATGTCAACAATGATTTTTCACACATTTTATATTTTTCAGAGTAGGTTCGTCATCATCATCTTCCTTCACGTACTTCAGGAAGATCGTTATGCATATCGGTTGAGGTAAGTGATGTTGTTTTGTACTACGTTTTTGTGAACTTGGTTTATTTTGGGTATTTGTTTGTGGTTTGAAGTTCTTGCATTTTTAATTGATATGGCCTGCACGATGTCAAACTTGTTTGTCGTATGAACATCGGTTTATCATTAAATTAATATAGGATGGGTTTGACTTATATTACAATTTTAATTACCTTAATATGACATTTAAGTTATTTCATTGATGCGCTCTGAATTGATTAGCTTCTCTTTACTTTTCGTGTGCAATTTTGAACACGTATCTTTTTAAAATTGTATATGTTAAAACAATATATTAAATTAAGTATTCATATTTTGATGAATACTTATTATATTTGGCACTAGTACATATTTAATATAGGAGTTTTAACATTAATTATCTTCTAACATATATGATTACAAACATATATGTTTGACCTTAAGTTTACAAAAATTTTAGATCTCAGTCCATAAAACTTAACCCATAACCCGTGATGGAGCTCCAGTGAGGCCTATCGGTGAAAAATACAAGGAGCTTTAGAGTCACAATGAGAACTTGTTGTGATCATTCACAACTCTTATCTCATATGTTTTGTAATATTTGACGAACATGAATGATACTAACTATAGATTCACTATTTTAAATTAACAGTTTTGCAAAAATAAGTTCTGTTGATAGATCTTGGATGTATAGATGATTAACACCTGATGGTTACATTAATCCTGAATTTGTTGAGGGAGTTGAAGCTTTTATTCATTATGCATGTTCTCAACCTACATATATGGATGGGCCAAATATCAGATGTCCATGTAAAAAGTGCAAACACAAATGTTTCCTTCCTATTGATGAAGTTAATGGGTATTTGCTAAGAAAAAGGTTTGTCCCCAATTATTGTGAGTGGACATGACATGGAGAACTGTTGATTTGTATCACCTCAAGGGGTAATCAAGCACAATCGTCTGTCAACTTAAATGAGTTTGAAGGAGGGATTGGATTTAGTACAAATTATGTCGATGGAACTAAAAATCTATACATGCAAATGGTTTATGATGCAACCGATAATACATTTGAGGAAAATATGGAAAATCTTTAAAAAGAACCTAACCCACATGCAAAACAGTTTTTCAGCTTATTACATTCAGCTAATCAAGAATTATGGCCAAATAGTGAGAGAATGACTTAATTGTCTTCAATTGCTCGAATATTGAACATAAAGTCTGAAGGGCATATTTCGGACCATAGTTTTGATAAAATTCTTGAGTGGTATAATGAATCATTGCCTCCTGATCATACAATAGTTGATAGTTTTTACAATATGAAGAAACTTATTAGGGGTTTTGGTTTGCCTGTTGAGAAGATTAATTATTGCAAATTAGGTTGTATGTTGTATTGGGGAGATGATGTAGATTTACAAGAGTGCAAATTTTGTGAACAACCAAGGTTCAAGCCTAAAAAACGTTCAATGAAATAGAAATTAGTACCCTGGAAGTGGATGTATTATTTCCCACTAACTCCAAGACTTCAAAGACTATATGTTTCTGATATTACTACATCTCACATGAGGTGGCATAATGAACACGAACAGGAAGACGGAATTATGAGTCATTCTTCAGATGCAATGGCATGGACACATTTCAATGACTTCTATCTTGCGTTTGCAGGTAAAAGTCGAAATGTTAGGTTGGGATTGTCGACGGATGGATTCCAACCTTTTAGTCAATCCGGGCAGCAATATTGATCATGGACAATCATAATTACTCCTTACAATTTGCCTTCATAGACGTGTATGAAGGACACATATATGTTCTTGACAGTGATTATGTCAGGGCCTCCAAATCTGAAGCACAAAATTGATGTTTTCTTACAATTATTAATATCTGAATTACAACATCTTTAGGAATATGGTGTTCGGACATATGATGTTTCTATGAAACAAAATTTTATGTTGAGAGCGGCATCGATGTGGACCATTAGTGATTTTTCGGCATTTTCCATGTTATTTGGATAGAGCACAGCAGGAAAAATGCCTTGTCCTTATTGTGGACATGATTCTGATGCGTTTTATCTTCCAAACAAGGGCAAAATAAGTTGGTTTGACAATCACAGGAAATTTCTTCTTCCAAATCATTCATTTAGACGCGGTAAACATAAGTTCATTAATAATAGGATGGTAAAAACACCTCCTTCTCCTCTTAAAACTAGTGAAGAGATTTTGCAAGAGATTGAGAAATTAGGCTTACTGAAAGTAACAGAATTTGAAGCCGATGAAGTAAATACAAGCATTAGTCGAAACTTTGGTTGGAGAAAACGAAGTATATTTTGGGATTTTCCATACTGGAAAACTAATTTGATACGTCATAATCTAGATGTGATGCATATTGAGAAAAACATCTTTGACAACTTGTTCAATACCATTATGAACATTGAAGAGAGGACAAAAGATAATGCAAAATCACGATATGATTTGCAACTTTTTTGTAGAAGGAATGAGTTACATAAAGATCTTTGCACTGGTAAATATTCGAAAGCATGTTAAACTTTGGACAAAAAAACAAAAGGAGCTTTTGTGTGAATGGTTGAAAAGTCTAAAGTTTCCTGATGGTTTTGTTTCAAACTTGGCTAGGTGTGTGGACCTGAGGAAGTACAAATTATTTAGGATGAAAAATTATGATTGTCATGTGTTTATGCAAAGGTTAATTCCAATTGCATTTTGGGAGTTGCTACCAAATAAGGTTTAGGAAGTAATAACAGAATTAAGTATGTTTTTCAAAAGTTTAACATCATCTAAATTCAAGTTGGCTGAAATGGAAAAAGTAGAAAAGGATATTCCAATAATTTTGTGCAAGTTAGAAGGGATTTTTCCTCCAAGCTTATTTGACTATATGGAGCATTTACTTATGCATTTAGCATACAAGGCAAAACTAGCCGGACCAATTCAATATCGATGGATGTATCCATTTAAGAGATAAGTTGACAAAAATTATTGCAATAACCATATTACTATGCTTTTACTACAAAATTGTAATAGCCATTTTCTCTAATATAGGTATTTGCATCACTTGAAAAAAATGTGAAAAATAAGGCCAGAGTTGAAGGTTTAATATGTAATGTTTATTTAGTGTAAGAAGCTAGTACATTTTGTGGATATTATTTTGAGTCGCATGTTCACACAGGAGAAAGAAAAGTTCCTCGTAATGACGATAGGGGAGGAACGAGTGATGCATTTGGTAACTTGTCTATTTTCACATATCCTGGGCGAACATATAGACGTACAATAAGAAGAATGTTAATAGAGGAAGAAATTGAGGCTGCACATGATTACATTTTATTGAATCGTCAAGAGGTTCTACCTTTCGCGTAGTAAGTTGAACATGATTATTTCTTCCTTTAAATTTCTGTGTTGTTCATTACTAACATACATAATAACGTATTTAGATTATACGAGGAATTGTTACACGAGATAATGCTGGACAACACACAGGATGATATAAATAAAGAAGTTAGAAGACACTTTCCTCGATGGTTCGAGAGATATGTAAGTTTTCACTTACAAATATTCTTATAGTTCAATACCATATTTAAGTATTCTCATGACATTATACATTAATGGTATGATAATTTCTTTTATGTAGGCTTTAGAAAATCCAGTAAAAAACAAGTTCATTTGTGATCTTGTAAAGGGACCTCTGCAAACTGTCAAATCATATCCTGTATATTTCGTGAATGGATACAAATACCATACAGAATATCATGGACATAGCATGGCAACAATAAACAGTGGAGTTGCCATACAGGAAGAACTAATGGATTACTATGGTAAAATTATTGAAATACTTGAAGTTGAATACCCTGCTTTGCCAATTAAGCGATGTGTGATATTTAAATGTGACTGACATGACCCGACTCCAAATATTGAAACAAAAGTGCATAGCCGATACAATTTAGTTGAAATCAACTAACGAAGAATATTGAGACAATTTGAACCTTTCGTGTTAGCAATGCAAGCAAAACAGGTGTGATATGTCCCTTTTCCAAGCTTACGATGAGATAAGACAGATTAGTTGGCAGTTTACAAAGTTAAACCTAAAGTTGTTTTTCAGAAGCATGGAAAATGAGAGTAGAGAATTGAAAGTGAAGCATTTTAGGAAGATGACACTTTTACAAATGCATCTGTCACATATGATGATAATGAACCTTTTAACGATCCATCTAACGAATATATTAAAATTTCATCTGGAGAGGATAACGAGAGTTAGATATCTAAAGAGGAGCCAGAGTTTGATTCTTATTCTTCCAAAGAAGAAGATGATTGTAATTTATAATTAAGTTATGATAGTGATTAAATTATGTTTGTAATTGAATATTTTAATCGACGTCATAAATTATTTCTTGTTCAGTATATTAAATACAATATTTCATTAAAAATCTTATTCAAGGAATGTCGACATGGCGACTGGTTCTGGATAGTAGTAATTCCTTCCATTGGGAGGAATGTGGCAAAATTGTCCTAACCCAAGGAATAAACATTGTCGCTTTATACACTAAGAATCGTTTGCCTTCCATGACCGATCTTCTACTTCAAGGTGTTTAGTATGATTTGGACAACGTCTCTTTCCTTATTATATACATCTCATTTTCTTTGATGAAGTTATTATATATATTCACATTTGATGGTCTATACTACATGTTATTTTAAGCTTCCATGAATCTCGAACATGACATGTATGTCGATAGAGGCGAGAGTGATGTCACAATGGTCTATAAAGGATTAGGGAGATCGGCCATTTTGGAAAATTTGTCATTTCTACAAACCTTGTATGGACATTTACGTATACATTAATATCCAGTTTTGGTTTGTTTAACGGTTTTCTAATATGACATTATGAAAGTTCTAAACTTATTGTGTTTTAGGTAAATCTGTTCCTGCTAGTAGTTCATTTGGAGAGTTAGTCTTCCATACTAAGAGTGGCGATTCATTTACTATATCCTCTACAAGTTTAGCTATAGCGGAAACGTTGTTGAAAGAAGGTATTTAAAAGCGTACACCTGAGGGAAGAAGTACCACTATTTCAATTGGTGCGTTTGAACATGCCAGGACACTTCTCGGGAATCCAGACATCAGGGACTCATTTTTCTTTACCGACTCCCATGTCATATGGAATTAAACAAAATAATTATATCATTGTGATTTATTGATGCAATGTACTAGACTCAACTTTAAAGTTGATTTATTATTGTATCTATAAGAATTTGTCAAACAACCTACTACTAGTTAGAGGTTAACCTGCGTCCTATTGAATGAGGGCTGTTATTGTTCTTCTTCTACGACTTTAACAATTGTTAACTGTCATTTTTGTCGTTTGTACTAGAACATGACATTTAACAAATCGCCTTATTTCCTTTTCTATATATTGTGTAAAATATTAAAATCAAATTCTATTATAAGTAGAAATGTCGATAAACAATGAATTTCAGGTAAAAATATGGGACCAAAGAGACAGTGTGAGGTAATGCGGCCCAGGTTTAGAGGCATATTCGGAGGTACTTATTGTGAAGGTGGATCATCACAATCTGCAACTCGCACTGACTCACCTCCTTCCCTTCCAGGGCCTACAGTTGCAGATGAGGCATCACCTACTATTCGTTATGCTACACCATACCCATCCCCAACTCATATGTCATCTAATACCGCTTTATCGGATGAAGGAGATGTTCGCTAGCCTGGAGCTGAGGGGCCTGACGGAAGAAAGTACATAACAATTATCAACAATCTATAAGTGAAATCATATTATTCACTATTTGTTTTTAATTAAGTTATAGGTTTATCGGTTTTTTCATTGTATAAATTTACTTCTTCTATTAGGTTGGTTCTATTTGGATCGTGTTCCAAAAATATGACTTCTAAATTTAAAGAAAGGATTGATCCTGGGGTTATGTGTGGAAGAAGACCCCTCAGACGACAAAGGGATCTTACTTTCAAGAGTTTGAGGTATAATAAAGATTTATTTTCATTTTATATTGATTTATATACACTAATTAAATAAATATTATTACATTATAGTAGTTTAAATTTTTTTTATTATTTCAGAAAGAATTTTTCTGGGATTTTGGTATCAACGTCATCATACATAGACTATGGGAGAGGCGAGCTCGTATACGTTATCACAACTTTATTGGTGCAATACACAAGGCGGGTGTACGATCGCCTTATATTTCGGAGAAAATATGGAGTCATTAGTAGGAGTATTGGAGAAGCCCTGAGACTATGTCCATCTCAGGGCGTATCTCTACCAACAGACGTGGAGGCCCAGGAGGAGAGAGTCTTCCCATACATACGGGAGGATCAATAACCCACCATGAGCATGCACAGAGACTTGTAAGTATCTAAACTTGACACTTATATTGTAAATGTTTTACTTTTCTGTATTATAGATAATGATAATGGTATAAATGTCTGGTATCATATATAGCTATGTTGAGTTATTTTTTTTGTTCAACAGGGGAAATATCATAAAAATAGAGCAAATTATGCCGAAATTTTAATAAAAGGTAGTTCAAATCTAACAATTTAGGTTAAATGTGCAGGAACAGTCTTTGGGCATAAGGCCTACACCTACTTAGTTGTTTTTGCACACTGACACGAAGAAGTATGACAGTATGACATTCGTCAACAGCCGATGTAGATAGTTGAATGTATGTGAAATTAATGCATTATTATTACTTCTTAATAGGAATCCCTTACTAATGTAAACATTACTTCCTAATAAGACCAAATATAACATGTCATTCGGCGATAGTCTCAGGAGGAACAACCTGTTAATGAGACTTAGACGTATCTTGAGGCTGTCGGTAGTGGGGACCGTCGTGGACGGATATTCGGGCTAGGTTCATTTGCGAACACATGTTATTCACAATCTTCCATGTCCAGTACAGCAACGTCTACTAGACCAGCTATAAATGAGGGTGAAGTCATTGAGCTTTAGACCACAGTGCAGACATTGATGAAGTAGATGGCTCAGTTGAGACAGGAGATGGAGCAGTTGAAAGGGTGGGGTAGCACTTCAAAGCACCCACCATCACCAGGACATTAGCATTGTTGTAGTCATTTGCTTTTAATTACAAAGACTTATTATATACACTGTAATATTTTTATTATCAATTAAGAAGATTTTAATTTTATATCATCAATTAACTTTCTGTTTAAATAAATTAAATATATGAACAAATAAATTTATTATGCACAGATAATTCACAATTGTTGAAATTATACATTTTTCACAAGATCATCAAATAAAATTTAATGTTGGGATTTTTAAAAAAAATTCTTACTTTTTATTACCGACGAAATACGCAAGACCGTCGTAAACCACACTATAATTACCGACGGAAAACAATAAATTGTCAGTAAATTGTTTATGGTAATTACTGGTTGTTCTCCTTCTTCCGTCGGTAATATCCATTATCTTAACGAAGGTTAATATCCGTCTGTATATTTTACCGACATAACGACACATGAAATTTCTGTCATTATAATTACCTACGGTCGTATTAACGATGCCTTTGTCCGTCGTTTTATTCCGTCGGTAATTATTATTGTCAATGGAATTCTCCCGTTTATCATCGGTTTTTTTTATCGGTAAACATACGATTTTTTGTAGTGCATGGAAAATGCTTGATGTCTAAACATTTATGGGGTGCAAGGTTCTAAAAGGAATAAAAGGGTGTCATATAGGTCTAAAAAATAGCAAAATTTAGCTTAATTTAGTCAAAATTAATTTTGAATTAGTATATTCAAATTAACTTATTACTTTTATTTTTTAGCACCAATTGTCCTCCTTTAATATTTTTTTTGTCATTAAAAGGACAAAATGATTAAAGTTGCAATCGTAAGAATTAAATGTGGAAAAATATCATATTCATTGCATAAACCATCCACATCGTTCTAATCATAATGTTGTCAATATTTGTTTTAGTCATTTCATGATTTACATACTTGGTTCAAAAATTTTGTTTCTTTAATTTCTGGTTTAAATTTTTTATATATCATAACTTATGAGAATTATAAAAAGTAATTTTAGTTTTTTTGTTATAATATCATTTCGTTATTCACTAAAATTTAATTATTTTATTATGTAACATTAACTACTAATAAGAATTATGACCAATACAGTTTAAATTATTTAATTTATTTTAGTTTTTATACTTAAAATTTGAAATTATTTTGAAAAATAAAAAATCAAAATTTTTTATAATTGTTAACATATAACATATACGTTATAGATTTATATAATTAATTATAAAGCATATTCTGTATAGAGCCGTAAAGTTTTCTTCCCTTGTTTCACAGAGCTCCCTTTGTAAAAAGGATAGTAGTCTTTTGATTCTCAATTTTCAGAGTTAATTTTGTCCTCTAAGTAGCATTTGGTATATGCCAAAGTCTTCTACTTTTCACGACAATCACAACAGTACAAATTTTGTCCTCAAGCTTAATTGTAAGCCCATCTCAACTGAGTTGGTTGTATGTTTGATTACATTAATTACATAAAAAGGAACTATTATGAGGCCAAAAGAAGACATAGAATAGAACCTGAAAAATAAAAACAAGAACACAAATATTAGACTTAAGTCAAATTTTAAAATGTTTATGAATTAATATATAAACTCACCTAATAATGAATCTTATAGATAGGAGTCTCACTAACTAGCAAAATTTTTTATAGTAACAAACCTTTAATTCTTTTACCAAGACTACATAACTACAAAACACTTATAATTTGAATGATCATTAATTAGTTGATAATATTTACAAAGTTAAAGCTATAATTGAAATACTGGAAGTTGTATTAATGTGTTGATAATATTGTATAAGAAATACTCACATTTTTATTAATACATTTAAAAAATGTTGAACAATATTAGGCTTAGTATTTGATATTTGTGGCTTTATCTTATCATTACAATAGGGCAATCAATGTAAATAAGCTGAAACTTTATTAAGAATCACGATAACCATATTATGTACTCTATATAATAACAATAAAAAAATATTAATTTTTTTGTATTGTAAAACATAATGCAACCTCTTAGCAAAATTGAGAATATATCTTTTTAGCTTCTGCTAAATTGTAGAAACTTCTTTTTTGTTCGACTCAAGATGGTAAGATTTTGTATTATTAATGTATTATTATTTTAAAATAATTAATATATTATATTATTAGTCATTAATACAATATGATAAATTAATATATTATTAATTATTAATAAAATAGATTAATACTAAATACTAAATATTTATTTATAATTTTTGATATAAATAATGATGTGTAAATATAATAAAATAATAAAAAGATGTAATTTCAAAAGTTAAAATTAAAAATTAAAAATTATTTATTTATAAAAAATATGAACATTTTTGCATAAAAGATATAAAACAAATAAAAGCAAAATAGGGTAAATAGAAGATTTAAGTGACATGTAATAACTAATTATAAATGAAAATAAGAAATTGATCGCTTTATTTATTGGTATTATATAATAAAATAAATTTAGTAAAAGACTTTATTTATTATAATATTAAATTAATAAATATTGTTAATTATGAATGAAATGATAAGTTATTATAATTAATCACTAATAAAATGGATTAATATTGCACATTAAATAATATTATATTTTAATCAACAAAAAAAATCTATTTGGCACGAAAAATCTTTTGATTAATTAACTTTTAATTAAAATATTAACGGAAGTGATTTCGGATAAAATTTTCAAGTATGCAACCTAATTAAGCAGAAATTTCTATTATCATATTCTTATTATATTTTACGAGTATCCATTCATTCAATAAATGGAACCCACAAAAAATAAATGAATGAATGGTTATAAAATAGGGTAAAAAAATAATAATGAGAATATATTACCTGAATCATAATATGAGAAATGTATGTAATATTTATCAGAGTCAATAGTCAATGTAACCACCAAAAAGCCTTGTACGTGTTTTTATATCCTTAGAAAAAAAAACCCCTGCTACCTGCTTCTTCAACCCTTTTGATTGTGGTGCCATATGCAACTACAATTCGTAGAAAAAGTTGCCTTGCGTGTGGACCTGAGTTTTCTCTTCTTTGGCATTTTCTACCTCCATTTCAAGCAATCATCAAAAGTTGCCAACCACCTACCACGGTTTTTTATTTTAGTTTATTACTAATGAATTGTATTTGTATTTAGTTTTATGCGTTTGAAACCTTAACTCGCTTCCTGACACGATATTACCTCCACTGAATTATTTCCAAGAGATTGTTTCTACTGACTATTGCAGCCATGGGAGAGATTGATGTGGCTTTCATTCAAGAAGCAGAATACAGGCCTAAATACAGGACAACAGAAGTTGATGAAATCCCAGTTATTAATCTCGCCGTTTCCAACCCTGGAGACGCTGAAAAAATCGGGTCAGAGATTGGGAGTGCATGCGAGAAGTGGGGATTTTTCCAGGTGATAAATCATGGGGTGTCAGTGGAACTAAGGAGTAGAATCGAGAAGGTGGCCAAAGAGTTTTTTGATCAACCACTCGAACAGAAAAAGAAGGTGAAGAGAGATGAGTTGTATCCTATGGGATTCTACGACAGTGAGCATACCAAAAATGTCAGAGACTGGAAGGAGGTGTTTGATTATTTGGTGGTTGATCCTTCTTTTATTCCAGCATCTGCTGATCCTGATGACAAGGAACTAAGAACTCTGACTAATCAGTGGCCTCACTACCCACCTGAATTCAGGTAATTTGATGGCAAAGTACTCTGTTAAACAATACTAACTAGATTTGCAGCTAAAAAGTTGATCCATGTTTCAATCCTTTAGATGTTAAAAGCCAATAATTTCCAGTTTTTAGCCAGTCTTGAAATTGTTTCATGAGACTTGGATGGTTGTCATGATCAGAGAGGTATGCCAAGAATACTCCAGGGAGGTGGAAAAACTAGCTTTCAAGTTACTGGAACTTATTTCTTTAAGCTTGGGATTGCCTGCTGATGGACTAAGTGGATACTTCAAAGATCAAATTAGTTTCTGCAGATTTAATTACTACCCTCCTTGTCCTGCCCCTCACTTGGCTCTAGGTGTTGGTAGGCACAAGGATGGCGGTGCCTTGACTGTTCTGGCCCAAGATGATGTTGGAGGACTTGAAATTAGTCGCAGATCAGATGGGGAATGGATCCCAGTTAAGCCAATACCAGATGCATTCATAATCAACATTGGCAACTGTATGCAGGTAGTGTTACCAAATCTTCCCTAAGTTTAGTTGGATTCCTCATAATCAAATGTTAATCGTTTTGACATTTTACTACATACAACAATCTGTAGTCCACCGGTATTGATGTTTAAAGAAGATTTACGGTTGGCCTGGAAATGTTAGAAGATGAAGAAAAACAAATATTCTGCTATTTAATGCATGTTACATTATGCAGGTCTGGAGCAATGACAAGTACTGGAGTGCAGAGCACAGGGTAGTGGTGAATTCCCAGAAAGAGAGGTTTTCACTTCCATTTTTCTTTTTCCCTTCTCATTATGCTCAGATTAAGCCTGTGGATGAGCTAATAAACGACCAAAACCCTGCAAAGTACAAGGAGTTCAACTGGGGTAAGTTCTTTGCTAGCAGGAACCGCAGTGACTTCAAAAGGCAAGAGATAGAGAACATTCAAATAGATCATTTCAAGGTTACAAGTCAGGGTTCCGAGTGATGATTTTACATGTAATACTAGCCTGTGTATTGGAATTTACTAGTTAATAAATTTGGCTTTGCTTGGGTCACATGCTTTCGTCAAGTGTAGTGGCCACCCAACACCACCTACTTTCAAGTTTCAACAAAGCAAATTATGCAAAGGTAAAAAGCATTTATCAGGGGAGCTTATCAACGGAAACAAGAATCATAATCGTAGCAAGCATAAGGCGTTTGGTGGAGAATAAAGAAAAGATCGAAGAGGACACACGTCCTAATTTTGTCCACTTAATTGATAAGACAAATTAGTAGATTAAAAATGAATAAATTTAAGATAAGAAACTCATGTTTAACTGATTTTTTATTAAACTATATAAAATTTATTTTTGTACTTGTATTCAATGATATCCGCATAAGTGGTAAGGTCCATTATCGATAATTGACTAATTCTTACGGTACCAATTATTGAATTAAACCCAATCTCTTGAGCCATCTAGATAATTGACTAATAATACAATTTCTTTACCTTATAAGTTAATCCGAGGGGTGTGATTGAGTGGAAGGGACTCATCCATCTTTAATCAAACGTCAGGAGTTTGATCATTGACTTTGGGTATGGAGCAGCCTTAAATCCTTGGGCCAGCTGTCCCACTCTATAAGGTGCCTACAAACCAGCGAGGGGATTAGTCACTGGATCCGCTGGTGGATACCCTAATCTAGGACAAAAAAAAAAGCTACAATTTCGTTTTAGGAAAAAAAATCCCATTTATTTTTATATGTTTCATCGTTTGTTAAAAAATATTAATTATAAATTAAATACTCTTTCATTTTGAAGCCTTTATTTAAATTTTGGAACTTTAGAATCTGTTTATATGAAAAATTTCAAAGTTAGAGATAATAATTATTTCCGTTAATTATATTATAAATTAAGTAGTGCCTTTTATTTTTTAAAATGACCTTATAACCTATATCATTTATTAATAAAATGACCTACTAGGGTTGGATTATACAACAAATTCTAAAATTAGAACCGAATGTCTCCAAGTCTAAACAAAAATTATCTCCCATTAGTGCCATAAAAAGTAAATGCGTTGAATGGAAATGTGTCACCTCACCCGTGCTCAATTTTTATTTGTTTTGTGTACTTGGTCCTTTCTCTCAAATTTATGGTTTCCATTGCATCTCTTCTCAGCCTCTCATGATGTAATTAATGTCTTCATGCTTAGCTGGGAACAACACCGTCTACATTCAATGTACCTGAAAGTAATAAACAACAAATCTTAAGCAATGGCTAACAAGTAATGACGAGCAGGTCTCAGCCTGGTCTAAATATTTTTGTCTTAATTTGTTTAGGTCCAAGTAGTATTGTTTTATTAAAAACGACCTCATTTTACCTATAACTTTAATATTCGAACCTAAACTTGATTAAAATCTCAATATTGTTTAAAAAAACCTTAAGCTCAACTCAAAATTTAGTCAAATGAAATCAGCTCCGACTTTCTTATCATCTCTAAACACAATAATTTTGGAGTTATGACTTGTCATCCAAATACTCCTTATCATCAATAATTATCTATTTTCCAACTGATTATGTACTACAGTGGGTTATCTTTTTCGTTGATCAAACACTTTTTTTTTTTGGTTAAACTTTTATTATATTGACTATTGAGTCTTAGATTTGGCAAAATTTTGAAAACACAATTTGGAAGTAGTCGTGAAGAGATTTTAGACTCTTGCTTAACAATTGGATAAGATATACATCTACATCTAATCCAATTTAATTGGACTTCAATTTTTTTAAAAAAGTTTTAGACTTTGTTTTTTTAGCTTAAATTCACCTTATCTCTTCTTGTCTATACTAATTTGTTGTAATTCCATTTATTTAACTCTTATCGTTTTTATGTAATTTCCTTAAATATGTTAAACTCAAATCATTATATTTAGCACTAATTTACATGTATAAATAGCATTGTATTCCTTCACATAAAATATACTCTGAACTTAAATCAAGTATATCGCATATTTATTTATTTCATGGTATCATAGCCTACTTAGAGGGTATTCTTCACATATTTTTTCTTTTTTTTTTATCCCTCCCAACCTTGTCATCTACACCATTCAATCCACACAAGTATACCTACAAGTCTCAAACTCACTCACAAAATTAATCTAGAAAACCTATGTTCAATCACCAACCTTACCAATTTCATCACCACTACTCTTAGACAACAATAACTATTTAATTTAGAGAAATCAGGTTAAATCTATACGACTCACTTGTGATTTACTCTGATACGTTAGTGAGTCAATCTCCCCACTACTGAAGCATAACAACATTATTGCTAGTACCTTAACCCCTTTGACAGACTTCTTGGATTGGCAAAGAAGGTCAAATTTGCCTACTATTGCCTTATCGCTACCCTCACCTCTTATATGACCTCACTAGCTCTTGGTTGTGGAGCCACTTGAGCTTTTGGGACCACACTTGAAGACGACAACCTAAAAATCACTGCTTAGATGTACTAGAAAAGTTGATTCTTCCTTCACTGATTACCTAACGTTTATCACATCAACAGCTGAAGACTTATCAACCATCGGTGACCTTGTCTCCTCTAAAGACTTAGTGCTTTCTAGACTTAATGGCTTGCCTCCCGATTATGAATCATTTGTCATTGCTATGGAAAGTCGAGACATCACTCTTTCATTCTCAGAATTGTATGTGAAGCTTCTACTTTATGAACAACGATTATTATCTCTTCATCAATCTCCACTTGAAGTAGCATTTTTGGCTCCTCATAGTAAAGGTATCCCGATGTATAATAAGATGAACGATTGGAACAAAGAACTTGTCACAGGGGAAGCTATAGCCATTCAGTAGAATAATTTATGTTCTCCTCATAACCATTGAGATAGACTATGAAACCTTTTATAAGGGCCTAATTCATATAAAGCCTTTCTACCTTTAAACCTTAATGACTCAACCCCAAGCCCAAATTCCTGACCTATAAACCCATTCACTCATATTTCCACCCTGCACTATAATGCAAACCTAGCCCCATAACTCTTTTTATAGCCCACCTTTCCCTTATCATTCTTAACCCAATTCTAATCAAAGACCTCCAAAGTATCAAATTTGTAAAAAAATTTGGCCATATAGTTGTTCCATGCCTTTTCTTATTCATGTAATCTAAAAATAATCACTTAACCCCTCTTCATGAATAGGGATGTCAATGGGTCGAGTCGGGTCTGGACCACTCCTAGCCCAGCCCAACCCTTGGTGTCGGGCGCTAGCCCATCCCATCCTTATGTTTTTTTAAAATTACAAAACGATGCTGTTTTTGTTATTTTAGTCGGGTCGAATCATTTTGACTTGTGACCTGGTCAACTTGGACCAAAATCAGGTCGAGTTGAGCTAAAATTGACATTCTTACTAATGAACTGACCTCAATTCAATTTGTCTTTTTCGCTCTAAATATTTAACCTATTATAATCCTATCCACCAATCCTTCCAGTGAAATTACAGAATGGCTTTCAGATACAGCTACTTCCTCCCACATGACACCTAACTCCTATCTTGTTGACTTGGTTTAACCAAATCAAGGCACTAACTAAGAGATTGTCGAAAATGCTAATACTCTTTTTATTTCGTCTAAAGGCTATTTAACCTTACATACCCACCATAGACCTTTATATTTATGAAATATTCTCTTTGTTCCTTATCTTACAACTAATTTACTTTATGTGACATAATTTGTTAATGATAATTATTGTTTGATTGAATTTAATCACTTTGGCTATAATGTGAAGGACCTTTCAACCAAGTCTCCGCTCCTCGCAGGAAGCATCTACAATAATCATTATCCTTTAGAGATTACTATTCATTTCACAAATCTCATTGCACTCTCTACTCATAAAGTTTCTCCGCACAATTGGCAACAATGTCTCAATCATCTTTGCAGTAAAATTCTCTCTAAATTATTTCAGTCACTCAAAGTGTCTACCATCAATATTGATTCTACGTTATGTCAGAAAAAATTTGTCATCTTTCATTTATCTCATCTACTGGAATCTATACAAAACCTTCTCCCTATTTATCTCTATTTGATTAATGTTGCTTTATAATTTTTATTGATGATTTTAGTAGATATACCTTCAAAGTCACTACTGAAAACTTATTCTCCATCAAAATTAAAATGTTTCCATATAATAAAGCCTTTGAATTCGTTAAAGGATCATTTGTTCATTTTTTTAACCACTCATGGCATAATTTTTCACATATAATGTCCCTGTACATCATTTTACTAAAACTGGGATCACATCTCTTCTTCATAACTCTATTCCCAATTGTTACTAGTTTGTGGCTTTTTTCATTATTGTTTATCTCATTAATCTCCTACCTCCTCCACCCTACACTACAAATCTCCATAAACTTCTTTTTCATGCACCTCCTAAACTTGATCATCTTTATATTTTTGGTTGTACATATTTTCCTTTTTTTGGCTCAACCAAACCTAAAAGAATCACACCAAAATATATTCCATGTGTATTTTATGGTTATGCTCCTAATTATAAAATAGATTGTTGGCTTGATCTTTCAACTGATAAAATATATATTTTTCGTCATGTTCGTTTCCTTAAAACTCAATTCCCTCATCTAACGCCCACCTCTTCTTCCTCTCATCCTCATTCTCTTTTTTTTTTAACCACTACATTTCAATTTATTATCCACTCTCCAAAAATCCTAATCCTTACTCACCGCTTATTTCTGTAACTCCAGAATCACATGTTGCTTCAGAATCACTTCTACTCTCATTACTACCAGAACCTCAAACACCGCCACCTTCCTCTCACCTAGTACTCACTCAAACTTATGATCACACTCACAAATTCAAAACTTTTCCTAATCATATTACTTACAACACCACTGCCATTACATCTCCTAAACCTGATCCCATTTCATTTACTTAAGCAAACAAATTTGCTCATTGGCATCAAGAGATGCTTGACGAGTTCAAGGTTTTCCATTATAATAACACTTAGTCTCTTGTTCCTCCCCCTTCAAATGCAAAGATTGTCGACTGCAAATGAATCTTCCTAATCAAACTTAACACTAATGGCCCTCTCAACAACTACAAAGCTAGATTTATTGCCAGAGGCTATTATCAATCCCTTAGTCTTGATTACAGAGGCACTTTTAGTCCAATAGTTAAACCAACTATAATTCACATCATTCTTACTTTTGCTTCCCTTAAAAACTAGTTGGTTTGTTAACTTGATGTCAATAATAAATTTCTACATGGAAATCTTTAATAATATATTTTTATGCATCAACTCCTAGTTTTGATGACCCTAATCATCCTCACTTTATGTGTCATCTTCGTAAGGTCCTTTATGGTCTCAAGCCTTTTAGGGCTTAGTTTCACAAATTAAGCTAAAAACTTACTACCCTTGGTTTCATTTCATCCAAACTAGATACTTCTCTTTTTATTCACTCGAACTCAACTCATACCACCTTTTTTATTGTTTATATGAATGATATCTTGTTAATAGTTTGTTCACAAGACTTTATCCAGACTTTCCTTTATGATCTCTATATTACCTTTATCATTAAAGACATTGGTCCTCTTCAGTACTTTCTTAGAATTGAAGCTCCATTGATGTCCATTGGTCTTCTTCTCACTTAATCAAAATATGCTTGTGATCTTCTTTATGGAACTTATCTTAATTTTCTAAAACTTATCTCTACTCTCATTACCCTATCATTACCTGTCTCAAAAAATCATGGGCTTCCTCTTTTTGACCCTACTGAGTATTTTTGTAATGTTAGATTCCTTCGATATCTTTATCTCCCTAAACTAGACATACAATTTGTTGTTAACAAAGTTTATCAATTCTTGCACTTCCCTTTCAATGTCCACCAGATAGTCGTTAACCACATTCTATAGTAGCTCCGCTCTACTCCATCCTGTGGCCTTCATTTAACTAAACTTACTCACTTAACGTTACTTACTTATTTTGATGTTAATTAGGTAAGTAGCCCTAATAATCACCAATCTTCATCTAATTATTGCATTTTTCTAGGTCCTTCTTTAATTTCTCAAATTTCTAAAAAGTAACCTATTATTGCTAGGTCTAGTACTAATGCTAAATACATGAGTATTACCCTTGGTACTGTTCAACACTGTTGGATCAACTCTTTTCTCAATGAAATTGGTCTCTCTGACATTAAGCAACTCTTGTATTGTGATAATCTAGGAACTACTTTTCTTACCGTGAATTTTGTCTCTCATGCTCGTACCAAACATATTAAGATTGGCATTCATTTTATTTGAGATTTAGTTAATAATAAGTCTAATTTTATTCATTACGTACCGACTTCTTAATAATTCATTGAGGTACTGACAAAATCTTTAAAATCTACTGCATTCCTTTAGTTGCGTGACATGCTCACTTATTGCCCTAAGCATGAGCTTATAGGGAGCTATTAGTAGAGATTCATCATAATATTTTTCTACATTTATTGATTTAAATCTTATCACTTTGTTGTAATTTCATTGATTTAAATCTTCACTTTGTTGTAGTTTCCTTAGATAAACTCGAGTCACCATATTTAGCACTAGTTTGCATACGTGAATATCATTGTATACTTTCATATCAACAAAATTTGAAAAATACAAAACAGCTTATTGATTTAAATCTTCACTTTGTTGTAGTTTCCGTAGATAAACTCAAGTCACCATATTTAGCACTGGTTTGCATACGTGAATATCATTGTACACTTTCATATCAACACAATTTGAAAAATACAAAACAGTTCAATTGCACTGCATATTTATTCCTTTCAATTTTAAACTTTGAATTTAGTTTAATTCATCTATCAAATCTCCTAAATTCAAAGTTTGGACCTTTTTTTAATTTAAACTCACAATTAATTTAAAATTTTATCAACTTAAATTTTTATCAATTAATCTCATGTTAGATTCATTTCAAAATATCAACTCTATTCTCACTTATAATTGAGAATTGGGCTTGCATATCATGACCGATCCATATGTGCATTTAACAATTTATTTAGTACATTTTGCCTATATTTAAAATTTTACTTAATGCATATTTGAGGTAAGAGTTTTTATTATAAAACCAATAAATCTA
>JAOTAX010000198.1:37447719-37460698 GCA_025629825.1 Erythroxylum guanchezii | reverse complement strand
CCATTAGGTTTAGGTCTTCACGTAAGTCTTAGTGTTTGCATGGGAGACGACCTCTTACTACTGGGCTGTCACAATCTGGGCTTGAGGTTGGGCCTCATTTGGCCGACCCGACCAAGGTTGATTGTACTAACATGATTTGAAATACAATTGTGTCTCAAATCGTAGATTTCACTATCTAATTCTTCTTCTTTGCACACTTGAACACATGACTCTAGATCGTCACACATGACTCTAGATCGTCTTGCTTATAAAGGTCGTTCTTTAAACTATTATGCAGAATGAGGAAATAAGTAATAGTGAAACTAAAAAGGTAAGAGCAATAATTTACTATTGTAAATCTTTTCTAAATCAGCAAATATGTAGACCAATGTAGCAAAAGAATACGACCTAACTTATATTCTTAAGGTTATTTCTTAATTAAATAAAAACCTTAAGAAATCATGACACCCAAAGTAATGAGATCTATAGCACAACTCAGTAATAATATTAAATTTAATTAACAACATTAAATCAACTAACAATTCACTCACATTTTTAATTATGTATTTGTATAACAAAATAAAAGATAAAAATTTGAATTAATTGAAAGAGAATGAATATCTATCTTAAGTTGTAAATATTAATTATATAAAAATGACATTATCATCCTCCAGAAGGTAAATTATAGACAATTTGAAGCCTTTAAAATGATTTGATAAAGTAAGTTAACAAAATTTTGATCACTAAACTGTGTTAAGTAAATGTAAAACAAGTTTTAGAAGACACGATTCTTAGTTAATCTTAAAAAATTGGATTATGAAAAAGTTAATCCTAAGTCTAATTAATTAAAGATAACCTTATAACTTACCATTAAGAAATATATTGTCACCACCATTAGGTTGCTTCTTAGTTGAGGCATTAGAAAGTTTTATGTTTCAATTCTTTTAAGATTTTTTATATTTTGCATTATGATTTAAGAATAACTAAATATGTGTATTCACTTATAAAAATTTTATAAAAATTCAAATATATTGTAAATGTTTTGACAAGATATTTATAAATTAATCCTTAACATCAAATAAAATAAGAAATCTTGGCACACAAAGCACTGAGATCTATAGTGTAACTTAATGTTAATATTAAATTGAATATATTGTCAATTTTAAACCAACCAACCTACTCATATTCTTTGTAATTGCATATCTCTATACAAAAATGAAAAGATAAAAATGAGAATTAATTCAATATTATTGAATGTATGAATCAAATTGTAATATTAATTATATAAAAATGACATAATGTGCTCCATAATCTAAATTACACTGCTTGAAGCCTTTAGAATGACTTAATAAGGTAATTTAATAAAAATTTAATCACTAAACCTTGTTAAGTAAAGGTAAATCAAGATTTAGAAGACAAGATTGTTAGTTACTCTTTAAAAATTGGATTTATGATATAGTTAATCCTATATTATTAACAAAAGATAACTTATATCATCAAGAATTATATTGTCACCACCATTGAGTTGTTTCTTACTTGAAACATTAGAAAGTTTTATTTTTTTATTCTCTTAATAGTTTTAATATTTTAATTTATGTTTTAAGAAAAATTAAATATATGTATTCACTATTAAAAATTTTATAAGAATTCAATTATATTAACAATGTTTTGATATTTTCAAATAAATCCTTAACATAAAATAAAATAAGAAATTATGACACGCAAAGTAGCGAGATCTATATTGCAACTTAGTGTTGGTAATTGAATTGTCAACCTAAAGCAACCAACCCACTGACATTTTTTGTAATTTCATTTTTCAATCACAAAATAAAAAATGGAAAGTGAATTAATTAAATGAGGTTGAATGTCCAACTCAAGTTGTAAATATTTTTTTTGGTAAATAAGTTGTAAATGTTAATTATATAAAAATCACATATGAAGGTCCATAATCTAAATTACACAATTTAAAGCCTTTAAAATAACTTGATAAGGTAAGTTAACAAAAATTAGATTATTAAACCTTCTTTAAGCAAAGGTGAAGGAGTTTTAGAAGACATGAATGTTAGTTACTCTTAAAAAATTAGATTTATAACAAAGTTAATCATAAATATAATTAACTAAAGATAACCTTATCATCAAGAACTATATTGTCACCACCATTGAGTTGCATATTAGTTTAGACATTAAAAAGTTTTATATTTTCTGTTCTCTTAATAGTTTTGATATTTTGCTTTATTTTTAAGAATAATTAAAGATACTTATTTACTCTTAAAAATTTTATAAAATTCAAACATGCTCTCAATGTTTTGATATTTATAAAATAATCCTTGACATAAAATAAAATAAAAAATCATGACACGCAAAGTAGTGAGATCTACGGTGCAACTTAGTGTTAATATTAAATTGAATTGTCAATTTCAAACTAACCAACCCATTCGCATTCTTTGTAATTTTATATCTTCACAAAAAAAGATATGAATTAATTGAATAAGATTGAATGTCTGTCTTAAGTTGTAAATAATAATTATATAAAAATGACATTATCATGCTCCATAATGTAAATTACACACTTTGAAGCCTTTAAAATGATTTGATAAGGTAAGTTAATATAAATATGATCGTTAAACCTTGTTAAGTTAAGGTAAATGAAGTTTTAGAAGACAAGATTATTAGTTATTATTACAAAATTGGATTTATGAAATTTTAATCAAAAGTCTTATTAATTAAAGATAACCTTATAACTGATCATCAAGAACCATATTGTCACCACCATTAAGTTGTTTCTTAGATGAGACATTAGAAAATTTTATGTTTTCCATTCTCTTAATAGTTTTGATATTTTACTTTATGATTTAAGAGTAATTAAAGATACGTATTCACTCCTAAAATTTTATGAGAATTCAGATATATTCTTAATGTTTTGATATTTATAAACTAATCCTTAACGTAAAATAAAATAAGAAATCATGATACACAAAGTTGTGAGATATATAGTGCAATTCAACGTTAGTATTAAATTGAAATGTCAACTTAAAACTAACTAACCAACCCACTCACATTCTTTGTAATAGTATATCTCTTATCACAAAATAAAAGATAAAAATATGAATTAATTGAATGAGATCGAATGTATTTCTCAAGTTATAAATATTAATTAAATAGAAATGACATTATCATGCTCCATAATCTAAATTACACAATTTGAAGACTTTAAAATGACTTGATAATGTAAGTTAATAAAAATTGATCATTAAACCTTTTTAAGTAAAGGTAAATCAAGTTTTTAGAAAAGAGGATGGATAGTTACTCTTAAAAATTGGATTTATGACAATGTTAATCTTGAGTCTAATTAATTAAAGATAACCTTTTAACTTATCATAAGAACTATGTTGTCACCATCATAGGGTTGCTTCTTAGATGAGACACAAGAAAGTTTTTTTTTCCCATTCTCTTAAGAATTATGATAGTTTACTTTATGATATAACAATAATCAAAATTATGTATTTACTATTAAAATTTTATAAGAATTCAAATATATTCTTAATGTTTTGATATTTATAAACTAATCTTTAACATCAAATAAAATGAATTTTATTTAAATCAATGTTTAATATCAAATAAAATAAATTATTTTAGCATAATTTAATAATGAAATTAGAATTAGTGACTTTTTAATAAAATTTATTTATATTATAGAAAAATTAAGAATTCATTATTAAATATTAGTGTGCTTAGGGGTCCATTACTAAATTTTAATAAATTAGGAATTAGTTTATAAATATTCAACAATAATTAGATTCAATATTTTTTTAAAACATTTAAAGGAATTTATTAAAGAAAATGAAATGTTCGAAGTACAAAAGAGACCTTAGGAGAATACCCTTACAATACTGCTCAAAATCCATCTATAACAATTTACAAAACAACAGAGTATGTGATGAAAAATTGGAAATTAAATCCTCCAAGAAAAAGCCAGGATAGGATTGCAAGTTTTAGCTATGTCCTTTAACAAAATCAACTCCCTGATGTTATAAAACACCTTAGAAATTACCCCATCCAGATTAGTGGCTTTACTATTAAACCTTCAAAAGTTTCTTTCCTTCTAGTTGTTTGCACACAAGTCCCCATAACAATTATATATACTTGAAAATTTTTAGCCCTTGGTAATTCAGAATGGTTTAAAAGCGATTAAATTGTTTGAGAGAATGAATTCCCTGTACAGTTCCATAGGCTTAGCCTTTTCACCATATGCCAAATGCTAGCTACAAATCTACATTCAAAGAAGAGGTGATGTAGGGATTCCTCATTTTCCATGCATAAAGGATAAGTTCTTTTTAAATATAAGTAATTTAATCTATATGTTGTGATTAATCTATTTTTAATAGTAAGCCACAATAAAAAAGAGGTTTTAGGCAATAAACACTTACTCCATACAATTTTGTATCAAGCAACTCTAGGATTTCTATTTTTGATTAAATCCTTGTTGACCTTACTAGCTAAGAGGTAACAGGTTCCCCTTTCCAAATGAATTCATCAGGTGAAGAGGTGTTAGGGGAGTAGTTTGGTTTAAACCCCATCATCTCCTCAAGTAGTTGTCAATCACCTTGAAAAAGAGCTTACCTTAGTCTTCAGGGAGAGATGTTTCCTAGCAACAAATGTTTAAGGGAATTGAATAAGTTGTCCATATTTAGACCAGCTATCGAACTATGCAAAGTTGTTTCCCCATTTCGAATCTTTCATTTAACTTCTGGTTTTACCTTGTCTCTTAGCTTAAGCAATTGACAAATGAACCAGGATAAGGTGGAGCTCTTATCAATAACCGAAATACTCTTGCCTTTAAGAAAATAGCTATGCAATCACTTCAACCATAAGAATTCCTTTCTTCCATAATCCACCACAATCTCTTTAGAATTAAAGCAAGATTAGTTATTTTGATTAGATTGACACCTAATCCACCATCTTCTTTAGGGGAACAGATATTAGTGCATATGAATTTTGTAACTCCCCCTTCACCAGTGACTTGATAAGGTTTTTGGATAAAAAAAAAGTGAGAGCACCAATATCTATGGAGAGAGCAAAGCACTAATTTGATTAAGTGAAGTTTACCCGTATGGGATGGAGACTTATTCACCCAAGAGGATAGTCTTCTTTAAACTTTCTCAATTAAAAGAAGACATTCACTAAAACTTTGCCTTCTTGTAGAGATAGGGAGCCCTAGGTACATCATTGGAGGATATTTCCTTTGCATCCTAATGATTCTAGCTATATAAGACTCCATCTAAGCTGTTCCTTTAGAGATCATAAATGACTTTTATTGAGATTGATATCCAGACTAGAGGTACATCTAAAATCTTATAAGGAATTCATTAAAGTTTAAACTGAACCTGCTTCTTCCCTACAAAACAATAATAGAACATTAGTAAAAACACAAGTTTGTTAATTTAACTTTCTTAAACTTGGAATGGAATCTGAACTTATTGTTCATCCCAACATTGTGTTTTATAAGGAGGGTAAGAGCTTTTATGCACAATATAAAAGGGAAGGGGATAGAGGATCCCCTTGCCTTAGCCCTTTTGAACCTTTAAAGATCTACCATTCACCATAAGATAATAAGATTTTGAGGTGATACATTCTTTGATCCATTCAATGGATACTTCAGGGAAACTCACAACCTTCAGTAGCTATAGAAATAACTCCCAATGTACACTATCAAAAGCCTTATTAAAGTCCCCTTTGATAGTGCAGTTAGGAGGAGATTTGCTTCTTGAATACCTCTTTAGTAGTTCTTGTATAGTGCAGTTAGTTGGAGATTTACTTCTTGAATACCTCTTTAGTAGCTCCCATACCATTAAAATATTATCCCTAATGTGTCTTTTCTCCATAAAGGCCCCTTAGTTTTCACTAATTAAATAGGTGATGGAAGCTTTGAATTAAATAGTTGGAGCAAGATATAGGCCTATAGTCCCCAAAAGAGGAAGGATTGGGGCTTTTAAGGACCAAGGAAAAAAATGCCTTATTGATTTCTGTTAGTAGGATGCCTCTTGAAAAGAATTCATGAACTGCATCTTTAATAATATGCCCTATCACTTTCCAAAACTTATGATAGAAGTATCCATTCAATTTATCCGAACTAAGTATTTTTATTCCATTCATCTTAAAAACCATATCCTCTATCTCTTTAGCCTTTATAGGTCTGATTAACCTTTTTACCTCCTTAGATGGTATTCTTCTGGATATGAGATTGCTCAAATAGGATAAAGAATTTGAAGATGTATCTATAATGCCAAGTAAAGAAGTGTAAAATTTAACAGCTTCCTATTGAATAATATATTGGTCCTAGAGTAATGTGCCATCACAGGATAAGATTAAGCTGATTTTGTTTTGATTTCTTCTAGAAAAGATAGAATTGAAGATGAAATTGGAACACAAGTCATCCTCTTCTATCCATTTCACTCTAGATCTTTGTTTAAGTAAAGAGGAATGATTGTTTACAACATGAAGATACTTTGACATAAGTAATTTCTCCTTAAAGAGCAGTGATGAATCACTAGGATTAACTAAGAAGAGGAATTGTACAGAGATAACTTCATCTTTAGTATAGTTTATGGCTTACTTGGTACTTGAGCCTCTTTCCATATTCATCAATTTAAGTTCCCTCTTAATGTAATTAAGCTGCTAAACATAAGAGAACTATTTAGTACTAGTAGAGCAATCAATCCCCTTTTAAAAGCTTCTAAGAAACCTCCCCCATTAGCCAAGAAATTATGAATGGGAAACGTCTAACTATCTTCTAAAATAAATCTCCCACTAAGATGTGATCTAAGAAGTGGGGATCCTTAAACCTGGCTATGCTCTAAGGGAACATATTTAGCCAACTAGAGTTGACAAGACTTCTATCGAATTTTTCCTAAAAAACCAGTTAGAACTTTTCTTGTTTGTCCAAGTGAATGTGCACCCTTCAAACTTCATATTAGTAACCCCCAATTGATTAACACACTCCTTAAAATCCTTAGTAAAATTTCTCAAATTATAGTTCCCTTAAGATTTAGATCATAAACAGTTGAATTAAAATCACCATAAATTATCTTAGGGCCATTGTAACAACTACTAACATTCATGAGGTTACACCACAAATCATTCCTTTGATAAGCAAAGTTACTTGCATAAATAAAAGAGGCATTGATCACTGCTTTCTTACAAAGAAAAGCGACCTTTAGATGCATTATCTAGTCATTTGATCCCATAAGATCCACCTTAACCCTGTCAGAGTTGTAATAAGTTACGATTATACAATAAACATGTTGGGAATGGTTAGATAGGATTTTCCATTGAGGTCCCATGGCTTCTAATTTTTTCATATTTTTTAACGTTAATTTTGTTTCTAGTAAACCCAATACTAGAAACCTCTCTCATGACAAAATCCCTCAAAGAAAAGAGCTTACTATAGCAGTTCAGTACTTTAGGATTCCAACTAAAATGGGCATGTTATTTCTGTTTACCTTTGGAGCTTTTAATCTTGCTCCTTTGTGACTTTCTTCTTTCAACAGTTTGAAACAAATCCTTACCTCCATCAATTATGCATGAACTTCCCTAACAGTTAGTGTTAGGTGTTTCCTCCCCTCTCTTCACATTGCTCTCATTCACTAGTATAGGGGGGTCACTTATACCATTAGATAGAACAATGTCAGACACCTTAGTAGATTAGTTAGCATTGAAAGGTAGATTGGTCACTTCATTTGTTTGGTCAGTTCCCTTTTTTCCCCTTTCTCCTCCAAGCTCATTAACTCATTGTAACTTTATGTGATAAACTTCCTACCAGTAGGCTTGGACACTTTTCCTTGAACTTTGGGTTGAGACATCCAATGATAAAAGATAGCTACACTATCTTCAAAGAGTTTTTCCCATCCACAAACTTCATAATTTGGATCTCATTTGGGAGATCCTTTGATGTCAGTACTCACACATATACAAGCATAGCCTGTTCTTGTTTTCTTCACTGTGTTTTCATCTAAACATAAAGGTTTCCCTATATAGCTTGCTAATGAGCTTAGTCCCTGAGTAGTCTAGTACTCCAATGGGACATTATGGAAGTTAATCCATAGTGAAATGCTTTGTAGCCTAGTTATTTCAAAGTTACCCTAACTACTAAAATTACAAAAATAAAGGTTGAAGGCCAATATGTCATGGTCCCTCCTCCAAGATCTTAAGAGTATAGAACTTAAGGTGAATGAAAAGAGGATGAGGTTTTCGTCAGATAGAAGAACCTCAACTAGTCCCTTATTTTTCAAGAGATTGAAAGCCCATTTATGTATAACAAGAAATGGTCTTTAATCAAAGAAAAATCAACTAAGATTGAAGTTTAGCTATGATCAACCTCCTTTAGAATTTCAATATCAGGACAGATAGTTAGCTTTCCATCTTACTCCTAATTCAGGTTAAAAAGAAGAGTGAAAGCATGGTGATCTACCAAAACATGCTTTTAACTCCTAGTTAGAGGCTGAGAAGGAAGAGTCGAGGGAGGAGGGGCAGATTCATTAAGAGTTCGCTTGACAGGTGAAGATGGCAAAGATGGAAAAACCCCCCATCAATTATAAGGTTAATAAACTTCATAACAGAGGTTTTGGAGCTACAGAGTAGCATATAACGATAACAAACAAAATTTTGTTTGGTGGTTGTGAAACAATAACTAAAAATGGTAAAAAGATTATTCAAAGAGATAAAATAGATGATGAAAGGATAAGATTATCCTTAAGCAGCTCGAATGAGAGAAAATGGAAGTGAGGAGGGGGCTTAGTAAGCTACCAAGAGCTAGAAAACAAAGAGAGGCATAAGAGACTGAATACAAAGAGAGTAAGGAAAGCATCACAAAAAACAACTAAAAGCAAATTGAGGCTAAGAAATCAACCAAAAGCAAGGCAAAAGTCATTGGGGAAGAAGACAAGAGACTATAGTACATCTGAGGCCATCAATTAGATTCAATAAAATATTGGGTATATATTTACTAAAGTTAAAAATAATAAAACAATTATATGTACCTTTTTCTTTAAGAATAAAAATAGATGACCATTAAAATTAACATTGTCATAATTAGGATTAAGCACAAAGCACTCATATAGTCCAAGTTACTCAAATCAAATTGTTTAAACTGCTTAAGCATTTAAAATGTTAAATACTTAGTTTATAATTATCTAGAAAAGATAAATTGTTGGTTCCATTTGATTTTATCATCATTCAAGTAGTTAAACAAAACCAAATTGCTATATAATTAGTTTGCAAAACTTTTAAAGTGTATATTATAAAATATAGTTAAGGTGAGTAATATGACCATAACTATAACTTTTGTGGTCTGATCTTATAATCTTACAACAAAGAACATAACAGTAATGATGACATGAAGTATAAAAATCATAACGCACTACACTCTAAAGGATGTACTACTTTATCTACTCTAAACATAGTGATATAATATATGTAAATTTAGTGCCCTCTCTAAATAAAAGAAATAACTATTTCGTTTTTATAAGATATTAAGATTGGAGAATTTTACATTCATTTTATACTTAAAGACTAATCATGTTCGTAAAAAAAGTAAAAGCCAAAGATTATTGAGAAATCTCATATAAACTAAAGTATTTTGAGTACCTTCACTGCCATCCTCATATGAAACACAAGCATTCTCCTACACACTTTCTTTGTGAACATATAAAGGCTCCATCAATGCATGATTCAAGCAATAATAGTGAGTCATGCAAAATTATATACTAATTTCAAAAAACAAATAGAATTTGGAGCTTTATTAGGAATATATTAACCAATTTTTTGGATACAAGAACAAATTAAAAATAAGTGGGAGTTAATGCAATACAATGTTTCCTAAAAGATGTCATTGTTACTAAAAATGACTCTTGATTCTTCAAATTAACTATCTATATGTTTTCTAGGTGTAGCTCTATACTAAACTAGACAACATCGAAGTAAGACTTAATAAAGTGCTCTATACCCTACCATATGGTTCCATCAATATCTTTCTTGATTGCAAAGTGTTGCTGCTAGTATTGCCCAAGCAAGTGAATACAACTTATAAATCTTAATTTTTAAAATATTCAAAAATATATTAAAGGTTAGTCCATTCTACTATGAGAACTTAACTTCACAAATACTTGGTAAGCTTTAATATTGAAAATCCATAACAATTTAAGAATAATAAAAATGTTTCAATCTGACAATTTTAACCTATAAAAAAACACGACTTATCAAATGCAAATGTTGCATCTTATTAACCAAATGCTCCTATGGGAAACCATTAATTAAGATATATTATCAGTTTGATAGTGACAATATGATGACTATTATTGATCTCTTAGAAAAGTTGAACATCACCAAAGACATAAGTGACCATTTTTTATGCATAACCATGTCAATAATCTCCACCCATTTAAGTTCTATTTATTGATCATAATGAGTAGATAATTTATGTATACTTCCATAAAAATTTCTACCATTATATCATGATTCTAGCCTCCAGATAAGTTTTTCAAAATTGGAGATGAATTTCTAACTCTATAAATGAACAATTTTCATGTTCTATTGTTTATTCTTATCTAATGTGATTTGTTTTTAAATATATTATAATTAATAAATTAATGCTAAAAACCACAATAGAATATGAATTGCAATCCTTATCCTTGTTATTCTTTGTAGTATCATGGATGAACAATACAAGTTCACATTTGTTATGATTCTAAAATTTTGATAAACATATAAGACTTAATTTGGGTTTAAACTCATAGCAACATATTAGTTAATAAGAAAAGGATCTTAAAAATTTACAAGTAATCAGGTCAAAGAATAAAAATTAAGCTAATTTAATGGGAAAATGGGAAATGTTCAAAGCAATTAGCATTGATATAAATATCCTTTGGAAACTTACTCCATATCTTTACCTTTTTAGTTTCTTGCTTTATCTACTCATCCCTCTTGAGAATGACACTTAATATGCTATTTGTACTAGTCTCACTTCTAATAAGGGTATAAAGTAGCTAGGGTCAATGTCAAACATTTCTTTGTTAAGTTATTAATGAAGGTCCTAAAGAAACTTCTTTTGAGCATTAATTAGTTCTTCTAAAACTTTAAATTTAGTCTTATGTGCAAAATGTAAACAATTTCATCACCAAGTTCATGATTTATAGTGTGGAAATCGACAAATAGGAACATGCATATTATCTACACAGTTTTGGTCTAGAGTAGTATCTATATCAAAATGAAGGCATATCGTAAACATAATGTAATGCATCAAAACTAAGGAATAAATTATATTTTATATTGAAAGAGGAAGAAAGCAAAAGTACCACTATCTAAATAGTTTGTTAGATAACAAAAATCATAAACATGGTTATAGATAGATTAACAAAATTAATATTATATGGCAAGTTTTTAATAAAGCACGTACAACTGAAGTTTTCTTTCTACTTTGGAAGAGAACTGAAATTAATATAATGTTATTGTTGATAATGGTTCCTAATTTTGATGACCTAAAGGAAAACTACTCGTAAAGATGGTTGAGAAGTCCTTAGCTTCTTTCCAAATGTTTTCAATTAAAATTAATGTGAACTATAAGTGATAACTTTTGCATAAGCATAGCAACTAACATACTAGTTATAATAGCAACTTCAACCTTTACTTTCTTTGATGTTAACTCTATATGACTTAGTATGCCAATGGTTAAAATTTTGAGAAAACCATGTAATGTATCAATATCAACATCTAAAAGCTTTTCTATTTAAACACAAAACTCTATAAGTATTATTTTGTAAAAATTTTAAAGCTTGTAAAGTAAGTTTTGATTTTGCACTACAAGCCTTGTACTAATACCCTACTAAGTATTTTTGTAATGGTAGATTCCTTCAATATCTTTATCTCCCCAAACTAGACATACAATTTGTTGTTAACAAAATTTTATCAATTCTTACACTTCCCTTTAAATGTCCACCAGATAGTTGTTAAACGCATTCTATAGTAGCTTCACTCTACTCCATCCTATGGTGGGTAGCCCTAATAATCACCAATCTTCATCTAATTATTGCATTTTTCTAGGTCCTCTAATTTCTCAAAGTTCTAAAAAGCAACCTATTTTTGCTAGGTCTAGTACTAATGATGTTGAACTATGCTGGATCAGCTCTTTTCTCAATGAAATTAGTCTCTCTGACATTAGCCAACTCTTGTGTTGTGATAATTTGGGAGCTACTTTCCTTGCTGTAGATTCTCTCGTGCTCGTATCGAACATATTAAGACTAACATTCATTTTATTTGAGATTTTACTTGACAATAAGTCTATTTTTATTCATTACGTACCGACCTCTCAATAACTCGTTGATGTACTGACAAAATCTTTAGGATCTACTGCATTCCTTTAGTTGCGTGACATGCTCACTTATTGTTCTAAACATGAGCTTATAGGGAGCTATTAGTGGAGATTCATCTTAATCTTTTCCTGTATTTATTGATTTAAATCTTATCACTTTGTTGTAATTTCATTTGTTTAAATCTTCACTTTGTTATAGTTTCCTTAGACAAACTCGAGTCACCACCATATTTAGCACTGGTTTGCATACGTGAATATTATTACACACTTTCATATCAACACAATTTGAAAAATGCAAAATAGCTAAATTACACTGCATAATTACTCCTTTCAATTTTAAACTTTGAATTTAGTTTAATTCATCTATCAAATCTCCTAAATTCAAAGTTTGAACCTTTTTTAATTTAAACTCACAATTAATCTAAATTTTAATCAACTTAAATTTTATCAATTAATCTCATGTTAGATTCATATCAAAATATCAACTCTATTCTCACTTATAACTGAGAATTGGGCTTGCATATCATGACCGATCCATATGTGCATTTAACAATTTATTTAATACATTTTGCCTATATTTAAAATTTTACTTAATGCATATTTGAGGTAAGAGTTTTTATTATAAAACCAATAAATCTA
>JAOTAX010000198.1:37416672-37432620 GCA_025629825.1 Erythroxylum guanchezii | reverse complement strand
GGCAAAAATAGCCGTTGAATTTTGAAAACAGGACATGATTGTATTGCCCCTTTTCATTTCAAATCCCCGAACCGCCATGCTTTCGTAGCCGTCCATTTTGAAATCTTCACTCAATCGCGAACGTCCATTTTCACAACACCAAAATTCTCCCAATCCCATTCCCCATGTTCATTGCTTAAACCCATTTTTCAAATCAAAGCAAAGCTAGAAGCTAGAAGAGAAGTAGAAGGAGGAAAGAGAGAGACTAGAGAGAGAGAGCAGTTTCCATTTTCCAATGAACCATGATTTAATAGTTGTCTTAGGTTTTAATATGTTTGGTTGGTTCTGAGTGCCAAATATTGTTGCTTTATTAAACCCTGGAAAAACCCAGCTCCAGTCAGCTCCCTTTTTTCTCCCACCCACCATAAATCTTCGCATTCTCTTTTTCAACTCAACTTTCAGGTACTCTTAACTCATCAAGTTCCGAAATTTCTATTACATTTGTCTGGAAGTTTCAAAGTTGGAATCATTTTCAGTTGTTGACTATCTTTATATCTGCAGAATGTTGAGAGATTTCAAATTCCTGCGGCGGAACTCCGGCAAGCACAATGAGGAGATGGAGAATGTTCCAGTGAATCCTAGGGATTCGCTAGCGAGTCACTCGAGCAATGATTCGTCATCTAGACCCCCGCTGAACACGATCCAAGAGCCAATGCCAAGTTTAAATCCTGCGGGGAAACATGAACAAGATGTAGCTGGTCGAAGCAGGATTGATCGAACACCAACCAAGCCAAAGCCCAGAGGTTCTGATTCCATCTTGCCTATGCGAACGCCAGATAAACATGGGGTAGCTGGAAAGAGAAGATTCGGGTGGGCGCAGCAGAAGAATGAACCCAATTCCTTGCCCAGAGAATTGGGAAATGAAGTGATTAGTTATCCAATGCAGTTGAGCAGAGGGGGTTTGCCTAACATGACTCCAAGGTCAACTAGGACTGTGGGGAAGGCTGCTTCGAGTTATTCAGAGAGTAATTCGACACAAAGCACACCGAACAAGAGTGTCTCCAAGCCTCCTCCTAGTTCAGGCTTTAGGAGCAAGTTTGATGGGAGCAATGGAAGCGGGCGTACAGGGGGTTTTGCTGCTTTGTGTAGAGGGGTTCCAGTTTCTGGTGGGCCAAGTACTACTATTGTGAATACTATTGAAGTTCCTCATTTTGATCTAAAAGAGGATCCATCATTCTGGATGGATCACAATGTACAGGTGGTTTCTAGTTCTGGTTTGCTTTGGTACTTTTTTTTTTTTTAATGCATATAAGCATATTTTCAAATAATAGAAATCGTTACTGAAGAAAGTGGCAACGGGTACTCACGATTGATGAATTTGATTTAGGTTCTTATACGTGTGCGTCCTGTCAATACTGTGGAGAAGGGTATGAATGGTTATAATAGATGTTTGAAACAAGAAAGTGCTCAGAGCATCACATGGATTGGGCAACCAGAAACCCGATTCACATTTGATCATGTAGCTTGTGAAACAGTGGATCAGGTATGATTTGCAACAAGAAAGTGTAACTTAATCGTTTAAACTACGCATTTTCACGTCAGCTAAGAATTGGTTCATGCTTGTAATTCGCAGGAAATGCTTTTCAGGATGGTTGGTCTTCCAATGGTGGAGAATTGCTTGTCTGGTTATAATAGTTGTATGTTTGCTTATGGACAGGTATTTGCATCTAACATCAAACACCTTGTTTTTTCATGAAGGCTCGTGCTAAAAAGAGTACATGTGGCTAAGTTGCAATTCCATTTCCCTTTTTTTCTGTCAATTCTCTCAATCCTTGGATATCAGGTCAGTATGACTATTACTTCATATTGTTGCAGACTGGAAGTGGGAAGACATATACAATGCTAGGTGAAATTGATGGTTTAGAGTTCAATCCCAGTCCTCACCGTGGAATGACACCACGAATATTCGAATTCCTGTTTGCAAGGATACAAGCTGTAACTTCCTCAAATCTTTGATTTGTGAACTGTGCATGCAAGAGTATTTGTGTTTATGGATGTCTATTGCATATATAAGATTAGTGGTGTTTTGTTGTATTGTTTGGATTGCATTTTTATTCTTTTAGGGTGTTAACTCCATCTTTCTTGCAGGAAGAGGAAAGTCGGAGGGATGAAAGACTGAAATACAATTGCAAGTGCTCATTTTTAGAGATATACAATGAACAGATTGCAGATCTTCTCGATCCTTCATCGACCAATTTGCTTGTAAGTCTTGACTACATTAAGAAGAACTTTTCAGATGCTCCTCATTCTCAGTTTGTTAAGTTGTGCTTTTCTGCACCTTGTAGCTGCGGGAGGATGTCAAGAAAGGCGTTTATGTAGAAAACCTCTCAGAATTTGAGGTCCAGAGTGTGAGTGATATAATAAAGCTCTTGATGCAGGTTACCTCTCTCTCTGTCTGTAACATAATTATGTCTCTATCTCTGCCTTTTTGCTTTATGCATGTGTTGTTTGGTTACCTGCTTGCGCTTCATTAATAGAACAACTTATCACATGCAGGGTTCTTTAAATCGGAAAGTAGCAGCAACAAACATGAACAGAGAGAGCAGTCGCTCACACAGCGTTTTTACATGTGTAATTGAGAGTAGGTGGGAAAAGGATTCCACAACTAATCTAAGGTTTGCAAGATTAAACCTAGTTGATCTTGCAGGCTCGGAAAGGTAATGAACTAGGAATTGGAGTTTCTTTAGAACTCTATATGTTTCACATATTTGCCTAATACTACTTAATTACAGACAGAAAAGCTCAGGTGCTGAAGGTGACCGTCTAAAAGAAGCTGCAAATATCAACAAATCGCTCTCCACATTAGGGTACAAGTGCAATTACCAAAAATTATGCACTTTTTTTGTTTATAGTGTTCTATCTTGTTTCATTTCTTGGTTCCTTTATCAATATTATGGTTTACGCTCCATTTTCCCTAGGCATGTTATAATGATTCTAGTGGATGTAGCCAATGGGAAGCCAAGACACGTTCCTTATAGGGACTCAAGATTGACATTCCTTCTTCAGGTTTCTTAGAATTAATTCATGCTCACTCGTTAGATGTTTATAGTTATGAATTTCTGGTTATGATGTAGTATCTGGAATTAATCTTATGTAGGACTCCCTAGGTGGCAACTCAAAAACAATGATCATTGCCAATGTCAGCCCTTCTATTGGGTTGGTTTACTTGCAACTTCCTTGTTATCGTTTCATCTTTGCACTTCATCACTAAAAGATGGGTTTCTATCTTTCTGTCTTTTTCAGCTGCGCAACAGAAACACTAAACACTCTAAAGTTTGCTCAACGAGCAAAACTTATACAGAATAATGTAAGTTAGTTAGGGGTATAGACATAGTCATTAGCTTTTATTATAGGCGTTGATCAAGTTTTCTTAAGTTTTCATTTCTTGTCATGGTATAGGCTGTGGTGAATGAAGATTCCAATGGTGATGTTGCTGCACTGCAGCATCAGATACGGCTACTAAAGGTTTGGAAACCTAGATCCAAGTTTCGCAATAGTAGCAGTGGCAATTTACTGTGCCCCCGACGGGCTTCTAACTAACCTTTTCTGCCTTGTTCCTGGAACAGGAAGAGCTTTCTGTCTTAAAACGTCAAAACGTTTTCAGATCTTTGTCTTTTGATTCAACTGTCAATGATACAAAAAGACTTCAAGATAGTGCTGGCCTAGGTAATACATATGAAATGGACGGAAAGCAGATCAATGATTCACTCGAATTTGAATCCAAAGGCAGTGTTAGATTGTCTACTAAGCAGGTAAATCTATGCAATAATAATCTAGCTCTTGATAAGTGTTTCCATAACTGATGCTGGATATGTGAAACTTCTGCATCCATTTTATCCTCTCTCTTAAATTGGTTAGCAACATGAAATATTACAAGCACCATTATATTTCCTCTAAGTTAAAACACTGTTGTTTGTTTGCCTTTGCATGAATTTGAATCTATTAACTGGAATGTATCACCTACTTCTCCTCCATGGTAATGCTTCTCCAAATAATTTGAAGCAGCTAAAATCTGTGGAGAATACACTTGCTGGTTCACTGAGAAGAGAGCAAATGGCAGAGACGGATATCAAGAAACTTGAGGCCGAAATTGAGCACTTGAACCGTTTGGTATCAATTGTTCATTTATTAACTTATTTGATGCAGTTGCTATGCAAATTAGATGGCAGCTCAATTAGGTGATGTTACTTTGTCAGGTTCGCCAAAGAGAAGAAGACACCAGGAGCACTAAAATGATGCTCAGATTTCGGGAAGACAAGATTCAGAGAATGGAATCCCTTCTCAGCGGCTCTTTACAACCAGATGCCTATCTTTCGGAAGAGAACAAAGCACTATGCGAAGAGATTCAGTTGCTTCAAGCTAAAGTTGATAAAAATCCTGAAGTAACACGCTTTGCGTTGGAGAATATCAGGCTTTTGGACCAGCTCAGGAGGTAATTCTTCATTTGTTTAAACAGAGAAGTGACGTTTGATAAACTTATTTTCTGAGTTTGAATTTGTAGATTTCAAGAGTTCTATCAAGAAGGGGAAAGAGAAATACTCCTGGACGAATTAACCAAACTTCGGGAGCAGGTCTTTATGTTCTTATCTGGTCTGGAATAAAATATTTTATTTGTTGAGTAGAATCCGTTTAATAAAATAGCCTCATACCCGCAGCTGCTTCAATTTCTTGATGGAGGACCTATGCAGTCTAAACTTTCAAATTTGAGTAGCCAACCTCAGGTGTGTCACATTCTTTACCTTTTTCAGATTCTCAGTTTTTTGTCTCTAAAAACTCTGTTAAAATTCCTTAACACGCCTTAACTGACTGAAAGCTAATGTTTGAGCGGCCAATTTTTCCTTGAATATCCTGTTTTATCATTTACTCTGGAAATCGTGTGGATCAGCAAGCAAAACAATTCTCACCACTTAGATGTTGCTCTCTGCTGTCTTTGTGAGGATTGTCTTTACCTAGAATCTGTTTTATAAATGTCATAATCAGTTTTCATTATTGCAGTTAATGAATACACTCAATGAACTTGAGGACTGCAAGCATAAACTAAATTCTTGTTTGGAGGAAAACCAAAAACTTCGCAGGTGAGGAATTTCAATCCTGTGTGCAATTTGTTTAGCTGACCAGTGAAATTGCAGATGTACATTTTGGACTGGAATCCTTTTGATTTTGTAGTTATTTTCAGCTCTAGTGATGCAATTTTTATCTGTTCGCAGACAGACAGAGAATTTTCATTGTTTGTTAGACGATCTCAAATCTCAACACAATGACCAGGATGGCAATGTCAAACCCATGAAGGTAGTTTTCTTAAACAAATTGCATAGTTTTCTTACATAGCTACACTAGATATTATTGGAAGAGAGAGAATGAGAAGCTATAAGATGAGGCATTCCCAGAAGGTGCTTGTTCGCGTTGTAGTACAATGCACAGTGTTATATATATTGTGCATCCATGTGCTGCGAATTTCTCCTTGCATTATACCGTACAGCATGCATGCACGGGATTCTGATTAAAAGTTCATTTTTAATTTCCAGGCCTCTAACAATTGCAAGGGAGTACAAAATGAATTGGATAGCGCATATGCTACTTCACCGAAGAGACATGCAGAAGAAACGTTGGAATTGCAGCTTGAATTGGACATTTTGAAGATTATTCTCAAAGAGGAGAGGTCATCTCGTGGAGAAGCAGAAGAAATGACATTGCGCTTAAGTAGAGATCTTGAACTGGCAAAAGAAAAAATTTTGCTTGTTAGCAAACAATATGAAGACGCCACTCTTGAACTGAAAGATGCAAGGTTAGTTCTTGAAGCTCTCGAGTCTCAGCAAGTATTAGAAATCAGTGAGATGGAAGACCTGAAGAAAAGTAACGGTAACTATGTGAAGCTTCTTAGTGAAAAGGATCTTCAAATACTTAGTTTAAAAGAGGAAATATCTAGACAGGAGTCCAGAGATTTTTCGTCCAACGACTTAAAGCATGAAGGCTCCACTTTGCAGACGAAGTTGAAAAGAGTGCAAGATTCTCTTGAAAAGGCTAAAAAATTGAATATGTGGTACCAAAATGATACTGCGTTTAAGGCCTCCAGCGAAGAAGAACAGGATGAAGTTCGGCAGCAGGTTGAAGCTGAAACTGCTGAGGTTATTGTCCGTATGCAGGAAGAACTTTCTGTTCTTCAACAACAGATCCAAGATTGTCATTTGAAAGAAACAGAAACTGAAGAGACAATGAAGAAGTTGGAGGAACAGCTTTGCCTTTTAACAGAAGATAACAGAAGTTTAGATGAACTGCTCAAGGAGAAAGAAGGAGAGCTCAGAAAGCTATCTGAAGAATGGGAATCATTATCTAGTGAAATGGAAGAAATTCTTCTTAATGGACAAGAGGCAATGACTGATGCCTCGGAGCAGCTTGATCTTATCTCTGGCTCCATACCATCAAAAAGGGTTTGGATTGCTGAGCAAGTTGGTAGGTTAATTAGGACCATATATGAAAAAGAAATATTGATTGAAGAACTTGGAAATTGTTTGGAGGAAGCAAACAACAAAAGAAGTGATGTGGAATCCATGCTTAAGTCTTTGAGAGGAGCAGCATTAGTAATTAATGAAGCACACCAGCAAGACTGTAGTGAAAAGGAGAAGCAAATTCTCCTCTTGAAGTCCCAATTAAGGGAAAAATCTTCCATGATATGTGAGCTGGAGGAAGAATTGAAGCTGGCAAAGCGTCATGTCAGTGAAGCTTCAATATGTGCAACAGTTGCTTTTATAATTTTCAATAGATTGTCAGAACTGAATGTTAGTAACCTTAACAACTTGAAGTACAAAGACATCCAACTCAGTGAATCAACAGAAACTAACCTGAGGAAGGAAGAACTCCTTTATGTCCAGGCCGCAGATATTAAACAAGCAGAGGAAGTGATTCAGTCTCTGAGATTGGATTTGGCAGATTCAAAGGAGATGTGTTCTAAGCTTTGTCAGAGGCTCTCTGAAGAAGAGGAACGTGTTTGCTTCTTGAAACAAAAGCTTGAAGATATTGAAGATGATGATATCTGGAAGACAAGGGAGAAACTAGCTGAGTTTAAGAATGGTGTATCCTCAATCAGTTCATGCTTTGGTATCACAGAGGAGCAAAATCAAAACCCTGAAATCAGTGACTCAGATAAACCTTGCGTGCCTGATGATGATAGCAACTTATGGGTAAGCTAATGGTCTTGGGTAGGCAGGTTAAAGCTGGTAAACTAATTTACTTTTGTTTGTAGTGCTTTTATCGAAAATGTTTGGTTTAGTGATTACCGTCTATGCTTTGTTGCAGACAGATGCTGGAGAGAAGAAGATGACAAACGGTGTTTCTGAGTTTTCTCTTGAAACAGAAAAGATTTGTCATCTCTCTTCATTTGATCTGAAGGATAGGAAATTAAGGACATGTTCTAGCAAGGATTTTGATAGAAATCTTACAATTACCCTTCTCAAAAAAGAAATAGAGTCAGCACTTCAAAGCCTGCAAAAGGTCAAGATGGAGATGGACAAATTACGCAATGAGAATGAGAAACTACAAATGGCTGAGAAACAAACTGCAGAAGATATGAAATGTTTCACAGTTCAATTACTGGATTTTCAATCTGCCACTTTCGGTTTTCAGGAGCAATTCGCATGTAGGATTGGAGCTGTTAATAATAAGCTTCAGGCACTGGAACTGGCTGTCCAGGATGTTGGAACTCTTTGGTGTGAAACAAAAGAGGTAACCTGTCACTTTCTTAATCAATTTCCTGCTGATTTGGTGAATATGAACATGTTATATGCTTAAGGCCCTGTGTCACTTAACAAATAATCCAATAATCTGATGCAACAATTGTCATATCGTTAAAGTTGCTTTCTTCTTTCCATTAATTTATAGGTTTTTGTTTTGAGGGAAAAAAAATCCATGCTTCAATAAGATGCCATGTTTCGAATATTGTTGTTTGGTGCATTGATGCTGCTTCTTTTGTCTCTAATTTTGTTTGTCAGCTTTTCCAATCACATATTTTCAGTATACTGAGTTAAAAGTTGGTCCCACAAACATAGATAATTTATTGTTCCATTAAATTATAAGCTTTTATTTTGACAAACTAGTTATTTTTTACAAAGAGGACAAACTCCTAATTTTGATGCATTGATGTTGTGCCTTCAACCAGCAATTCACTTCTCAACTTTCAATTGTTGTTCTATAGATTCTTGAGATGGAAGTTGGTGATGCAAAGATAGTTGCAAACCAAAAAACAGCTGAAACTTCTTGTATTTTAGCCAAATTTGAAGAGGCACAGTATACAATAAAGGAAGCAGATATCATGATCAACGAACTGGTGATAGCTAATGAGACAATGAAGCTTGAAATGGAAAAGTTGAATGCAGTGGTGACCACCTCAACCAAAGAGAAGGATTTGCTTGTTAGTGAGATTCAGAGCTTGCAAACCATCAGCCAGGTCAAGGAACAACAACTGCAGGATCTTGAATATCAGTTTGGCGTAAATTTGATTGAAATGAAGGATCTGGAGGGTGTATTTAAAGAGGTTCAGAAAACATTCACAGAAAATTTTACTTCTATGGTGTATGAACTCAATTGCATTAAGGCTCTATTTTTGGACTCTGGAAAGTTGTACCGGTCGTGGCTTGAAGATGTCTGGTCTGAGATAATTGTGAAGGATTGTGCTGTCTCAGTGCTACACCTTTGTCATATGGGAATCCTGTTGGAAACGGTGACAGGGCTAAATGCAGAAAATGGTTTGCTTCAACATGGATTATGTGAATCAAACTCACTTATAGCAAATTTAAGAGAGCACAATTCAAAGTCAAGTAGAGAGCTCCGAATATGCAGAACTCTCAAGGGGAAACTACTAGCTGACATCAAGAACAGTTTTGATCGGATCTCGAGGAAAGAAGAGGAGACTGGGCACCTTACAGTTAAGTTGAATGATTTTGACAAAAAAATCTTCGACTTACAGCTTCAGGAGGAGCTTATGTTACAAAGATGTAACCATATGGGATCTCAGCTTGCAAATTTAATGATGGAGTTAGACTCCAATAGTACAAATGTTGTCAAGTCCCTTCTTAATCAAGCAAACATTCTGAAAGAGAAAGATGAACTCCTGAATTCTCAGGCTGAAATTTTCATGATGGAGCTATATGCGAAAGAGATTGAGTCGTTTCTCTTGGTATCAGAGCTACAAGAGGTGTGTTATAAAAAAGCAGCAGCAGAGGAAGAGTATAAAAGTTGTGCTGTCATCCTTGATAACTTGACGGAAGAAGTAATATTTTCCAAGGTAGACGAGGACTTGAAAGAACAAATCTTAGTTTCTAAAGAAGCTGAGATTGCTGGTTTGGGGGAATATATTAGAAATGTTGAAAGGGAGAAGGATGACATAAGCATGACACTTCAAAAGGAAATTCAAGTGCTGAAAGGTGTTGCTTGCACAAATGAAAATTTAAAAGCAAAGCTAAGTGATGTTACAGAAATTAATGTGAGACTAACGAGCAGGGTTCAAGCTCTTGAATCTGAGCATAGAAACTTACTAGAGGATTTGAAGGCCAGAAAGATGGTTTTAGAAAATTCTTGCAGCCAGATCTCTGCTCTTGATCATCATAATGAAACCTTACAGAAAGATATTTTCCTAATGGAAATTTCAAGAAATAAGCTCCAATCTGAGTTGCATATAAAAGATTTGGAGCTTAGTAGATTAAGTGACTTGGAAGAAGAAAACAAGTCACTTAAAAGTGACATAAGGAAGTTGATGTCAGAAAAAAGCCAAGTTCTTCAAAATCTGGAGAAGGCAAGTTCTGAAGTTGAATCATCCCTAACCTGTATAGATGCCTCTAATGCTGAGAATTGCAGGTTGCAGGATAGAAATAGCTCATTGGAGGCTCTTATTGCGAATCTTGAGAATGGGCTGGAGGCAAGAAACACTGAGATGTGTGAACTTCTTCATTCTCAATCTGCCATCATGGGTGATTTGCGTAAAAAGAGTCAGGAATTGCAAACATTTGGCAACAGACTTGATGCACTCAAGGAGGAGAACGTTCTTTTGAGAAATAAACTTAAATTTTATGAGAAAGATACACATGATGTGCTCACCAGGTCAAGATTGAACTCCGTGAAATGTGTGAATTCCGTGGAAAATGTTCATGAAGCAAATGACAGAATTTTTAATGTACTGGCGGAAGGAAGATACTTGGTTGCAGAGAAAATGTTTCAAGAGGTATGTGATAGTTTGGAGATGACATCTAAGTTTGTAAAAGAAATTGAGTGCTTGGAGTGTCATGCCAAAGAGCTGTTATCTAACCACACAAATCTTCAGGCTGAGTTGTTAAGGAAGGATGAAATTCTGAAAGGATTGTTATTTGATCTGAGCCTATTGCAGGAGTCAGCATCTAATTCTAAAGATCAAAAGGATAGGATAGATGAACTGGAAGCTTCTTTGGTAGCTTTAGAAGAGGAGCTTGTAGTTAAATCAGGTGAGCTTGATACTGCTGTTGCTCATAGTCAACTGTTGGAGGCTCAATTACATGAGAAGCTGGCTAGGATTGATGCTTTTGAGTCGAGTTTTAAAAAAGAATCTGAGTCTCAGACAACGCTCAAGTGTCAGAATGAGGAACTGAAAGCACAGGTTAAAGAAGTCCTATCTGCAAAATGTTCTCTAGAGGAAGAGTTAGCAGAGAGAATGAGCGTGGCTGAGAGCTTGGAGATTGAACTCTCTCTACTGGGTGATACTCTTTGTCAAATGAATAATACTATTGACTACTTAAGGAGCGATTTAGATAAACTCACAAGTGAGCGAGAGCAGCTTGATTCTGAGATGCATAGCTTGAAACAGAAGCTTGAAGACACACAGGCTTGGGCTGAAGAGAATGAAGCAATTGCTTTGGAGGCACAGCAGGTACACAATTGTTTCGGTCACTCATGATCAGATCTACCTAATACCATCATGCATGTGGCATTTCTTCATTATATTTGTTATCTGATGCCAGATTGCTGAATCAAGAAGGGCCTATGCTGAAGACAAGGAAGAAGAGGTGAAGTTGCTAGAGAGGTCTGTTGAAGAGCTGGAACGTACAATATATGCATTGGAAAATAAGGTTAGTCTTTTCCACCAATTGTAAGTTGCATGAATCTTAATTGTGATTACAACAATTTCTTATGCATTCCATTCGTTAGGTTGACATTCTTAAAGAAGAAACTGAGCAACAGAGACTGCAGAGAGAAGAGTTAGAAGAAGAACTTCAAGCTGTGAAACAGCAGCTGCGGAATTTTGAAAATGCTGATACTGATGTGAAAAGGTTCGTCTAGCAGACTGTTTCTGCTGCACAGATTCTGAAATATTGCTTCACATATTGCTTCAAATTGAAAACTTCCGTCTTTTTTTAATTTATAGGCGTGTGGAGGAGAAGGATAAACTACTTGAACAAGTCATGCAGCGTATAGAAATACTAGAGAGGGATATATCCAACAAGGATGCAGAGGTAAAATTATTCTCTGCTCATTTTACACTATTATATGGATTTTTTCCTGTGCACTATTTAAGCACGTTCAATTAATATCGTGCAACAGATTGCACAATTCAAGGGACATATTTCAGAGCTAAATCTACATGCAGAAGCCCAGGCTGCTGAGTATAAGAACAAGGTAGGCTGATTGCAATTTGATTGTTCCTCTTTTTATGTGAACATTTTTAAAATTGAAATTCATAAACAGTTCAAGGAATTGGAAGCCCTGGTTGAACAATTGAAAACTGAAGGCACTTCTCAGTTGTCGAATCCTTCATCAAGCAAGTTGGAGAAAAATACATCCAAGTCTAGAGGCTCCAGTTCTCCGTTCAAATGCATTGGATTGGGCATGCAACAGCAAATAAAATCAGAGAAAAATGAGGAGCTTACTGCTGCAAGAATTCGCATTGAAGAGCTAGAATCAATTGCAGTAAATAGACAGAAAGAGGTAGATTTACCGGCAAAAAAAATTAATTCAGATTAGTCTACATATAAAAATTATGCATAAACTGCTTTTTTGTCCAGATATTTTCATTGAATGCCAGATTAGCAGCTGCTGAGAGCATGACTCATGATGTAATTCGAGATTTACTGGGAGTGAAATTGGATATGACAAACTTTGTGGTAATAACCTTAATATTAAACTCAGTATTCGTATCAACCATAGCTGTTGGCATGAGGGGGAATAACAACCATAGATGAGAAACACTAAGGCCCATTTCTGTTAAATGCAGTCATTGTTGGATAAGCAGCAAGTACAGAAGATAGCAGAGAAAGCTCAACTTAATAGCTTCGAACCTCATCACAAGGTACTGTTTCCTTTAATGAAAAATAGAATGAACGCTATTATGAGCGTTCATTGCCTAATTGTACGGATGTCCACACAGGAGCAGGAGGTTATCCAGCTTAAACAGCAACTCAGCGAATTTATTGAGGAGCGGCAAGGGTATGCATTCTGACTGGAATGACCTTTCCACGTTGCATTCTTCTGTATATTCATATATATCCCTTGCTTATTCTGTAGATGGCTGGAGGAAATTGACTGTAAACAGGCTGAAATGGTTGCGGCACAAGTAGCATTAGAAAAGCTACGACAACGAGATCAATTGCTCAAAACAGAAAATGAACTGTTGCAGGTTAAAATTCTTACATCTCTGCTCTGAAATAATACTTCTCAATCAGTTACATTTAGTGAGTACATGTACTGTGGAAACATCTGTTACTTTGTTCCTTACTTTCTTCTATCTGGGTAGATGGAGAACACAAATCATAAGAAGAGGGTGATGGATCTTGAAGGAGAAGTCAGAAAACTGTCTGGCCAACAAAATCTCCAACAGCGCATTCATCATCATGCAAAAATCAAGGCAAGTAATAATGAATGCTGCAAGGGCAGAAATTCTGCTGTAACTTTATTAAATGTCCAAGTACCTTAACTTGCTACTTGTGTTCTCATCTGAGTCAACATAAAGTTATAACCTTACAATGCAACAGGAAGAGAATAATTTGCTCAAACTACAAAATGAAGAACTTAGTGGTAAGTTGCATCAAGCCAAGGTCAGTCTGTCACGTGTCCAGGAAGAGCTTGCACACTATCGTGCTTCCAGTGGCAAAAGTCTCCATATAAATTTTGACAAGGAGCAAAGTCTAATGAACCAACTAAAGGTTAATCCAGGGACAAAATTCAAGGTATTCTTTGATCATAGCTAAGGTACACGAATTTCACAATACTTTTTTATTTTGTTGCAGCAAATTGAGCAAGAGAAAGTGCAATTAGCACAGAAGCTAGTTGGCCTGTGCACTAGCATTCTAAAGGTATGTCAAGCCAAGTAGTTCAGGTTTCACCCTCTCATGTGTAAAACACCTATAAGTTACTCTTCTTTGATTGAACCTTCAGGCCGCCGGTGTAACGAAACCTGCATCTAATTTAACACCTGATATTGCGGAAGAGGCGCTAGATCAGCTTAAAAATAGAATCACTTCCTTAGAAAGAGAAGTGCAAGATTTGATGCTTAAGGTAATCATTTTTTCTACCTTACAGTCCTTGAATTCTAGGGTCTGATGTTCCTTCGAAAAATTGATAAAGTTTGCAAAATTTCATTATAGAATAGACTTGCCAGTGAAAAGATTCGATTGGCTGAGTTAGTTCCTCAAGCTTTACTAGTAAACTCAAGGACAGAGGAGAGTTGTCAAACCCCGCAAAGAGGCCAAGTACCGTTTCTTTCTGCATTGGACAGATAGTAGGAGATAGGTCCTGCAGTCTTGGATTGTCAGCTTTCTCTTTCACTCTCAAATTGTAAATAAATTCTCTTTTGTTAATGATAATTAACTTTGTAAATATTACCTTAAGAGGAAGCAATTCTTTTCTCAATTTAAGTGTAACACGTGCGCTTTAGTCTCTTGCAACTTGACAGACTCAGACTCAGAGTTTGTAATAATGTACTTTTGAGAAAATTCTATTATAATCATGGGGATTGCGTGCATTTATTTAAGGTTTAATACTATCATTCTCAACAGCTCTTTGTTTCCCTTTTTGAGCAACTATTTTCTCCCATATGTAAAGCACATTAAAAGAAGGGTAAATATGAAAATTTAGTCACTAGTACTGATAAAAGAGATCAGATAAAGCCACAAATCAAGGGCTTTTTCGTTCTATTTGCTTTGAATCAAGGGTAAATATGAAAATTTCCGTTCTACTTGCTTTGATCGAGGGTGCTTCTTGAAGGTTATGCATTGTAACTAAGTGCTCTTGTCTGTTTCTCAAGAAAAGGCAGGAAAGTGAACAACTTTTTCGTGTGTTCGGATGTTTCAGTGTGAATATTGATATGAACTTAAATATGAAGGCTGTTGTTTGTGCAGTTTTGTGTTTTAAAGTCAGCTTTTCTAGGAGTGGTGTAAAGTCTTTAAGGGGTTCAGAGTCTTGTCTTTTATGCTCGGTAGAAGATTAGGATCTCCCCATTTGCTGTTGGATAATTTTTGGAACAATAAAATATGACGAAACAAAATGGAAGCAAGTTGTATGTTGGAAGGTGCAAGGCATTGCCGTCGAAAAGCTTGCAGATATCAAATTCTAAGCTTCTTCTTAGTGGCACTGGTTATACTGGAGCAGAGGTGATATTAACCTCGTCTGTGCTGTTTGGATGGCATTAGGTTTGGTAGCCAATGTTCATCAATTAGTTAATTTGGATTTAATGGAAGGGCAAGGAGAGAACTTAAGATTTCTGGTTGAGAGGGGCTCTTAATTTGGTTCTAGATGTTTGGATTTCATACGAGAGTGTTAGCAGATACTTCATACCTTTTATGTAGAAGACAAAAGATTCATATCCAATTAAGTGTCTTATGCATCAACTTGGTTCTTAAAACCGAAGGTAAGAGAGAGAAGTCTCATAGGGATCCTATTCAAGTTTCTCAATGCATTGCATTGTGTATGTTGGTTTTGAGCATAGGAAAGAACAAATGTTTTATTGATCTCAACATTAGTACAAAATATTTATACAGTAGAAATATAACTAAATTGCCAAAAATTTTGCTACAAGATGGAATGAAAAACTTCCTAAAAAATAGCATGAAGAATAGTTCATTATCTAACTAAAGCTTGACTCTTTCAAGCATGTGCAGCTAGAGTCACTTACTCCAACAATCTCCTCCTAGACTCAAAGACTACGTACACCGATTTTTTGTATAAGAAATTCAAATCTTGCTTTAGTAAGTGATTTTGTTAAAAAATCAGCAAAATTGTGATGACTTGTGGTGTACCTACTGCAAAAAGTCGTGTCATATGAAGAAATAGTGCTGGAAGTTGCATGGAAAGCCTCCTAACTGTGAGTGGGGATAGAAAGGATATCAACCAATGGACAATGGACAAGTGCAAGTTGTTACAAGTACATCTCAACAGGAAGACAAAGAGGACTCAAAGGGCTTCAATTAAGATGAAGTGGAAAGATAAGAGCATTCATTAGCCACACAGAGAAACTTGCAGGTGCATGTACTTTTGTGCATTTAGGTATGTGTTTCTTTTCATTTGGATTAAAAGCCTCAGATAAACCTTTTCAATAATCTTAGATCATGGATTTAGGAGCCAAAGACCACATGACTCATTCATCCAAACACGTTACCACCTATTCCCCTTGCCCAGGCAATAAGAAAATAGCCACAACAGATGGATCCTTACCAACTATAGCTGGCATAGGAGAAGTCAAAATAAACCCATACATAACATTGAGAAATGTTCTCCATGTCCCTAAGCTACCACAAATTTAATATTTGTAAAGAAACTCACACTAGACTTACTTTATAATGCCACATTTCATTCAAGCCATTGTTTATTTCAGGAGAGGGATTCGAGGAAGATGATTGGAAGTGCTAGAGAACAGGATGGTCTTTACTACCTTGAGGAAGCAAACGGGTCAAACATATC
>JAOTAX010000198.1:37398801-37409084 GCA_025629825.1 Erythroxylum guanchezii | reverse complement strand
TCACATTCTTAATTCGAATTTCTTCATTTCATGTCACTTGACACTTCAAAATTTCATGAAAAGTTCGGGGTCCAACAGTGGGTTCCAGGACCAAACGGTCTAAATGGTTTCTTTTATCAAAAAACTTAGGATAAAATAGGGAAAATTATAAAAGAAGCAGTGCACGAAATCTTCAAAAGTGGAATACTTCTCAAAGAGATCAACAAGACTTCCTTGTGTTTGATTCCAAAAACTCATAATACTTCTACATGGAGCGATCTTAGGCTTATTTCATGTACTAACTTCAATTACAAGATTATTGCTAAAATCCTAGCCAATAGATTGAAATCTATGCTACACTACATCATCAGTGAAAACCTAGGAGCGTTCTTAAGCAAGCGAAATATTGGAGATAATATCCTAATCTTTCAGGAATTTCTGAAAGGGTACACAAGAGGAAAATCCCCTCAGAATTGCACCTTAAAAGTGGATCTTCATAAAGCTTTTGATAGTGTCAGTTGGAGTTTTTTTATTGCAAACTATGGGAGTTATGGGTCTCCCCTAGATTTTTATCGATTGGGTTAAAAAGTGTATTTCTACGGTTTCCCCTTGGTTACATTACTAATGAATACCTTACAAGGATTCAAAGAGATATCAGGATTAAGTATTAATTTTCAAAAAAGTTTTTTCATCTTATCAAAGAGTGCTGCACATCTAGCTAATGATATATCTCTTGTCATTGGAATGGGAAATCATGATCCTCCTATCACTTATTTGGGTATTCTTATCTCTTCGAGATGACTACGATTTAGAGAATATCTACCCTTTATTGAAAAGACACAAAGGAGATTAGGTTCATGGATAAACAAATTGTTATCCTATAGTGGCAAACTTCATCTCCCGAAATCTGTTATTATGTCTATGAATACATACTAGTGTTCTCACATTTTCCTTTCTAAAGGGTTGCTCAAAACTGTGGAAAAAATGATGAAACGATTCCTATGAAGTAAGGGGAAAGGAGAAAGAGGAATCGCTAAGGTTAGCTGGACTCACATATGCCAACAAAAAGCAACTGGAGGACTGGCCCTAGAGTCAATTGGTAGAAGCAACAAATGTTTATTGTTGAAAAGGTTGTAGAGAATTTTAAGTGAAAAGGAATCATTATGGATTAAATGGGTCTATAGCTATATATTAAAGGATGGTAGTCTATGGGCAACTAGACCTAAAGACAACTTCTCATGGTTCTTTAACCAAATTCTTAGACTAGGGAGCGAAGTTTAGCACCAGATCACTTACAGGATAGGGGCAGGGGATCGAAATTCATTATGGTATGAGAATTGGACAGGTCAAGGAGCACTAATTCACCATCTAATAGCTAGGGATACTCTAAATAGATTTTCAAACAAATCTAAATTCAAAGAATTAATTGCAAATGGCAACTGGGATCTTTCCTAAGAGGAGATCACATCTCTTTTGATACCATAGTATAGACACAATGAAGGAGAGGATATATATCTATAGAATGCTCTAACTGTATCGGACATAACAAATAGGCAAGCACAATAACTAAAATATGGGATAAACCCAAGAATTGGATGGTGTAAGTTTATTTGGAGTAACACTCTCAAACCAAATGTTAGCTTCTTGAGCTGGTTAGCCATGAAGGATAGACTAAGCACTATGACAAGATTAAAATTCCTCTCCCCCTCTAAAGATGTATCCTTTGTAACCTAAAGGAAGAGGACAGAGACCATCTATTTTTCATATGCTATTTTTCTAATAAATTATGGTGGCAAATTTCCTCTATATGCACACCTAATTGCTATCAAAGCAATCTGAATGGCATTATACAAGAGATACTACTGAACCATGCATCCAAACATGACAAGGATATTTACGTGGTTGCCATTACAACATGTATTCAGAAGACCTGGAGGGAGATAAATAACAGAAGATTTGCAGGAAGGGAAAGAGGCATACTTTCTCTCACGAAAACCATTTCTAACAGTAGCAGCGAACAACTAGTCATAAACAAAATGGAGAAGAAATGCAGTGAGGAACTAGTAATTTCTTGGAGACTCTAACGAGACATCAAGAATTCCCATTACATCTTTGAACATTACATCTGTATGATCTACACTAGCAAGGAACCATACACATAACATTTACACAGGAAGCTAAAGTTGGAGCTCTTACCTTACGGGATCACTCCTCCGTGAGGTATTAACGTCTGATCATCTACATCCATCACTGATACTGAAGACAAGTAGTCGCATGATGGGAGATATTAGCCAGACCTTAAATACAAAGAAAGACCTATCGAGTATCCCTAATCAGAGAAGTTGTGAGCGAAGACGAATGCGAAGATGAAGAAACTAAGCTCAAATGAGAAATCCCTTACCTCCTTAATCGTTTGGAGAAAGAGTTGAAGGAAACTTTCGTGCCCTAATTCGGAAACTTCTAAAGGTTCTTTAGTTTGGGGGAATGTTGACAACACATTTTAGGAAGTTCCGAAGTGTTTTACATGAGATTGTATGTTATACGCGGCCGTTCTATGGCTTCAAGCTCACGATATCGTTTGGTCGTTGTTTTTGTTTTCCTTTTAGTAGGATAAGTGTTATACTAAAATCTGTCTCTTTTATTAATTCAATTTAATTTTGAAAAAAAATGAAATGTGGGAAATGGAACTTGATGGAGGCTGATTTTGGTTAAAAAATAGGAAATCCAAAGATTAAAAGCCATTTTAGAATCTTACAAATTAACCCCAGAGATCCCACATTGTTTGTGAAGTGAGGAATGACAATAATCAATTATGTATACTCATTAGTGATGTCATCTGGGCCTGAATCTGGTATAGCCCATCTGACCTAACTCGAAATTAACATGTCAAATTCAGGTTAATTGAAATATTAGGTTGTGTTTTGGGCTTAATTTAAAAAAAGGGGTCTCATGAACTCATTTTATTATAATTATATCATTTATATTTTTTATTAAATAAAAATATAAAAAAATTAGGTTAGATCAATAGGCACAACCCGTTTTACCATTGTCATCTCTAATTTACAGACAACTCTCTCATTAGATACAGACTTCGTCTCTTCTATGTAATCCGGTGAAACATTATATTATAATTTTTAAAATTTAAATTATTACTATAAAATTAAATAAAGTTTCTAGTATTTTTAATTAATTTTAATTTTATTTATAAATATATTTATTTCATAAATTTTACTTTTACGTTAATTTTATGTCAAAGTGAAAAATATCACCTTTAACGAAATTTACAATCGAGCCAACGCGGGGAAATGATGACGTATTTGAGCAACATCGTACCATCCTTAAACCCTTGGACCAAAGTAATGTAGTTAGAATACTCTCGATCCTAAGAAACCGAACGAAGATAAAGAACCCAACACATCTCCAGAGACTCTTATGGCTCTTTTCGCTAATCCAGCAATGTTATTTCCAACTCTGTGACACTTACGTATCTAGCCTCTGTTGTGAAAAAAAGTTCTCTGGCTTGTCGAGAAATGGCCACCACTTGTTACTCAAACTTCTTGTCCACATATTCGCAACTCCAATTACCCACAAAGTTGCCTTTTAGAGTTCACTCACCTTTGGTTCGTGCACGAAAGGTAAGGTTTTGTCTAAGTTTTGCTTCGTATTGTCTTAAATTTGATCTTGGTTATGGGGGTATGTTTTATGGGTGTTATTCACTTTGTTTTTCTTTGGCGGAGGTAGAGGTTGTAGTTAACGTGGTTTCAGTTTGTTTGTGAACTGTTTCATTTGATGGAAACTAACGATTAGGCTATGTGCCTGTGGATTTGAAGGAATTAATGTTTATCATGGAGAATTGAAGAGTTTTTGATGGGCAACTTGGAAATTCTTGCTATTGTTTGAAGTGAATGATTTCCTTCTTCGGGGATTTTAATTAAGGTTATCTCATGAATCTGATCACATTTTCCACAAATTGTTGAAGAGTGGTTGGGTGAAGTGCATCTCAGCTGAGAGATTTCTAGTATAGTAACTCAGCATATTTGTCTTACCAATACATCCTGATTTGATGGGAAAAAGCTAAGCCGTGTGATTATGAAGAATGCCATCGATGTCTTTGTTCTATCTTAGTTATTCCAAAGTTATTCCCTTATACATCTCTTTTATTTGTTCTTGTCTTTTTCTATCCTTGACTTGTATCAGTTCTTGTATCAGGGACTCTCAAAGTATTTTAGAGAACCAAACTGCAATTTGAGTATTAAACCATTTTGGGTAGTCCAGCAGTCTAGTTTCAGTGTCTCTTGTGAAGTAAATATGGCTTTACGAGAGCCTGGTGAGCCGGAGAAGATAAACATAGATCATTTTGTGAGCAAGGCAAAACAGCTTTGGGATAGTTGTCCTCAGCCAGTCAAGAGCTTTCCTTGGGATAGAGCGTTGGATAACTTCATTCAACTCATGATTGATCTTGTTGTGACTGTTTCAAAATATTTATGCGGGCCTCTGCTGCTGGTTTCCTCGCTCAGTGAGATGTCATATTGTGCACATCAGAAGAAGTTGTTTCTTGTTCCCTTTCCACTTCTCTTTGGCATTGCTCTTGCTTCTGTCTTGACAGAAACTGCCTTGGAAATTTCTCCACTTCTCAAGGTTAGCATCGCAAATGATGATGAACTAATTATTATGAGTCTTGGACTAAGCTGGAATAGAGTTTGATCTGTAGTAAAATTGGAACAGTGAAACTGTTTGAGCTTTTCTCTCACTTCTGACAAGTACCCACATAATGAAGATTAGACATTTATCTGTTGCCAGACTTTGTAGTTGTCCACAATAATGTCTAGAGAACTTAGAAGCCTTACCATTTTCTTCTCTGAATAATTAGTTTTAAGGTTTTTAGCTTCTGAATTAAGTGTTTGAGCAGCAGTTTTCTTTATGAAAATTAATTTTGAGCTGTCTTGAATTGATAAACTGAAACAAAATATAGCCCAAAACTTTCATAGTAGAAGTTATTTTCTGGTTTTTTGACAGGACGCTGAAGTTCCATGGCATCTGATTGTCATTGCAACAGTCTTTGCCTTGATCAAGTTGCCAGGTCCATATTACCCATATTGGGGGCGCATATTCATCCCACACCTTGCAAATGGGGTGTTATGGAGGTGTTTGTGGCTTGCGTTCTTATGGAGTAGAAGACCAAAAAAAGGCACCTGGAGCAACGTTCCACCAATATCTGTAGATGGTGGTAATTCAAAATGAGAAGTTGGTGATCGCTTAAGGGTAACTCTACTGACTGCAGTTTTGTATTCTGTTCTATTCTATATGAATGCTTGCTTCATTTTGGCTTTATCTGATATCAAGCCAAAGGGGAAAGAGTAACCATCAGTGAAACATGTGGGCAAAACTTCTGTTGCTTGGTTTCTCAGTTGAAATTTGAATACTTAATTTGTTGATCACTCTGCTTTCTGTTATCTTCTTGTTAGTGAGATACTGTTTTGTTTTCCTTAGCTTGAAGCTTCAATTCTTCCGGTAGTGAATGGTCGATTCTTTACTAGTAGCCTCCCTTAAAACTTGAGCAATTGATTTTCGGTATTCATGGCCCCAAAACTTGTTTCAGCTGTGGTATTTATCAACATATTTCTTGTTCTGTGAAACCTTTGTCAACTTTAGCAATCTGGTCTTGATTCTTGGAAACATTGTTAATTCCTCTTCACATGGCATTCCTTTTTTCCAGTGGGGTTCACTTGGCAATCAATCAGTGCTTGCTAGAGCTAATCCTTAAGACGTCTACGGCAGTTTGGATTTAGGAGATACAATGTGCAGCAACTGGAGTACACGATGGTTAAGATTGAAGGCCAGAAGCAAGGCGGCTCAAGTGTGTCAATACAATCTAATCTTTTCATTTCCAAGTGCGATCAAATGTACGCAAGCTCTCATTAATGCAACCCTGTTACATATTACAATTGGCTTCATTTTGCTTCTTTGCTTGGAGGATAGTGCTTTTGCATGGAAATTGGAGCATGACCAAGTTACTTTGAATTGTTTTCTTCTGTTTTTGTTCTTTCCGTTAAAAGATTGATTACAAGACATGCTCATGAGCGAACATAAGTAATTTGACCCTTATTTTCAATTACACTGTCCACCAAAAACTTACTAATTTTGATTTATCCTTTTTTACAACAAAAGCTTAATTAAATTCCTACTTAATAATTGATTGGTGGATATTCGTTATTATTCGATTGGCATTTAATGAAACACAAACATAATTTAACAATTTTTATTATAAATTCGTTCAAATAAATGATTCATTAACCTCGACCAATTTTATAGTTAATAATTAATTGATTGATATTTGTTATTTTTTCGAGTCTTTCCATTAACTAGGGTAAAAATGGCGGGATTCATACGGGTCGTTGAATTCTTATGTGCCACTTGATCATAATCTCTAATCTTCTGAAGCTTGTCCTTGTTGCCTCTCTCTGCTTATCTCCGCCGCCGAAACACGGTGACGCCTTTACTGAATTGTTACCGGAGACAAGGAAGGAACAACTACAACAAAAGAGGTCAATGATGGTGCCAAGAGAAAACTCGACGATATCATCAAATGCGCCAAATAGAGGGCCCAAGAAATCGCCTCCGGATAACGCTCCCGTCTCGTCTGAAATCCCGTTTCTGCCCTCCTTTTGCCAGGTGTCTTTGCTTCCCAAAGTTTTCTGAACGGGGTTTCGTTGTGAAATGTAAATGATCCGTTAGGAACAAAGGAGTAGAACGAGGACGTGGAGGGTAGCTCATAGGGAATTGCGGATCATTAGAGAAAGAAAAGCGAGATGGAAGGCGAAAAACTTGAAGACATACGGCGTTTTTAGATTAGTGAGAACGCGAGATGAATGACAGAGGTACAAATGGGATTGGAGAAAACTACTTGTATTTAACGGATACTAACCGTTATTAATTGGTATTAGTTAGAAGAGAGGAATTTCAATCGAACTTTTGAAATGAATAATGAATTCTTCTCTCTCACTTCCTTCTCTCTCTAAAATTTCTGTATTTTCTTGCCTTGGTGATCTCGAAAGTAACGGTTTGAAAGTAAAAGTAACATTTGGTGTCAGAATACAACGGTAATTGGCGAACAAGATCAAGTAATACGAGAGATGAATTTGAAGTATAACGGAATCGAAGACGTTCATGCTGTAGTTACATTAGCAAAATAATCAACAGGAGGAAGAAGGGAGAACAGGATCGAGGGAACAACCAAAAGGATTATGAGATCCGCATGGAGTTTAATGTTAGACTGTTTAAGTTCTAACTATAGAATGACACTTAGAATGACCAATATTTGACACTAAAGAGTGATAAAACAAGGCAAAAACTCATAAGTAACGAAAGAAAAATGGGCGTTGACATACATTGGTAGACACCAGTGAAAATCTTTAACGAAATATAAGATTTGAATATGGGACCAAAAGATAATTTGAGATGGACCTTGAGTTGAATGTTTCTTTAATTACACGTATAAGGGAGACATGTGAGAGCTCTATAGATTTAGTATATGCTGAAATAAATAAACTATGACTAGTCTGGGAGACATGTGATAGCTCTACAGATTTAATATATGCTCAAATAAATAAACTGACTAATAGATTTGACATGAGTAAACATTGAACTCAACCAGTATGCTATAAAAGACTTTGGGTTTAGATAATTCATCATCAATGGATAGCGATCAAGGGAAAATCTTAGACGATGTGATGGATAAGATCATAGTAGATATACATTAATTCTAAAAAGAAAAACCATGTGAGAGGATTATCTAAAGATAGTAGAATTCTTAATGGATATGGATGTATCTTTTCTAATCAAATGTAATATCTTATCTTGTTAGTTGTAATGTAGCTAAATCTTATTAGAGTCATATTTGGATAGAGGTATCATTCAATTAGTTAAAGTGATGTAATCTGATAAGGATAAAAGTGATTTAGTTAATTCAGTTTAATTAGGATTCTGAATTGCAAAATCATATGTGCTTATAAATAGCTTATTTGAGTCTTGTTCTTCAGAAGAGAGATAAGTGAGAGGGTAACACATTGAGAGAGCATTCATTTGTATACTTTTAGAGAAGTAATAAAGGTTAGTTTTTATTATAGCTCTTTTGTGTTTATTGTTACTTTTGATTATTCATTTTTTACGTAATATTTTACTCGAGTGTGAGAGTTAAACACTATGAGGGTCTGAGAAGTTTAAGAACAAGGCTTTGTTGGTTAATGATCACCTGAGAAGGCTAAGTCTCGCTTAAATAGAGCTAAGTGAGATTTTTGTGCAAAGAAGTAGACGCGATTTCAGTATAAGTTTGGTGGCTAGGAAAAACCTTTGTATTAGTTCCAAAATATCGATATGGCAAGAGATAGTAATTTGACAAAGCATGTCAATAGAGTGGAGGCACTCATAGGGCCAATTCCTTAAGGTTATGTTTGGCAGGGCAGTTAGTAATGGAATGGAATGGAATGTAATATTATTCCATTTTTTGGGATGAGGGTTTATAATGGAATGGAATAAAATAGGATGAAAGCGAAGAGTTTCACATTACATCCTATTTCATCATAAACAATAAAAATTAGTTACCTCTGATTTGAGGGGTTTAAGATGGAATATAAAATAATAAATATGTACTACCTAATATACCCTCAATAATTTTTTATAATACCAATTATACTCTCAACTCTAATAACAAGCAACAAGATAATACATCTCAAACTATCAAGGGTATAATAGTCATTTATTATTATTATACATACATTACATTCCATTCCATCCTTCTTCTAAACAACATTTCACTATATTATATTATAAATCCTTGCATCCCTCCTAAACAACAATTTTCTAATATTACATCAATTTACATTCCATTCCATTATAAACCATTTCATTTCATTATATTCCATTTCATTCTATTAAAAACCTTACGTCTAACCAAATATAGCCTAAAAGGAGAGATTTTAGAGGCACGGTTTTAGCATCAAATAGCAGACTTGATGAAGGTACAAGAGGATTCTAGATTAGAGATCACAATCCTAAGGTGTGCAATCGCAGCATAAGATATTAGGTGTGCAAAAAGCACTTTGGTGAAGGAACAAGAACCCCAAGTTTTCTATGACAAACGAAGTGTCAATGAGCTTTGAAATTTTTAGGGATATAAAGCAATACTTTGCAATGAAAAAGATGTCTGATTTAGAGAAGGTATTAATCACGACTATGTATATAGTGAAAGATGCAAAGTTGTGATGGAGAACGAGAACCTCCACCAACATCAATGTAGTTAGACTTCCTATTGATATTTGGGAGAAAATGAAAAAGGAACTAATAAACCAGCTCCTCTCCAACAACACTTCATGGCTTACGAGAAGAGCTTTGAAAAGTTTGAAGCAAGACAACTCGGTGCAAAAGTACATGAGGAAATTCACATCTTTGATGTTAGATGTGCAAAGCATGTTTATGAAAGATAAGTTGTTCAACTTCATAAGTGACTTATAAGGTTAAGTACAAATGGACCTTTGAAGGTAAAATGTAAAAGACCTCATAAATGCGATAGTGGCTATGGATACCTTGGTGGATCTCCAATTGCCACCACCAATTTGAAATAACAATAAATGTAAGAAGAATGGTAGGACATAGAATGACTCAAAGAAAGGCAAAGAGAAGATATGTGAATCTTCTCAATGTAAGTCTAATAAACAAACAAAGCAAGATATTGCTTGTTTCATTTGTGAAGAGCCACATTTTGCTCGTAAATGCCTAAAATGGAAGGTGGATGAGGAGAAAATGAACTTCATGGTTATGAAGGATCATGGAGAAGGACAAGATGACTCGACAGAAGAAGTCTACCTTAATAATTGTACTTTGTTAGGCACAATAGGCGTTGTAAAGGAGCATTTGAACAAAAGTAAACACAAAGCTGACAAAGAGAGAAAATGACATGTTAGAGTTATGCCAATAACTAAGGGGTTTTTAAGGGAACCATTTTCAGAAGAGTGCTCATGAATTATTTTGACGAGGGCATCAAGTTCTTTATTGGAGGTGGTTTGTTAATCCCTAAGTCTTAATTGTATAATCGTGCAAAAACTAATGAGCCTTGACCAATATTTGACACTTAGGACAATAGAATAAGGCAAAGAAGCAGGCAAGGAAAACGAGCATTATCAATGATGTTGGATCTCAAACCTGTTAATTATTTTTGAGGCATGTTTTGAATTTTGAAGTCTTATTAGATCAGTTAATTGGAATTGATTTATGCTAAGGTTAGTATTATTTCAAGTTTGATCAAGGTA
>JAOTAX010000198.1:37383280-37398701 GCA_025629825.1 Erythroxylum guanchezii | reverse complement strand
ACACCTAAACAAGATCAAAAGTCCTATCCTAGATCAAAAGTTTGAAAACTCATATCTTTTGATACCGACGTCAAAAAATGTCATGATTTACCTCTATGGAAAGATAAGAAGGTGCTTCAAAACTTTCATGAAGAAAGCTACATAAGCTCCTTCCCACGATCATGGAAGCTACATAAGCTCCTTCCCACGATCGTGAGCAATGTAGTGAAGTGAGAAAACTTTCTGTTTTGTCTTTCCACGGATTATGGAAAGATACCCCACGTTCGTGGCAAATGCTTTAAATCAGAAATATATATATATTTCTGATTGTTGAACCAACTAAGGATACCCCACGATCGTGGCAAAACTATATATGTTTTGTGTGATTGTTGAACCAACTAAGGATAAGTTACTTTACCTTGGTGTATTGGATTTGATTAAGGTTTGAAATGAACCTAAATTGTTGTTGGATTAATTGGTTAAGGATTTGATAAGTTTAGGTTGTTAATTGAGGTTATAACTTAAGGAATGGATTGTTTGAGATCAATGTATCTAAATCTGAAATTTGCGAGTTGTCAAAGGAATGAAGGTGTTCTTATGGATGTAAATGTGACCCAAAGGATGTAAGAACTGTGAATTAGGTAAGAATGAATGAGAATTGGGAAATTGTGTGAATATATAATGCTCGAAAAAGATTGGTGAATGAATAATTGATGAATCTAGAGTAATCAAGTTTACTTAAGGCATAAATCTAACTGCCAATAAGTTATGTACAAGATATAATGAATGAATGATCAAGACTTGTGATTAAGGATTCATACCCGGAAAAGTCAAATGCGCTTGCATTGAACATGATACATATAAACATATGTATGATTGAATGATCATATGATTGATCAATTTAGAAATATGTGAATTATGTGTGGACTGCATGACAATAGAAGCACAAAATGACCGACCGCATTCAGACATTGTCGGATCGTCAAGGAAATAGCTATTTTGAAGCATATTGTGAATCAACCTAGATGTGTAAATTCAATTATATGTGTTTCTATTTAAATCGTATGTGTAGTGAGTTAACCTAGATGTTTTCTCACTATGTTTGAATTATTTTGATTTTCTTTCAAATATTGAACTGTTATTGATATGATTGCAATATTGATAATTTCAAGCATTGATGGTTCGGGGACTTTGATATTCGAGATTATATTGGAAGTGCTTTTTAAATGTATGTGAATATAGAAATTGTGTACTCAACTAAATGTTGAATGATGGACTCAAATTCGATGAATAAGATAAATGATTGTGCACACTGAATGAAAGTTATTGATGGCATAATGTGTGAATTGATGTATTCAATCACATTTATGGGCATGATCAAATAAAGGAGTTGTGATAGGAGTGACCAGCGTGAAAAAAGAGCTTAAAGCTCAGAAATGTGTACAAAAAGCCACAAGCTCAACGATTAATGAGCCTGGTATCCACAATGGGTACGGAACAGTATCTAAAATGAGCCCGGTATTTACAATAAGTACATGATAGTATCTAAAATGAGCCCAGTATCCATAACAAATATGAGACAGTTAAAAAAGCACTCGGTCGCAACAAAATAAAAATGAAAATGGAGATATATGTGTATTTATTTATATATATATATTTACAAGTATCATGTGAATGATTACAAAGAATGACTAAATTAAGTTGATATAATGATATGCAATGTTTGTGTTCATATAGATGATATGAATGATTGGATTATTCTGATATGATTATATGAAATGTTTGTATTCATAATGAGTTTGTTAAAATATGATGTATAGTATAATCAGGTACTAAATTTTGAATGATGTGACTAATGAAAATTGATTTTAGATAATGAGATACTTGTGAATTTGGGTATATACTTGTGATATTTGTATTCTGACTTGAGTGAGCACATCAATGATGGTCCACTTACTGGATTCACAAACTCATCAAAATTGCAACGTTGATTTTTAGGTACTGAGGAGACCTAGCTGTAAGGCAATCTAGTAATAGTCTAGTATTGTCAATTTTGGAAACATGGATGACTCAAAGGTCTGGTCAGTTGATACTAAAGAGTATAGTTAGAATATTTTGGTCTAGCCTCCCATTTCATGTCATACATATTGTATAGAGTTGTGAGCTCTCATATGTTGTGTATTGTATATATACGTGAAACATGAGTGTAATAACACAATGAATGTTTATGTTTATGAATCAAAAGGGAAGAATCAGTCTTTGAAACATTTGTGTTATGTATGATGCCTTGAATGTGATAATGATATTACTCTAATATGTCATTCTCATAGGGTATGTTCTCGAATGTTCTCTAGATGTTCAGGCATATGCTCCATGGTAGTGGTGTGTTACAAGTACTTTCCTTGCTTTTTATGAAAATGATACTTATCTGTCTTTTATTTCTTCTTGTCGACATTAGTAGTAACTTACGTAGCTTTAACAAGCACTTTCTTCTTAAATTTCTTAGCCTTTAGCTTGTGAATATTTCTAGCTCTTTGACCTATAAGGTTAATTGAATGAACACCTCAATTCTTTAGCCGTGTTTCCTCATGAATGAGCATACTAGATAATTAACATTCCACTTATCCTTTTTAGTATTGCAATTAATTTGGCAAGGTCCACACTCATAAGGTAATGAGTTCATGATGAATTACATTAAGAAGAATTCATTAATTATTATACCCAAGGTTTTTAATTTTGTTGAAATATTCATCATCTATAGGATATGTAGTTGCATGTCCCGTGACCTATCAAACTTCATGGTCGTGAATTCAACTATCAGTGTACTCTTGAGAGATTTGTTCGTAGTACAGAAATGTTCTTCCACAAATTCAAGGCATTCTTTAGAAATTTTAGTTATGGAATAATGGTTTTAATATTGTTGGCAATAGTCATTCACATGAAATTAAGACATAATTTGTTAAACTTTTTCTATGCTTTATAGTTTGTCTTCTTAACCTCACTACTCGTATCTATAATGGCAATAAATTTTTCTTCCCACAATGCTAAAGCAACACCCAAAATACCTAGATAGAAATTGACTTATACTCATCATGGAGAAGTTCAAACCATTAAACATGATAACAGAAAAAGCATGCAAATAAAGAGAAATAGCTGCAAAATACATAAATACTCAATAAATTATCATATTCAAATAATTAAACATTTAAAATATACTATAGTTTTTCTTTAGGCTAACTCAATAATATATTATCATAAATTTAATCAACTTTATTAGGTAATGAAATAAAAACTAATCAAATACAATCAATATCTTTATATTTATATAACATTATTAGTAATAGAGTATTAATTTACTTTTGGATGAATTTTAAAATTTTATCAACTAATAAATGTCATTATTTATATAATTAATTCAATAATAAGCATTGATATTTTATGAATAAGTGACTATTTATACATAAAAACATCACTTAATTAGTTTGGTTATTTGGTGACTAACAAACTTTTGATATATAATGTCATGTATAAATTTAACACATAGCACATAATTTTAAAATTTCAATAATAATTTATGTAAAGCTAATATGAGATTATTAATAAAATATAAAACATGAGAATAAAGACAATATGAGAATAAAATAAAATACACAACATTTAGTGATGGGACGAAAACAGTGTACATGAATTCTATGCATCAATATTTATTGGATTCCAACCAATACCCTCTGTGATTATGCGCCCGTAGGTTAGAATACTCACCTGAAGTTCTAATGTGAACTACTGGAAGTCACTCCATAATGAACAAACATGCTGTGTTTTGACAAATTGCTATTACTATTTTAACGAATTGGAGTTATAGAATAAGCAGTACGCATCGACCACATTCTTCTTTTCATTTGTCCTTTTAAAACTATTAAAGCGGTAAATAGAATCCTAGTGCACTTATAATCCTAAAGAAAATAGGTACAAGATGATTTGATTATGAATAAGATATAGGGCAAAACACTTTTGACTTTCATCAACATATGGCTAACCTTAATAATTTTGATCAAAGTATTTGTCAAACAAATATCCAAATATTAGCAATCATTATCAATCATTCATAATAAAATAGATGGAGAAATATTTGTTCAAATCGCGAGCTTTGCCACCACACATAAAAATATGTTTTATAATATAAATTTGATATTGTCATTTATAACTTTAAAATTTTGAATAAATAATTGTTACAAATAATAGGATATAATATTATGTACCTTATCGGAAAGATATCATTATCGTAGAGATTGAACAAACTTTACTTACATATCATCATACATATCAAAGCTTAATACAAATACCAAATGATGCTCAATGTTGATAAGCTCATAAAGCTAACCAAAATCACTAACTTAGTACAAAAGTCTCTAACTATCTTGGAGTTTCCGATGCATTGCAAGGATCAACGATCTTCTCGTTCTACACCTGAGGAGTGGAAAGTAATGGGGTGAGCTGCGAAGCTCAGTGGTTTATACATTTATAGTCATTGGCAATGAACCACACGTTCAAGCATATATATATACATGTAACAATTCAATACTCAGCAATTTAACTCACAACTCATATTATCATAATGTCACCACATATAACATATCATGTAATTCATCCATAACAAAATAACATTTAATTATACATCATGCTTAATCAATCAATGATGAAATGCACAACAAATGGCCCGAGAGTTTCGTGGAACAAAACGGATAAACCGAAGTTTATACGGTGAACGAAACTAGTCCGATTTCTCAGAATCTCATGGCCTCAAGCGGGCAGTCGGGAGAAGGCTATATGTTAACGTGTACGTGACTAACGAAACGTTCCTCTCTTGCGCAAACACAATCAAATTTCAATGCTTAACTCATTTCATACACATTCATACTTTTCATGCTCATCATGCTTTCTCATCTTTTCCTTCATACAAAATGCCATGACATTTTTCAAGGTAATACATGATCAAAATCACAATGCATTTTCAACAATTTCCATAATTCAAACAAGCAATTTAACACACAACATACAAGCAAGCAAGACAATTTGCCCATATTACACAACAACTATAAATATATTGCCCACCTAATTTCGCTTGACAATCCAAGTTCAATGTTATCCTTCCTCTTGCTCTTGGATCAGGTTTGCTTGGTTTCGTATAACAAACTAAGTTCTCATTCAAACAACATTCAAAGAAAATTCATAAGGCTTCAATAATCAAAAGTGCTAAAATTGAACTATAATCCTTCCAAAACCTAGACTTTCGGGTCAATTTTTCCATGATCGTTATGATCAGGTAAATGAAGAAATTTGGAAATACTTCCTTCTATAAAATTTTTCTTCATTGTCTTAAGTTTCCAATGAAACTGAAATCATTCAATTTGGTCCAGTAATCCGAAAGTTATACTCCAAACATGTTGGGACTATCCTTATGCTGAAACAATATTCTATACTCAAATTCCATACAAAAATTGAGATCATTAGAGACTGAACTAAAACTTGATTTCTTCAGACAACTTGTAGCCCTATGTCTCTAGTTTACATCAAATCAAAAAGCACTTAATTTGGACATCTACAACAAAAGTTATTCCCAAAATACCAAAACATGTCTGTATAGGAAAAATGGAGTTCGCCGCGGTGAACTTTTCCAAAAACCTAATCTGAAGACATGTTTTTCGACATTCTTCAGCTATTTACATCCCATTTTTCACATAAAACCCATCTTAACCCTAAACCATCTCTTATAATTCATTTCCAAGCTCATTTCAACCCAATGTCATTAACAAATACATCAAAATCTATCTTTGATCATTAACCCTAAAAGATTAAAACAATACTCACCATCCATCAATAACTTCCTACCCACATTCAACATTGTCTTTCAGTTCTAACAATCACTAATTATACTTCATCTAACAATGAAGAAGAGATAAAGCTTATACTTACTTGTTTTAGCTTCAAAGTCTTCAAGATCTTCAAAACCCTAGCTTGATTTCCTCCTCTTCTTCTTTCCTCCTCACACCCACGTTACTTGTCCTCTTCTTAACAAGCCAACAATTTTCTTCTTCTAATTAATACTCTTAATGATTGTAAGAAGACCCTTTTGCCCTTCCACTTATGCCTTAAAACTTTTAGACTTAAGTGATCTACCAAGATTGCCCCTCACGCATTCTTACTTCTTCAATTTAACTTACACCATACTATACTCTAAATTTCTCCATTTAATACTTCTAAATTCTCCTTATGCTAGAAAGATCATGGACTCCATTCTAAGAAAATAAAATAAAGCAAAATAAACAAACAAATAAATAATAAAAAAATTTTGTGGTCCAATAAGGGTAATTAGAACCATCTCGTAACGGTGGCCTAGTGATTGATGCACCTTCTCTGGTAACCATGATTGTGAAACACTGATCTACACCAACTTGATACACCAAGTTTTGATTAGGTGAACCAGTCTCTGATTGCAAATGAAAGTCCCGAAGGATGTAGTTTCGTAAAAATCCTATTTCGCCGTAGTTACTTTAAATTATTTTTGTCTGTTGCTCAACACAAAACAACTATGTTAACAACTGTTAATTTTACGTATTTAAAACGTAGACAGAAAAATTAAACATGCAACTAACAAATCGACAATCAAAATTTGGTAACGCAGTTTAATACATCCAGCTTACGTCTATTAAGCCCTCACCCAGCATAATTAACTTTCACTATGATACAATAGTTTTACCCAAGGCTTTATTGAGCCTACACATTCAACCCTTGGCATTATTCACTCGTACTCACACCCCGTGAAAGTACATCACTCTCAATAACACGACCATTCTGTGCTAATCGCAACAGAGGATTTTTGTAACAATAATCGATAATAAAGATGAGAATGAAAACTCAAGTGATTGAATCAAAAGTAACATAAACAAAAAAAACACTTGAGATAAAAATGCTCCCCTAAATATGTAGCTTCATCAACCGAAAGTGTGGAAAGTTGTAGAACAATATCTGTTGTGATTCTATGAGAATCATCATTGAATAGTACACACACAATAGCATTAAGAAGTCATCAATTAGATAAGCATTTCACCATTGAAACATCACAAAAATTATGGCTACAGACTCATGAGACTTCTGCTTGTTTTTCACTCACCAAAAACCCTCAAATTGGCTGTCCAAAAAGTCACATACACATAGAGAAAACCCAGTTACCATAAATAACTCAATTCACCACAAAAGCAGTTACCAAAGATAGCTACAATCACCGAAATACAACCACCTAAGATAGCTCCAAAATTACCCAAAAAACTGCACATTATCTTTAATAATGCACGGTAATTTTTCTCCCAAATAAATCCTATCTTCTTTAGGATTTTATCCTTCAGCTATCTTATCTTTAAGAATTCCACAGAAGGTAAATTTCTTATATGATATTATAAATATATCCAACTATATCCAATTACAAACCATGCCCAAAATAATTAATAAGATATCTTAACAATTGGCTTTCACTTGGTCAAGCCTAGTCATAGAGGGCTGCTACAAAGAGAATCCTTATCCTTTTTATTGTTCTTGCTACGAAATATATTAGTATATTACTCTGCCACTACCAAACAGAAGATGCAAGCCAAGATCTCTATACATTCACAAAATCAACTAAATATTCTGCCTCTATAAAATAATAAAAGGTCATACAATAACATGTGTTACATTTTTTGTTAAATTGATCACATCAAAGTTAATAATGCAAGAAGGAAATAAAGGTATTGTCAATCATTTTCAGAAGATTAGTAACGATCATAAGAAAAATCACTTGGAGGGCCATAGGAAGTGAAGTGGCACAACACAAGTTGGTGATAGAATCTTTAGTGTTGAGTTTTTAGATCCCAAAAAACAAAGAGAGAAAAGACTAAACTGAGAAGCTCGTGAACACGTACACATTTAAATTCTTTGGGCACAAGCATCCGACAGAAACCAATGGAGATGAGGGAAACTGGTGCAACATCCAAAACCAAACATCACGATACATTTCAGGTAAATGGAATAAGGTAAAGTCTCCTATTTTCATAATGGTAACATAAAACGTAAAGTGGTTTATGCAGTCTAAATTATATGTACGTACTCAAATAATAACAATGGTAATAAGGTGACAACTGAAGTCTAAGATAGATAATATGGAAACTAGGATCCACACATCCCCAAGATTCCTTATCTCTAAGCGTAAAGAGGGAAAAAAAAACCTTAGTGTTACAATTCTCCTCTTTGGTGTTTTGTTCGTTATCTATCTTTGTACTCGCTGGGTTTGGCAATTTCTCTTTGTATGCTGCAGAAGATCCTTGTTATATCCTTTATCTCATATGTGATTTTGCAAATTAGGGAAGATTTCATCGCATGGGTCCATCGGTGACCCATCATGAAAAAGAAGAAGAATCATATTTATAGTTCTTCACGATTTAGAGTTAACCGGTATAATAAACCAGCTAGTTTTATTCATATCAGTTAATAATAAAAATAGGGAAAAAAAAAAAGGTCAGTTCAAGATTAATCTGGTTGAATCGATCGGTCTTGTCCAATTTAAAAATTATTAGTTTTAAATGCTATCCGATGGCTTGCAATATTTGTGTCCCTTTCTTGATTAAGAATCTCACCTGCCTATCTATTTGTTCTATTTGTATGGCTCAACTTGATTTCTCAATTTAATCCATTGATGGAATTTTGTTTCTTGTATGTACATTTTTGCTTTATTATTACGCTCTATGTCAACTAATGATACATTGAAGGAGACTATGTATCAAATTTTTGAATTTTTTTTAAGAAGCTTAAAGGTATTGGAGAAGTGAAATATATCACATGCCAATAGACTTGGAGTTCATTAATATCTTTTTTTTCCTTAGTTAAACATGGAGAGTAATCCAGTTTATATGAGAGTTAGATACTGTATAGTAGTGGACATGTTTGATATTGGATATTGACAAAGAAACATTGACGAAGTGATTGATGTTTCAGAAAACATTGAAATTATTTTAAAATGGGTACGGTACTTTTTACCACATTGAATAGAGTATTATTTCATTAGAAAACGAGCTCATGTGAGTCTCTCTAGATTCTTTGGGTAGACTAAGGTTTTGGAATGAAGAAAAGAAACAAAGTTTTGTATTCCTAGAGTGTATTCCCATTGAAATTTGGGAAAAGGTCATTTAATTCACTAGTCGCATAGAAGAATTTTAGACATTGCGAAATATGGTGGAAAAAGGAAACAAATCTTAAACCACTGTCTAAGGGGAGCAGATCACCTGTTCCCTTTATCATGTATCAACTCTGTTTTATGAGTATTCATCCATCTAATAAATAGGATAGAGAAAAATTGGATGAATAGATCCCCATGAAATATAGTAAGCACAAGATAACCACAACAAGTGATCTAATCCCTTTTCTAAGACAAATGTATAATTGTTTTCAAAAAATCGAAAACCAAGGCATGACAATTAAACGATAAATGCTTGCAAGAGAGAGTGGTCACATCTCATTGGACAAGTCCATGTATTCCATATTGGTGGCCCTCCTTTTCCTATATATATATATTAAAAAAAACATTGTTCTTGACTAGCATTGCTGCCATAAAAGGAAAAAGAAAAACAGAAAAGGGTCATTATTAAGTATTTAATGGATTCTCCTCTATTTGACTACATATATATTAATATTTGTGAGAGGAAGAAAACTTGATAGGCATAGTCAAACTGAGTGGTCCATAACTGGATTAATTCAAAAACTGACAGAAAAAAAAATCATTTCACATTTTCTTTCAATAAATATCAGAAAACATGGAATTGATGCCTTAAACTCTTTCTAGGTTATGGCTTTGGATGAACATGAAGGTCTTGCCTGCTTTTCCCTTTGTAAAAGTGCAAAGAGGGGCCTAGCTCTGTTCTATGCTAAATGGAACTTGGCAAGCTAGCTTTTGTTCTTGAAACAAAGTTGAAGTTTTCTTTTCTTTTTTACTAGTATGATTAGTGTGGGTGACGCAAACACGTGCTGAAGCAGTCACCATTAATTTGGCATAGAGTTTTCTTAAGTCAAATTTTGTATTAATACCGAATGTTGACACATTGATCTAAATTAATATGCTTACATGATGTGATAGGGTTGTCGATGATGATGTAAGTATTAAATTATCTTGATGATTGAAGTAAGCATTTGATTTGTCACAAACAAATACAATCGCACAAGTGAATTAAAACTGACATTATACAGACAAATATAAATTGGTAGATAAAATATGCGACGACACGAACTATATATAGAGAGAGAGAGAGAAGGAAAATGTCGTAATTGATAGATGTCACCCTTGCTCGTCCTCTCTCTCTCTCTCTCTCACTCCACCACTATTTCTCTGTGTGTCGTTGATGATGCCTGTAGTTTTGTTTGAGGAATTTTGGTGAAAGGCTGTGTTACAGGGAGTAGGTGGTGTTTGTATGGAAATGGATGCGCTCCCACCACCTGAACTGAGCTTGGATTTTAGGCCCGCTTTTGTTCCTAAGACAATCACCGACTTCCTTCAGGAGGTGTCGGTGATCAGGGATGTTTCCGACAAGGCTTCGAGAGTTGATGGTTTTGTTAAGGTTTTGGAAGATGAGATTAGAAAGATCAATGCTTTTAAAGGCGAGCTTCCTCTTTGCGTGCTCCTTTTGAACGATGGTTGGTTCCTTGATGTATGTCCACATATATATGATGATCTTTTAAAAAATGTGATGCTGATTTGAAAAAGAAGAAAAATGGTTTAATTCGTTTAGTTGGGTTGTTTTCGATCAAAATTGGGACTTCGATAATGGGTTCAAATCATCACCTTAATGCGTCGATCCCAATAGATTTCTTCTTTTGAAGTGATTGTGAATGTGGTTTTTCATCCGATTGATTGCGTGGTTATTGATTTTGTTTCTAATGTTATCTATATTCTTCTTCTTCTTGCAGCGGTTTTGTTTCTGAAGAACGAGGCAGTGCAATGCACAGAATCAAAGAGTAAACCAATGTTAGAAGAGTTCATTCCATTGAAGAAAAAAGGTGATAATAATGAAAATGATCAAATGAAAAAGGAGGACTCTAGAGATAAGAAAAATTGGATGAGCTCTGTTCAGTTATGGAACGGTGATGATCCGACCTCCAGTGGGAAAACCATCTTTGATTCAAAAACAAATTCCAGACTAGAATATAAGGTACAAAAAAATGATTCACATATGAATGAAACTGGCGTCAAGTTTATCTTATGCGTCTCAAAGTTCAAAGCTTTAATTCAACAGGAGAACTGGGAAATCGAAATTGACTTTTGTTTTCTTACTTGTGCTTCGTAGACTTCAAAGAAAGGAAATCTGTTTGGAAATGAACATGCATTTCAGACCTGCAAGAACAGGAGTGGAACGAGAGCATATATTCCGTTTAAGGCTTACTCTGGATTATCAAAGAAGGATGGCAGTGATAAAGAGACAGTCCCTGACTTGTCTCTTTTGACTCCTGGAATCAAGAATTTGAGAGAGGAATCGGGCTCTACTGGTTCAAGATTCAGCTGCAGTAGAACGGTTTCATATTCTGCACCTAATTCCCACTCAAATATACCAAATAGACCTCAATCATCTCAGCAAGAGTCTGCTCGGAAGCAGAGGAGGTGCTGGTCACCTGACTTGCATCGACGGTTTGTCAATGCTTTACATCAACTTGGAGGTTGTCAAGGTTAGGACATGTTGCGAAACTCGATGTCATCTTTTAATTTTGATGGTTGATCGCGTCTTTTTGTCCTTCATTTTGAGAATTTGGTGTTGCATGTTTGGGATGTGCATTTGTTGCTGGGTGATGAATGAGAGTTGAAAATTGTTGGTAATTTTGTCTATGATCTTATGTTTGTTTAGTTATTGTCAAATAGTGTGTGTACATGATGACTAATGAATGTGCTGGTGGTATAGAAGTTGAATTGAATTTTCCAAAAATTGCAGCTGCTACTCCAAAGCAGATTAGAGAGCTCATTCAAGTTGATGGCTTGACCAATGATGAAGTGAAGAGTCATTTGCAGGTGAGTTCTTGGTTTTATGCCTTGTTCAGTACAGGGAAAGCATGAGAAAAATGAAACAAAATGTTGATCTTGCTCATACAATCTCTCTTCCTTTTCTTCGTTACTATGAATAACGTGAATGCTTTCAATTTATGTGGAAGACTGATTAGAAATCTTTACCACCACGCCAGAAATATCGACTCCATTCAAGAAGAATTCCACCTGCGTCAGCTGGCTCAGCAAAACAATCTTTAGCTGTTTCTGGAGGTTTCTGGATGTCTCAAGATCAATATGGTGAATTTGCAAAGACAACCAGTTCACAAACTGGCTCTCCTCAAGGCCCTAATCGAATTAGCAGGAAACACTGGAGGGACCTCAAGTACTGGAGTTTATAGCATGGAAGATGATGAAGATGCAAAATCTTAGGATTACAGCTGGAAAAGGCCATGTTAAAAGATCAGAAAAAGATGACGTATAGGGTGATATCCACCGTGAATTTTGCAGATAAAATTACACATGGGAGGATCATATGAACACACAAATAAAATAATTATTGTTTCTTTACATAATGAAGCGGGATCTTGAGAGTGAGAGAGACTGTGAAATAGTGAAGGGTTAGCATTATTTTCTCAGAAATGCTACTTTTTATAAAAGAGACAAGGTTTATCCTCGTCCTCATTTTATGGAAACTATCCTGTTGTTTGGACCTTTGATGATAGGAATTCCAGGCAATGTGAGACGTAGAATGTGGGTGGACTTAGTCTGCACTCCGCAGTCACAAGATACCTCCTCCTGAGTTCTTTGTCGAAAGAAGATGTACCGTTATTGGTCTTGGAGTGCGGATTCAATTGATGTTTCTTTAGATTTGGGACTTGAAAATGGCTTTCCCTGGCTGTGTGATTTTCCATGTTGTGAATGATGGAACGCTGTGAGGTTACGTTCTCAACCACTTGCCAAATGAAAGCGATGCAATCCAGCCATGGGAACTGTTCAAAGATTTCCAAGTCTTCCATTCCGAGGCAATTAATGTTGACAGTCTGTTTTGGTCTTTGACAAACACTTTCTCTCGAGTTCTTTTCATTCTAGACTTCTTATTGCATCGGCCAAGTCTTTTGGTTTATTCTTGAGTCTGGATCTTTTATCTAAGATTATCTTTTCTTATTCTGTCTAATAACAAAACAATGCTGTCTTTATTAAAAATTTAAACACGCGGTCCTCTCCTCTATCTTATCTCGCCGCACTGTGTATTAATGTTTTTAAAGTCAAGCCAGATAGGAGCCACGTATTTCTCTAGGATAGTTTCAACTATTATAATGATAAAGTGTTTTTAATTTATTATTTATTTATGAAATAAATTTAAATTTTAAATAAAAAATAAAGAAACAATAAATTCCTTATTATTTTTATTTTTAATTATCAATAATGTTATTATTAAATTTTTCAGAAAATTTTTGAATTTGTATTTTTAATTTATACTATTCCACTTCTACTGATACATTATTTATTTATAAAATGTATTTAGTAAATTATTTATTTATTTATTTTTCAGTTATGTACATAATTAATTATTTGTCTTTATTCTACAATTGCCTTAATTTTTTTTGGTTAGTTTAATTCTTTTTATCTTGATGATGAGTATAAATATATATTTTTTATCCTTATTCTTATTAAGAACAAAATAAATAATTATAATTTAATTTCTATTATTATTATGAAATTTGTTATAATTAGTTATTTTGTTCTTATCATTATGAACTTTATTATTCTGATTAATTTAATTATTTTTTTATTATTATTATGATGAATTTCCGACTTTGTATATATACTTATTATTATAAATCTTATTTAGATTTTTATTATATTTAATATTAATATTAGTATTATTATTATTATTATTATTAAATCCCTTATTATGATTAAATGCATAAATCTTTATTTATATTATTATTATAAAATTGGTTATTATTATTAATTGTCTTTTTATTATTATTAAATTTAGTATTCTTATTAATTTAATTATCAAGCACAACATTAATAATAAACAGGAATTTAATGATATTATTTAATATCATTAATAAACATTAATAGTAAACCAGATTTTATAATATTCATTATGATTATTAAATTTATTAATTAATTTAATTTCTATTATTATTATGAAATTTGTTATAATTACTAATTTTCTTCTAATTATTATTAACTTAATACCATATGATTAATTTAATTATCCTTATCAGATGTAATTATTATTATTATTAGTTTCCGACTTGAGTATATATACTTATTATTATAATCTTATTAATTTTTTAATTATATTTATTATTAATATTAGTATTATTATTATTATTAAATACCTTATTATGATTATATGTATGTATCTTTAGTTCTATTATTATTATAAAATTGCTTATTATTATTAATTTTCTTCTTATTATTATAAAATTTAGTAATCTTATTAATTTAATTATTCTGATACTTAATTATTATTTTTATTATTTTCCAACTTTAGTTTATATTCTTATTATTATAAATCTTATATATATTTTTTATTATGTTTATTATTAATATTAGTAATAATAATATAATGGTGAATATTAATAAGGAATATAAAATTAGCACAACTTCTAATAATTCCCAAAATTATTGCTTATGATAACAAAATATAAGGAAAGTGTATTTATTTATTATTATTGTTATGATTATTATCAGTATTATTATTATTATTAGGGTTCGTAAATTTACTAATTAATTTTATTTCCCTTATTATAATTACTGTTAAATATTATTTTTAGATTTATTGCAGAGTATTTATGAAATTTATTATTATTATTATTATTATTATTATTATTATTATTTGGACAGCCTCGCGATCGCGAGATTGCCAAAATGGCTAGTCTCGCAATCGCGAGCACTCGCAATTGCGAGACTGTAAAAAATGGGCAGTCTCGTGATCGCGAGATTGCCAAAATGGCGCTCGCAATCGCAAGATTGCCAAAATGGGCGAGACTTGGGCAGTCTCGCGATTGCGAGACCCCTTATTCTTCCGCATTCAGCAGGTTTTGTTTTTATTATTATTTTTAGAGTGCTATTAAATTAACTTCCTTTGTATTATTTAATGTACTTATTTAGATTATTAAATTAATAATATAAAATTCCTTCTTATTATTATTATTATCCTTATTATAGGAATTATTATTATTGTTATACTTTATTATTATTATTTAAGTTATTATTATTATTGTTAAATTTATTATTTATTTTTTTCCATTATGATAATCACTTTAATAATGGAATTTTTAAATTTCTTCTAATTATTATGTAATTTATTGGTCAGTATTTATTATATTTGTTATTATTATTATTATTAATTTCCTTATTGATATTACA
>JAOTAX010000198.1:37342362-37352602 GCA_025629825.1 Erythroxylum guanchezii | reverse complement strand
AGAGAAGTTAGAGATGGTACAAGGTTTGGACCCATTTGCCTCAAATTAATTACATTTTAAGTTAAATTAAATCCAAAAATGTGTAATTGAAAGCATGCAAGTGTACAACCCATATAGGCATTTTATCAAACACCTTATGTTCATCAAATTATCGTCCCATTATACCAACCAAATTCACATTTTTCTCCTTCTATCACATACATATCACCATATAACGTCGTTATCCATTGACAAAACAACAGAATATTGCAAAAAAAACGAAGACAAAAACACAACACCCACGGTCTATAGTTGTACCTCAATGAAAATCACATTACTTTGTCGGAGAAGACGATCGGAAGCTAGACATCGTGACCGGAAGCAGGACAGACAGCAAAGAGCTTTGCGCTGGAGGAGAAAAATCGACAGCCGGAGAGGAGAGAAGCAACATCGGGGAGATGAGGAAAGGAAGGAATTTCGACGTTTTAACTTAAAACAAAACAACGTCATTTTGTTTTAGTGAATTAGAGGGTATACTGACGGTTACTTCCGTCCCTAATAACCGTCGGTGAAGTTTACATTAGCTACGAATTACTTCCGTCGAAAAAAATCAAATTTAAATTTCTGGGTTCTCCAACGGATATATGTTTCCGTCGCCAAACATTACTCATTCACAACAATTTCACTGATCGACAATACAATTCCGTAGCAATATACCGACGTATGATATTACGTCGATAATATTCCGTCCCTCATATTTGCCGGGATATTTTTCCTCCAAATTTGGCAACGGATATTACCACCGTCGCTATTTTATGATTACCTGTCGCCAATTACATACAGAAACTACTCCGTCGGTAATAGTCCGTTGCCACATGACAATTTTCTTGAAGTGTAAGAAGTGCAATTGACTTCAAATAATATCTTCACATTTTTTAAAAATATTATAATTATTCTCTATATGATAATTATAATATACATATTTAAGTAGGGCATTTGAATTTATGATAAAAACTTTCAAACTTTTTCACATGTTTTTAGAAATTAAATTTTTTAATTAATAATTGTACACATAATTTTTCAGTGAATCTTGAATTTCTTTTCTTATATTTATAAATACCGTCTGGACCTTTATATTTGAAGAACACCTTCTAACTTTTTATGTTTTCAAGTAAAACAGTGGAAGTTTAAATTACTATTGTTGGACCCCGAACTTTACGATTAAATGAGAAATTGTTGGCGATTAGTTATGTGAAAAGAAAAGAGAATTCTTGAATTTGAATTGAAATATAAAAGATGGTTTAGGTACAAGATGGGTTATATGTGATATGTTGGAAGTTAAAAGTTGGAAAATGTATATGTTCAATGAGTATGCTTTGGTGTTTTAGTCATAACTTTTGCTCTAGTTATCCAAATGAGATGATTTTTGAATTGGATTAAACTAGAGAGATAAGGCTACGAATTGTCTAATGAAATTGAGCTTTAAATCGGTTTCTAAGAATGTTAATTTTCGGATGGAAGTTGAGCACAGAATAACGTTTCAGTATAAGAACAATCTGACATGTTTGGTGATAAATTTCTGATTTCTAAACCGAATTGAATGATTTTGATGTCATTAGAAAATTGAGACAATGAAGAATATTTGTTTAGAAGGAAGTGCTATCAAATTCCTTCAATTGTATGATTAGAAAAAGGTCTTGCTTTTGGAAGGAGTTAAGCATGATTTTAAATATGGTTTTGCTAGATTAATTATTTTATTTGGAGTTAATTATTGTGTTAATGTTGGTTGAATTTTAAGATATGGTTTGGTTGAATTAAGTAGCAAGAGTATGTATGAATGAGGGCATTTTGGGAAGAACACTAAGCCATTTAAGTTACAAGGCTATTATTTAAGGGTAGAAGGGTCTTTGTGCATTCATTAATGGCAAAATGGTAAATAAATGGTGGTCTTGCTTTAAAAGGAAGGAGAGGCACGAAAATTAGAAGGAAAAGAACTAAAATTGAGAGAGAAAGAGGGAGAGTCGGTGGAGAAGAAGAGAGAGGAGAAAGAAAATGCTAGGTTTCAATTTTTCTTGGTCTTAAAGAGGGATTTTGAAGTTGCTCAAGAAGGGGAAAAGGAAGAGGATGATGAGAGCTTCCATTCAAGCTAAGAAATTCATTATTTGGTGAAGGATCAAGGTAAGAGTAGTTTTTGATTTGTTAGATTTTGAAAGAACGGTATGGGTTTAAGTTTTCTAAGATCAATTTTGTGATTAAGTGTTATGAGTTATCCAATTTGAATGTCCATTGATTTGAGAATTTTGCCTTTGTGAAGAAAATCAAGACAGAGAGAGAGAGGAGGAGCAAGGGGAGTAGATGCATTTGAACAAGTATTGAGTACGGAAATAAGGTGGGTTTCATGTTTATAATTTGAGTAATGAGCCACTAATGTTTGCTTTTGAACCGAGAGAATAAAATGATTTCAAGGATTTCAATTAAATGTTGTTTTATTGTTTTTGATTGATTTGAGAAATTGCTACATGTTGTAATGTGGAAATTGCATTGTGATGTATGACTTTGTGATAAAACAATTGAATTGTGTATGATCATGTTATGCCATTGAATTGATTCATGACATTTTGTATAAAGAAAAAGCATGAGAATATGAGATTGTGAATGATTACTTGATTGTGTTTGGGCGAGAGAGGAACCGTTTCGTAGTCACGTGCACGTCGAAGTAAAGCCTTCACTCGGCTGCCCGCTTGTGGCCCACGAGATCCGAAAAGTGGGCTCGTTTCATCCACGGAGTAAACTTTGATTGCTCTGTTTTGTTCACAGAACCCTCAAGCCAATTGTATGTGCATTTGCATTTTGATGTGTTAAGATATGATGAAATTGAGTAGTATGCTTTGAAGCAAAAATCTTATCAAATGTGTTTTGATGCATTGAATCATGATTTATGAAGTTTATGAATTGCTTGATAAGTTGTCAATTTGAGAAATATGTGTTACATGGATTTCAAAGTGAGTTTTACAATGGAAATAACTATTTCAATGGTTTTTGCTTATTTCTTGGTTATAAACGTGTTACCCACGGGCTGTTAAAGCTCACCCCTCACTCTCTTTCCCCAATTCAGGTGATGAGCAAGAGATCAAGTGAAAGTGAATCAAGACATAACCTGAATTTGCATGTTTTGTGTTGTTTTGGAGTAATTATGTAAAACAAAGTTGTAATTGCATTGTGAGCAATTTTTATTCAAGTGTCTTGTGTAAATTTAGGATTTTTGGAACACTAATGCATTATGGCATGAAATGCCATTGAAGTTTGTAAAACTTTTATTTTATAAGATTAATGAAATATGGAATTGTGTATGGTTTTGAAATGTAAATTTGTATATGGATGACTATGATGAATATTGAGCATGAATGGTTGGTATATGTATATATGTATATACATATCAGTGAAATATTATAGAAAAGCAAGAGAGGATTTTGGTGAATGATAAGATGTTATTAAATTTAAGAAGTCATATGAATTGAGGTTGAGTGTTGGATGAATTCAAATGGGAAGTTGAATTGTTTTAAATGAAGCTATAATAGAGAAAGTGAAGTTAGGATAAATTGTAAATTTTGCATGAGGATAAGATGTGTATGCTATTTGCCAAGGGAAAACTGTATTGATTGAGGTAGAATTTGACCAAGTTGTCTCATAGAAGTGGTAGCTTGTCCTTTTAGCTTTCTAACGATACCAAGTTTACGATTTTTCGATATCGGAATTGTGAGATATGATCATTACAAGTCAGGATGTCGTATATGATGTGTATCCCGAATAATTAGCATATATGAAGTGACATCGAACTAGAAAAAGTTGAATTTGGGAAGATATGAGTAAAGGGAATGTTAGGATGGGTTTAGAAACCTTTGGAGGGGTCTTAGAGGGTGAAAAATTCATGTCACCCGAAAGTTACACGGTCTGCCCGTGTAAATTCACACGGGTCGTGTTTTTCTGGGCACAGGGACACAATTTCACCCGAAGGTTACACGGCCTGACCGTGTGATTTCACATAGTCCGTATATTTTGACCCGTTTAATGACAAAATTTTAATTTTTGGTTTTCATGAAAGTTGTAGCCCTAGATGTCTTCTTTCCAACCGTCTAAAAATGAAGTCAATCCGATGCCTATAGAGAGAGTTATGGCGTTTGCGCCAAAGTATGTTCAATAGGAGTAAAGTCATGAACAAGTTCGATTCGTTTGGCATAATTCCTTCGTCCGACCTCTGATTGAGGTGATTCTTGAAGTGTTAGATTCCTAACATGTTTGTCTACCTCTACATAAAAATTGATATCCTTTGGAGTTAAATTCAAAAAGTTTGATGGAAAGGAAGTGAGGGGTCAGTTTGGAGAGCTTGATCGGACTATGAATATGCTTTGGATTTTTAAGCATATCTTGAGCTATAGAGCTCCGAATGAGGTGGTTCTTGTTTCTAAATAAACTAGAGACTAAGAGCTACATGTTTGAAGAAGTCAATTATGATTTTTTGTGATTTCATCATATGGCTCGCCTTTGTGGCTTGAGATGTTATGTGAACAATGTGAATCGATGATGGCTAATGAGGGTACTTTGAAGTAACCCTAACAAGAAAACCCGCTTACGCTTTATGAGGTTAAATGAATTCGATTTTGGATCGATTGTTGGGCTGATGATGAAGAAAATTTTTTCATTGGAACAAGTTCAGTGCGTATGATCAGAGTAAGAGTTGGGTTCCGAAAGTTCGGGATCCAACAACTATTATAATATTTTTTTGGTAAATCAGAAAAATTAAATAAATAAACAAAATATATATAGAAAAGTTCACAGACGAAGCCGCAAAAAGCTCATCCAGTCGAGCCTCAAGGCGACCAAAAATAATCTAGGAAACACTGCAGCAAGGGAAGATGCAACCCGAAACCCACTCTACAGGAATATCAATAATACCAAGAAACAAAGTCAAAGCCCAAGCATTCAAAGTCAAAAAGAAAGCCTAACAAAGACTATCCAACCCATAGCTAGCAAGCATAGGCGAAACTAAAATAAATAAACTACGTAGTCATGGCCCCAGATGGCCAAGATGAATACTGCCACCAAGAAAGAACTGCGCTGCACCTCCAAGGGTAGGCATGGCAAGCAGGGACACTTCGAAGAAAACCTCGAAAGCTGTGACTTAGAAAAGACTGAGCAAAAACCTGTTAAAAAGAAAGGGATTATCAAGTTACCTCCTCTCGGTGTCTAGGCTGAGCAGTTCCCTAACGTGGGAGATCACTCCTGCAAACACGCGCTCCTCAACCAAGGCTTCATTCCTGAAGGTTTTGGCATTACGTTCAGTCCATATGTGGTAAACAGCGGTAGAGAGCAGTAGAGGAAAGAGAGTGATGACTGAAGCTCTGGAATTGGAAACAGTTAAGAACCAGGGAAGAATAGTGGAAAGGGTAGAAAGGTTGAAAGTGGGTAGAATAGTGGGTAGAAAGGTTGAAGAATATTATAGTTATGATTAGATGACTATTTGTTAGTTTTATAATTTACTAATTATATAGGTTATCAAAAAGTATTGATAATAATTTCTTATGAGTTTCTTTTTTTAAAAAAAATTCTTATGAGTTTTCAAGAAGAAGGATGCTCTCGGAGATTTTGATAAGGGTATAAACTAAAAGAGTTACAACTTATCTACTATACATATTGTTAAATAAAAATAATAACTTTTTCTTTGAAATTTGTTTTTTATTTAACTTTAAATTCTATTTAAACACAAATCTATTAATAGCTATCTGCTTAATACTTAATTATATATTTATAATAAATTAAGAATTATTATCAAAATAATTTGTGTTCACAATTCATAAATTAATTTAAATTTAACTATACTTAATTGTTTCAATTTTATGTGCAAACTGTAGTTATTTAACATAGAAATAATCTCTTTTCTTATTTATTATAAAACTATAAAAATAGTATTTAATATTAAAACATGAATTTAATTTATCAAAATATTATAATTATATAAATTCTATAATAATTGAAAGTAAACTATTATTTGTATAATAGAAGTACGTATATTAAATTAAATATTATTTATTAATATATAATACGTACATATTATATAATCAGTTATATAAAATGTTAAAATGAAACTAAAAAAGAAACGGTACACAGCAGTTAACTTAAATTCTAGGGAATGAAACAAAACGGCGGTTGATGACCTGAAAATTCAACCGGATGTTTATCGTCCTCCGTTTGTATTAGAAATCAAATAGATGTAGAGAAATAATTAATGCTGCCTTTAAGAAACAATTAAGACCGACACTAATCTCATTTAACATGAGACCAACACATTGTAATCTACGAGATCTGTGGTCAAGAAAAGTGGTCTTGAGACAGGATTTAAGTAGGTTCAAAAAGAAGCCGACAAGGAGTGCTCGGGTTCAGAGAAAAGAATGCAAAGGAAAGCTGGCAGATGCCATTGAGTCCCTGTCCTCCTCTCTGAAAGCAGCTCTTTCTATCTGCCAAAAAACTTGCGGAAAATATTGTGCAGTTGGACCTGACAATCTCATAGTTTGCTATTATGAGCCATCGCAATCGCCATCATCGTCTTTACCCGTACACATATTCTCTGTTCTCTCAAATGGATTCTTGGTGTAGACTTTTGACTGTCTATGTAGTATTTGGTGTATGCTTCATCATTTTTGTTTTAGAATCCTGGATCCTAGTTAGATAAAGACTATGAAACAGTAAACCAGTTAACTTCAATAAGTCTTTTAGTTTCTAGATAAAATCATCAAGTGTTTATTATTGGCCACTAATACCCCTTACTAACCTGTAGTTTAGGTAGTCAAAATCTGTGAGCCTCACAGAAGGAAAAAGCATCAAACTTTTCTGAATTGCCAAGTGAAACTTTTAGACTTCCACTGAATTAAGATGAGTAGCCTAAGCCATCACTGGCGGCGGTGGAACTTCTGCGAGTATTATATGGGATTTAAGGCAAAGCATGGAAAGAAAAAAGGAGCCAACTCAACGGAAATAAAACAAAAAGTTTGTACCTTTTTGACCTTTATTAAAAGCAAACGTATCCTACAGCTACTTTAGAAATGAATTATGATTTGTCCATCTGCTATACAGCTTGGACTCCTGCCTGGAACACTGTAAGTCATTTCTCATTACAATTGATACGGGCAAAAACAAAAGGAAAGAGATGAATAATTTATGGTACATTCCGCTCTCATAGCTTAATAAAGTAATATTGGTAAGTACCAAGACCTTATATAAGACCAAAATAAAACTTCCCTAGAGATCCAATCGGAACCTCTTTTAGCAACTCATAAGGTTACCATGGACCAAGCCCAAGTCCACACAAAAGGACTTGAGAATTCCCACAATATGGAAATGGCTGAAGGTGAACAATCAATACAAGTTGCTAAATGACAATATCGTGAAAAAAATGGGCATATGAGATTCCTCATTTCCTTTTAAGGCCATAAGGACTGCTGGATCCAAACAACTACCAATCAGCAAGTAACTTACTTGGGTTAACATGTAATATCATAGACAAAGGTGAAATCTTTTGCCTCTGCAAGTTTATGTGCGTGGGTATGTGAGGAAGAGAGAGGGATTTACAGGCCTGTCAATGCACAGGACATTTTGGTGATTTCCTATTTAAAACAATGTCAACAAATTTTCTGATCACAGGTTACAGTCCTAGAAAAGGTCATAAGAAAGCTCTTCGGTTTGTTACCTGCTAACACATTCTTCATTTCTTTTCTTTGCTTTACCAATCTTTTTCCCTGCCACTTTTCACCACCCTTACATAGATAGATTTCACCTTCTTCCAGAAAAATTCTCATGTAAAGGAAAAGCATCCAGAGAAAGAAGCAAGCCCCAAATAATCTCCAAGAACTCCTAGAACTCCCACACTTCCTCTCCCCTTTTCTTCAAACATCCAAAACCCAGCATACACATTCCCTCTCCAAGCCACAAATCCTGAAAAAGTTTAACACTTTACTACCCAACTTCACCGAAACCGCACCTGTCAACGAAAAACCCACTTCAAAGCTCCCATTTTAAACAATATTTCTAAGAAAATATGGCCAAAAACAAACACAACTCCTAAAACCCCTCAAAAACCCTCCAAAAAGTTGATAGCACTTGCTTGAAGCTGCGTATACAACATTTCTCAATGTCAACACCACTAGACCAACAACAACAGCAACAAGCCCCGCCAGTGGCCGTGGTTCAAGCCTACACTGAGCGAGGCGGTCATGGGTCAGTTGGACCCGTCATAGCAGTGCTGGCAGTGATCACAATTCTTGGGGTAATAGCAGGCATGATTGGTAGGCTCTGTTCAGGTCGTAGAATCTTGGGTTTCGGTGAGTATGATCTGGAAGGTTGGGTAGAGAGAAAATGCTTTTCTTGCATTGACGGTCACATCGACCCGCCTCCGCCACCATCCCCGGACACTCCGGTTGCGGGACCGGTGGAAGAAGACGCTTCACAAGAGATGAAAAATGAACAGCAAGAGACAAGCCAACACAAAGCTCAAGCTAGTACAAGCCATTCTTGATACTTTTGATGGTACATTTGTTTTCTTGGGTTAATCACTCAATTGTCAAGAGAAAATGTTGGTCTATTATTATTCTATTCTATGCCCATTTTAATTTTATTTCCTTTTACCTCTAGTTTTAATTCTATTACAAACTTGCAGCATCACACAATGTACACCAAAACATTTTGGGTTCAAGAACAAAGCTTATCTTTGAATCGTCTCGCTTATTGGAATCTGAGAATGTGGATAGATCAATAAGGAGATAAAAGAGAAATGTCTTAAAAGAGCAAAGTTACAATGTTTTCACTTTAGATTGTGAAATATGTTTAATAATATATAGAATGAATTGGAGATGATAGATTAAGAGTTTGCCATTTAAGGTAATACTATGATTTGGTTTCCTTATTTGGGAATTAGATGTTGCTATTGATTATTGAACAGAATAAGAACCCTTAGACTTGGATTATTGTGTATTTCAATATATATAGTGTACAAGGGAATATAGAAAACCCTTGACTTGGATTATTGTGTATCTCAATATATATAGTGTACAAAGGAATATAGGTATACAAAAGAGATACACACATAAATATAAATATAAATATAAAATATAAAATATAAAATACTTTTATATATATTATCACAACCCGCAGTTAGAGCGGGAGATGGTCGGACGCTCAGACTAGAGCGAAAATTGCAAAAAAAATGGAGATGGTAGGCCTTTGGTGAAAATGTCTATGTATTGGTGTGCGGAGGGCATATGAATATCAATACGTCCTAAAGCCATTTTATCTCAGACGAAGTTAATATCAATCTCGATGTGTTTAGTACGTTGATGGTGAACATGATTACAGGACAAAAAAACAACACTAACATTGTCGCAGTATACAAGATTAGCTTTGGGGATAGGGCAATTAAGCTCCTTAAGAAGATGCCAAAGCCAACAGGTTCAGCAACGACCTTCACAACAACTTAGTACTTGGCCTCAGCACTAGAACAGGAAGTGGTGCTCTGTCGTTTAGAAGACCAAGATATAAGATTGTCTCTAAGAAAAACATAGAAGCCCGAAGTAGATTTGTGTGAATCGGGGTAGCCGACCTAGTCAGCATCAGAGTAAGCAATCAAACCATCAGTAATAAAGGAGTACAATTATAGTCCATGATCCAAGGTGCCTTTGAGGTAGCGCAGAATGCACTTTAAGGCATGGGGATGTAGCTCATGGAGGTCATGCATAATAAACAAACTTGTTAAACTGTACAACTAAGATTAGGTCGAGTAAAAGTTAAATATTGCAATGCCACTGCTAAATTACAATATAGAGGTCGAATTGCAATAGGAGGCCCAGAGTTATCAGATAATTTTGTCTTGTTGTCAACAGGAGTAGATGAAGCATTACAAGAGGACATATTTGCTCTATTAAGGATCTCTTGGGCATATTTTTGTTGTGAAAGAAATAAGCCACTCTTGTAGTGAGTGACATAAATGCCTAAAAAAATAATGGAGTGGCCCCAAATCAGTGATGGCGAACTTAGTGCTGAGAGATCTGATAATTTGTTGGAGAAGTGAAGTGGAAGATGCGGTGAGAACAATGTCATCCACATATAAGAGAAGTATGGCCATGTGAGGACCTTGGCGATTGTTGGGAAAGGAGGTGTCGGTAACGCAGCGGCAACAAACCAACACCACTGTCTCTTTCCCTGTGTGAACAACCAC
>JAOTAX010000198.1:37330506-37342262 GCA_025629825.1 Erythroxylum guanchezii | reverse complement strand
TGAAGGTCGGAAGATTACTGCGCAAAGTTGGAGAAAAACAAAAATTTTCTTCTTTCTCTCTCTCTTCCCTCTCTCTTTTCTTCCGGCTGAAAACTCACTCTTTTCATACATCTTTCCCTTTAGGGTTTTAATAACCCCTTTTATATGTTAGGCTTTGGGCTCCACTTAGGAGTGGACCCAAAAACCCAACAGCGATATACAAAGAAAGAGGTGTTAGATTTGGAGCCCTAGAAATCATCAGTAAAGATGAAGCTCACAAAATGCTTATACCAGGCTCGAGGAGATTATTTAAGACCATATAGAGCTTTGTTGAGGCAATCGATAAAATGAGGGTGAGTTAGATCAACAAACCCAGGGGGTTGCTCACAATAAACAATCTTCTCAAGGTGGCCATACAAAAAGGTATTCTTGACATCTAATTGATGAACAAGCTAGGAAGGGAGAAAGCTAGACTAAGTACACTCCAAACTATAGCAGGTTTGACAACAAGACTAAAAGTTTCACCATAGTCAACACCCGGCTGTTGATAAAGCCACGAACTACCCAACCCTTTTTATAGCACTCCGAAGACCCATCTGAGCAAAACTTATGTCTGAAAATCCTTTTGCCACTGACAACATTGATATCTAGAAGGCGTGGAACAATATCTCAAGTCATGTTTGTAATCAAAGCATTATATTCATCAAGCATAGCAGTATACCAGTTAGGATCCTTAAAGGCAGAGCAATAAGTCATGGGAATGGGAGATGGAGAGGAGGACGTCTGTGTATGAAGAGAAAATATTGACTTGGGCTTATGAATGCCATATTTACTCCTTGTCATCATTGGATGTTGAGAAGTAGAAATAGATGGAAGAATTGTGGTTGTAAAGGAAGAAGGAGGTAGAGTAATGGGTGGAGGGGAGGGTGATTAAGTTGTGCTTAGAGTAGGAGAGGTGGATGGGGAAAGATTAGTAGTGGTATTATGTGGTGTGTCAGGGTGTGTCGTGGAAGTTATAAGTGTGGGACTCGAGGGAGGGAGGGTTGGTACTTTGAAGTATGGAAGGAAGAGGGAAGAAATTTTCGTGTCATGCATGAGAAAATTGTAAGAGTCCAAAGAAGGAGTATAGAATGTAGAGAAAGGAAAAGAATTTTTATCAAAGACTACATGACGTGAAATAATGACCTCTGTGTAGAGAGATATAGGTAGCGATACCCACGATGATTGCAGGGGTACCCAAGAAAAACACATGGTGTGAAGCGTTGGGTGAGTTTGCAAGGGGCAGTGGATGATAGGTTGGGTAGCATAATGACCCAAAGACACAAAGATGGGTGTAGGCAGGAGATTTGTGAAAAAGATTTTCATGTGGGGTTGTGTTGTGTAAGGTTTTTGTGGGAAGGAGATTAAGAAGATGGCATGTCATATTAAGTGCTTCCACCCAATATTGTGGTGGCATATATTGTGTTACGTGTGGATCATACGCTCAACCTTTCCATTTTGTTGTGAGGTGTGGGGGCAAGAAAAGCGAAATATAATGCCATGTGTTTCAAAGAATCGTAAGAATGGTTTCTAATGGTTTCTTAGCAAATTCATTGCCATTATCACATTGGAGGGCCTTTATCTCACACTCAAATTGAATACGAACGTAAGCATGGAAATTAAGAAATTTAGAGTTAAATTTTGATTTAGCACGAAGAGGAAATATCCATAAATAATGACTAAAATTATCCAGGAGCAATAAGTAATGCTTAAACCCAGAGATACTAGTTATGAGAGATGTATTTCAATATATATAGTGTACAAGAGATATAGGTATACACAAGAGATACACACATAAAATATAAAATACTTTTATATGTACTATCAATTACCTTCATTTAATTCGTTCAAAAATTAGATATAGATATTCAATTAGAATCGCAAGTGAATAAGGTTCAATAGGTGAAATTAGATTTAATATAATAATTAAATTTAAATTATATAAATTATGAACTTTATGCATTATTAACTTATTAAAAGTAATAAATATAAAATCTAACCAATGAATAAATAATAACTAAAACTATATATAATGTTGATAAAGCGAAAAATAATTTAATATTGATTTCATGATTGTTATGTCCTATAATGAAATTACCTAAAATTTGAAGGACATTTTCAAACTTTAATCCGTCTTTTTATAACCCATCTAATAAAAATGATCAACACGTACATACGTACGTAGGTATGTATGTATGTATATAGAGAAGAAATATTTTAAACGTTAGTTATAAATGCATTTTCTTTTTTTTGAGAAAATTTGAATGAGATTAACCTATAAAAAGATATCAAGGAGAATCAATACCAATACAAACAACTTGCAAATTACAAGAGAAATAGAACAACAACAAGCTTACAAATGAAACATAATTATTAAAATAAAAACATAAGAGCGACAATTAGAAGAATGTGCTTACACTCTCCAAGTAGTACTGAGAAAATGTAGGTCCAAATCCTTGTGCAAATGGATGTTAATGTGAGATCTTATCAGCTGCATTAGAGAGGTATTGAAATGCTCAGTGGAAAGGCATTTGTCATGAAAGATATTATTGTTCCTTTTATTCCATACAGTTGTAACAAGGAAAGATAGAGAAATGCAAAAATACCATTTGATGGTTTTGTTTTGGAATCTCATATCAATACACTAAAGCTTTATTTCGCTTAAGTCCTTTGGAAATTCACTAATTAAGCACTTCTGCATAAATCCTTTCCAAGTATCAATGACATAGTTGCACTTAAAAAAGAGATGATCTAAAGTTTCCTCAGCTCTTCTACAAAGAGCACACCAATTAGTAGGATGTGTAAATCTTGCAATCTTGTCAACAATTGGTAGCTTGTTTAACATAGCAATCGAAAGGGTTATAGATGCTCAAGGTTGTTGGTGACTAGACCAGACTATGTTTCTCTAGGGAAGGATTGGTAAGTTGCTAGCAATCATGTGTATGTAAGCCAGATTAGTATAAGCACCATTGGTGGTGTGTTTTCATATGATGATATCATTATCCAAGTTAATAAAAGTCTGCATGATTTCAGCCTTTAGAGGAGTTATAATTGGATCAAAATTGATTAGATCCTTTCTTTCAAGAGCTTTGGGCCACTGTATCTTGTTGTTAACATGCTATGCATGCATGCCTTTAACGGAAAAGAATGATTGAAATTTTATTTTCAATTAATAGAATCTCCACGTATTTAAATCTCATTAAAGAAAATATACAAAAAATTAAGAAAAAAATTATAATTAAGAGAATAAATTTGAAAGCCAATTTATAAAATCAAAAAGGTGATAAACACCATATTTTACTCATTTAAAAATTATTTAAATCTTAAAATAATTTTATAAAATTGAAAGTATATAAAACTTTAGACGTGAAATGCCATAAAAAGACAATGCAAGAACAAAAACCCCAAACATCACTGTTTTAATTAAGTGTGGATAATTTGCTTAAGTTATGAGCTCTGAGATTTATTTTTTCACCAACCATTTATTAAGGATATTTTTCTCTTTCGGATATAACATAAAATATATTTGCTTTTCCTTTATTAGAGTTGATGTTAAAATTTATGTGATACTTTGACACCAAGCCCATTGATCAGTTAATTATAAAACTATGGGTTAGGTTGTAGTTCTCTAAAACTAATTGATATTTTTCTTAATTATTATCTAAAAAATCCTTTAAAATAATTAATATACACTACTAAGAACTACACTATAGTAGTAAACACAATTCATAATATTCTAAAAATCTACGTGTTCAAAATGATGAAATTGTAAAGAAACACATACTAAGTAAACGCCAACAAAATATACCATTGCAAACTCAACATGAATTGGTAACATAGAAACTAATAATGATAAGTACCATAAATGTATTTTTAGAAACATTTAGTGATCAAAATTCTTGCAATGAAAAAAACTCTTAACAAAGAAAAGACGAAAACCAATAAATAGAATTTAGTCGACTTATATTATCCTAAACATCTGATAGAAATTGTTTCTATTGATTCTCATCATCAGACTCTTTAAGCATCAACCTTTAGCAAGAGACTTTGATATAAAAAATTAAATGCAGAAAAATTAGTATAAATCAAAGTAAATTAAAATAAAAAAAGAACTTAAGACCTTTTTTTGGTATTTTAACTTGTTCTTACATATACAACTATCATCTTCAAAAGTAATTCCTCCATCTGGTTTTTTATATTATCTTTCATTAATCATTATGCATGTTGTTTTAGAAATTGTGTTGGCCATTCCAGCAAAACATTTGTCTTTTTTTGACCCTTTTTAATAATACAGTGACATCATTTTATTTCTTTTTCTAATTGATATTTTGTTTAATGTGTAACCTCTTGTCATTTTATTTAGCCGTTCAACTGAATTACTTTCTTCTTTGCCTCTTTTATGTTTGATATTTTCCTTTTGGGATAACTTATTCATAAGTGTCTAATCTTTTAAGATGCTTTTTAATTTAGTGCCAAGCTTTGAAATTTTTTAATTGAGTGACTAATCTTTTAAAATCTTAACAATTCAGTTCAAAAGAATATTTGTGATAATATGATATGTATACGAAATGTCACACAGATTTCCATCTATTAGTCACATCAGCAAAAACTAATGTTTTGAATTACATTATTATGAGTATAAAAGGTTGGTTACTCAATTTAAAAGTTATAAGCTTAGGAATTGAATTGAAAAAATATCAAAATATTGAGCAGTTTTGGATTGGTTATCCCTTTCCCTTTTTGTGTTTAGCTACGTCCTTCCTTCTTCTTTAATTTGCAAATTATTCCTTACTTAATTACCAATTAGTCCTTATTCACAATTGATCTTTAAAAAAACTTAAAGAAAACCCAACTATTTTATGAAAAATTAAGACTAAGTCAAATGTCAATTACACGAAATTTACAAGAAATGGCCATTATGTACAGAATTTTATACTAATTTAATATTGTCAAGCTCACTCAAAAAATATATAAGCAAAGGAAAAATCCAAAAAGATCATTAAGATATCAATTAAACATGCATTCTATTATTTTCTTTACAAAGAAACAAATAAAAAAGAATTTAAAACATAAAGCATAAAATTAGGTGACTACGTAAACAATAAGTCATTTATAATAACATAACGATTTTGAATTTTAGTTATAAAGTTTAAAAAAGAAAGAAGGTTAATTATTGTACGAGTTGATGGAATAACAAAATTTTCTAAATCAGTTTTGAAAAAACATGATCTCATTTAATGTTATAGCATTATCGTAAAAATATTTCTATTTTTAATCAAATTAAAAAAGACCACTTAAAACTTCATCCTGATCCCAAAAAAATCCTAATTAAAAAAAACATGATTTAAGAAATATTTTGTTAAATGAAAATTTTCTTTCATAGATTTGTCCCACTTTTTGATTAATTATATAAATGTAATGGTTAATACAAACTATTCTTATTCTTGAATAAAACCATAATTGCTTTTCTTACCTTAAATATATAATCATATACATAACTAAGGAAAGGTCCTTTATACGAATCTACAATATTTAACAACCTTACAATATGGCAACAATTTTATTTACACCAGATATTTATTAAAAAATTTGTTATCCAATATAGTGGAACTTATAACTCTCATAATTGCACCTTTTAATAGGTGATGAGTTCTGAAGTATCTACATATGACATATCTCTTTAAAACATCTTTGTGCTCAAAATATACTTTCAATGTAATGGAAGCAGTAGCAACACGAGTTATTATAGGTCATACAATTTCTATCAATTCAGGTTGCTTTTTCAACCACTTTAGGCATATTATTAATATCCTTTAAGATGATATTCAAATAGTAAGCAACTTTATCATGCAACGTATGATTAACTATTACATTGCTATTGCTAACCTTTCCATTAAACTACCTTTGCAAATAAATTGCATAAAGTAGAGGCATGCTTCACAATATCAGATGCATTTAGTAACTTTGCAAAAGTCAATCCAAAGGGACAGTATACTAAAAATTAATCAAAGCTTTTTTTAATCTATGATTTGTCAAACTATCAACCATCATAATCTACCTTTAACCGACCAATTTTTTCTATAACTTTCAATGAGTAACAAACATTAATTTTTACAATTTCTTAATAAATTAAGTCATTATATGATCACGTCTTATATCTTAGACCAACTGTTATTGTGAAATATAATGTTTTATAAATATATGGTAAATTAATAATATTGAATGAAATGTATGCATCATAAGATATATAGCACATGTTTTATGCTCTCCACATGTCATTTTCACTTTTTAAGATAAATTTTATTTCAAGTTAGGAATTATTAAATGAAGTCCTTCAAACCACTATTTAGGTATTTCCTTTTTTTTAAAAAAAACTAGTGGTTGTAATTATATAGGTTTATTATTGAATTTTCATTTTAATTTGTATTTGAGTTAGTGGGTTGTTTATTTTACTTAGTTATTGGAAAACTTTTTGAGATGTTAGTGGGACATATTATCCACTTTTCCTTATTTTTTAGCTTATGTTTATCTTTAGTTTGTTGAATTATAAACCTATATAATTAGGTCATAAATGTTGTTTGATGAGCAAAATGCAATTTGTAGTTTTGTTATTGTTATCAATTTTGGTATTAGAGCTCCAAGGTGTTAGCTCAAGTTGATGATAACTTTATAATATTTTAAAATTTAATCTGAATTTATTTCCTTATATAGGCAATGGTATAATTCTTAAAAGGAAATAAAATCATAAGACAATTGCTTCCTTTCTTGCAGAACCTTCTTTATGAACTTGCCTATTCAGAAATGGTTCCATAACATTTGGAAGTTTTTACGAATTCGAATATTCTACTTCGGAAGCCTTGACAGAAACTTCTTCTTAACATCCGAATATCGAAGATTGTAGCAAGAAAGATATCGTAGATTAAGCAATGATGGAAGAGCCACTGCATTTGTAATATACATGAGACTTGCAAAATATCCTAGCAGTGTCAATATTCTTGAAATTCTTATCAAATTCTTTGTGTTTTAGAAAGTAAAATCACTCTATTGAGAGAGACTGTTAAATCCTCTGTATACTTCTTGTTAAGAGCTTGGAGAACTTGGTTAAACACTATGAGTGTGGAAGGTTTAGGAACCTTGAAAAATATGTACTTGTGAGTTTGGAGAGGCTCACGAAAATTTACTACTTGGATTTTATAGTGAAATACTCAAGTTGAATACTTGGGGGTTGGATGTAGGCTTCGTTATAAGCTGAACCAGCATAAATTGATTGTGTCATTTTTTCTCTCTTCCTAACTTTTAAATTTTCACATTATAAGGCACCTTCGATTTTACAATAGGCTCCTTCTGTTTTTCAATTGCAAGAGGTTCCTTTCGTTTTTGAGTGTTAACAGATTCCTATCGATTAAAAGGCTCCTTTCGTTTTTAAGTGTTAATAGGATCTTATCTATTAACAGGCTCTTTTCGTTTTTGATCGCTAGCAGGCTCCTATCAATTAGCGGGCTCCTTTTCTTTTGAACGCTAGTAGGCTCCTTTCACTTAACAGGATACTTTTGTTTTTAACATTAACAGGATCTTTTTGAAAGTTGATAGAACCTTCCCATTTATAGATTTATTTTTTTTATAAGGATATTATCTTTTTAAAGTATCCTACATTTTTTTACACAATCCACTTTCCCCTCTTGTATGTGTTTGCTTTATCATTTAGTATCAAAGCAAGGTTTCACATTTATTGTGTTTTAGAGCACGTGATAGATCATAATGGAAAGAGAACATGACTATCTATCTCCAATATTTGGATATTGAAGTCTAGCAGGCCATCAGAGTTAAAGGTACACTTCCCGCTACAGAAAATGTAGAAGTGTGGTCTGATGCTAACAGAAGAAATGCGCAATTAAACGCTAAAGCAAAACAATATTTGATCTATGCACTATCTCCAAAAGAATATGAGAAGATATTATACTACTCTACAGCAAAGGAAATGTGGGATAAACTACAAGTCATCTTTGAAGGAACGAATGAGATAAAGAAACATAGAATAAGCCTTTTAGTGCGTCAACATGAAACTATTGGCATGAAACAGGGAGAAACCATAGATGAATTCTTCGGAAAGTTCAACAACATCATTACGACCTTAAACAACTTGGGAAAGATATATCCCAATGATGAAATTGTGACAAAGATTCTAAGATCATTACCAAGGGATTGGAGACCAAAGTGATAGCTCTAGAAATTGCAAAGGATCTCAATACCATCTCACTCGACTAGCTAAGAGGAAACTTGATGACCTATGAAGCCGAGCTTAGGCGAGATGAAGGATCCTCATACAGAAGAGGAATGACACCAAAAGCAACTGATGAATCAATCAGTGATGAAAGTGACACTGAGTTACAAATAGATGAAGATGACGAATTCAATTTCATATTCAAGAAATATGCCCACTTCTACAAAAAGAAGCTGATGAAGGAAAGAGAAGGGAACAGGAAAATCGAAAATAACAGGTCCCTACTAAAAGGCAGTAGTGAAAATATTAATACAAAAAACAATCAAATCATATGTTATCACTGCACGAAGCCTGGACAGACAAGACCAAAATGTCCCCTTCTTCAAAAGGACAAAATAGATACCAGAAAACCTAAGAAGCAAGCGATGACTACAGTCTGGTTAGATGAAGATATTGAAAACTTTGAAGAAGAAGAGCCAGAAGAAGTCAACAATGTTTGCTTTATGGTTAAATCAGGAGACGATGAGGTATATTATTCTAACTCTGATATTGAAGTTGATGAATTAAGAAATGCATATTATGAATTGTATGATTAGTACAAAAAATTGACAATGAAGTATTTCAAAGAAGTTGAGAAGTCCAAGAACTATGAAACATCCTTGAAGAGTAAGATTAAATCATTAGAATCTGTGAATGAAAATATGACAACTAAGAATATGTCTCTTGAGGATGATTACAAACAAAAGGTTTCTGAAAAGGAAGTTTTGGAAGAAAGATTAGCCAAGTTGGAAAATACTTTGCTTAAAAATGATTATGATAAAGTAAGACAACTAGAAGAAAAGGTTGTCGCCCTAGAACTTGAGAAAGAGAAATGTGCAGGAAAGATCTTATCTCTGGAAAAAAATCATGCAAAGTTCGTTGATGGAAGGAATAACCTTGATGCACTACTTGGTAGTGATAAATGCGTTTTTGATAAAGCTGGAATAGGTTACAATTAAAATAATAATGTTAGGCTATACAAGAACTTCTTTGTTAAATCGAGTAGTAGCTATAGTCAAAACAACAAGAACCTGATACATGGTAGAAATTATAACAATTCTCATTCATCTATTTTATGCTTCTTCTGTGGTAGGCATGGTTACATTAGTCATTCTTATAAATTTCGTAAAATAGAGAAATTATCTCAAATGTATGTTTGGAGACCAAAAGGTCAAGTTACTAACCAGAAAGGACCCAGAAAAATGTGGGTACCTAAAATGAGATAATACTTTCTGCATATCTGCTTCAAAATTGAGACAAGAGAAAATCAATGGATAGTTGATAGTGGCTGTTTGAGACACATAACAGGTGAAATATCATATTTCAACTACATTGAATGAAAAGACGGAGGTAACGTTTTCTTTGTTATAAAAACAAGACAAAAGTCATTAGAATTGGTAAAATTGGTGACTTTAACTCTACTTATATTGACAATGTTCTTTATGCGATAGATTGAAACATAACCTGTTAAGTGTAAGTCAATTATGTGATAAGGGTTATAGAGTTACTTTATATGCATCACTTAATGAAATTATTGATAATCTTAATAACAATTTTGTATTTGTTGGTTCTAGAAACCAGAACATATATTGTGATCAATTGGAAGATATGTCTTCACAAAATGTCAAGCGTTTTGTTTCTATAGAAAAGGATTCTTTTATTTGGCACAGAAGATTTGGACATGCTAGCATGAACATTCTATCAAAATTACCCAAAAATGAGTTAATAAGAGGACTACCAACTTTGAAGTTTGAAAGCAATCAAGTTTGTGAGGCTTGTTTAAAAGGTAAACAATTTAGAAGCAATTTTCCTCTTAAAAATATTGTGTCTACTAACTAACCACTTGAATTTGTACACATAGATTTATTTGGTCTCATTAGGACTCAAAGTTTTGATGGTAAACATTATGATTTTGTTTTAGTAGATAATTATTCTAGATTTACTTGGGTTTATTTTCTATCAAATAAGGATGATACTTTTGAAGTCTTGAAGAAGTGTTGCGGAAAAATTCAAATTGAAAAAGGATATTACATTATATCTATTCGAAGCGATCATGGAGGAGAATTCGATAACAAAAATTCAAGGATTTCCATAATGGAAATGGGATATCTCACAATTTTTCATGCCCAAGAACTCCTCAACAGAATGGAGTTATTGAGGAAAATAATAGGACTCTCATTGATATGACCAAAAAATGCTCTATGAAAGTGGTCTTTCTTATAGTTATTGGGTAGAAGTCATGTTAACTGTTTGTTACATTCTTAACAGATGCCTTACAAGAACTATTCTAAAAAAGACCTCGTATGAGTTATAAAAAGGGAGAAAACTGAATGTCACTTACTTTGGAGCATTTGGTTACAAGTGCTTCGTTCTAAATAATGAAAAAGACAACCTTGGAAAGTTCGATTCGAGATCAGATGAAGTCATCTTTCTGGGATACAATACTGTCAGTAAAGGATTTAGAGTTTACAACAAAAGAACAAAGAAGATAGAAGAATCAATACATGTAGTATTTGATGAAACACTACCCTCGATAACAACGATTGATTCCGATGATTAAGAGCATCCTTTGGCTCCTAAAAATACATCACAGACTCAAACAACATGTATAGTACCTTCAAAATTACAAGATCAAGAAGGTCCCTCTGAAGCCAAGATTGAGAAGGCTCCTTCCTCTCAACGGGGGCTTATACATTGAAGAACACCAAGAGAATAAAGAGGTCTTGATACACATCAGTACATTCTAGGAGACCCCTTTGAAAGTCTAAGAACTAGATCATCCTTCAATAACAAATTTGTTGCCCTCATCTCACAATTAGAATCAAAGATCATTGAAGAGGCTTTTACTGATGAAAATTAGGTTTCAACCATAAAAGACGAACTAAATCGGTTTGAGGAAAATTAGGTTTCAACCATAAAAGACGAACTAAATCGGTTTCACAAAACAAAGTTTAGAATCTAGTACCTCGTTCGTAAAACAAGTCAGTCACTGAAACTCGTTGGGTTTTTCAAAACAAACTTGACGAAAATGGTATATTGGTAAGAAACAAAGCTAGACTAGTAGCTCAAGGTTATAATCAATAGGAAGGTATTGATTTTGATGAAACTTACGTTGCATTTGCTTGCTGTCTCCGGTAGCTGGAGGCGGAACGGAACAGAAATTTGGAGACAGAACGGAAAAGAAACTGGGGACAGTGAGGTGTTTGGTTATGGTGGGCAGAACAGAGAAAACTGTCTCCGTCTCGAGAACAGAATGTGTTTGGTTGTAGGGGACAAAACGAAAAAATTGTGGCAGTGACAAAAATGCCCCTAGTTTTTAATATGATTAGAAATATGTAATTCATTGATAAATTTATTACAAATGATTTGTATAAGTTAAAAAATTATTATTATTATTATGTTAATACTTATTATTATTATTATTATTATTATTATTATTATTATTATTATTATTATTATTATTATTATTATTATTATT
>JAOTAX010000198.1:37235724-37249900 GCA_025629825.1 Erythroxylum guanchezii | reverse complement strand
TTTAAAATAAAAAGAAGAAGTCACAATTCAACCCCCCTTCTTGTGCATCTGCATATTATTATTAAATCTTGTAATAATTTGTGATTCACTTCAAATCCATCATAAGAGGTTCTGCATGTGGAGTGGAAAATGATGGTATAGACACTAAATGAGTAGGATTTTAAAGAATTCCCATAACTCATGGAATGGCTCTCCCTCCATCTGAGTGAAGATAACTATCTTTGTCCGCAACTCGGAAGTCTTCTGGTGGGAATATAACTTTCCCGTGAACTGATTGTACACCTCTTCCTATGTAGTCAATGAACCTGGTGGAAGAGTCATCAGCCATGCCTTGGCTCGATCCTTCAATGTGTATGGGAAGCACCTCATCCTGGGTTGATCTTCATCTAGGCCATCCAATGGGAATGTCTGAAGAGTGGTATAGAATTCCCAAACGAAGTTTAAAAGGTCTTCATTGGGAACCCTATAAAATGATAGGAACATGTTATAGTGGATACTCTTCAATTCATAATTCCTAGATGTCTCCCCCAATAATGTGCATGAAGTGGCAGTACTGATTACCGATCTAGTATACTCCTTCAACACCAGTTGCCTTTCACCCATCTCTTCATCTTCTAGTTTGGGTCCCTCGAGATTGTCTTTAAACCTTCCTTGGAGGTCCTCTTATCTAATGAACGTTGTCAATAAAGGGAGTAACTTCACCTTTCCGAGATCTCCTTCCTCACATAAACCAAATAAAGACAATAGTGAATTAATAAGAAAATTACTAAAACAACTCAATGAAATAACACATAAAAAATGTATGCATGAATAGACAAAACAATCGATGAAACAATCAAAATCACTTTAGCAAACAAAAACAATAAAAATTAATTCATGTTTAAAACACTAAAAACCTCCTTGGTAATGACGCCAAAAACTTTTTATGCCTAAAAAGTTCTAAAAATTACCTATGCCATCCTACTTGTAAGTATACGAGGTAGTTTTAGTGATTATCCAGGGTCATCTCCCACGGAGGTGAAATTGGTTCACTTAAATTAATTTTGAACAAAAACAAAAATAAAAACAATCCTAAACATTCTACCTTGATTTGCTGTGTGAAGGCTTTTAAAGAAAATCATAAAATAGTTTGAAAAGTAAACTGAATCGACCGGAAGCAAAAACGAGTAGAAATCGAAGTAGAAAAACTTTTAAGAATTAATTTCACTAATTTAATCTCCTATGCATGATTGAGGGGAAATGATTGGTTAATTTTCTTACTAAAGTTAACATTCAGATTCTAAGATCAACTCAAATAATAGACTAAATCTAGCTTTCGTATTAGACAAGTTATTATCCGAATTAATTATGAAAACCTGACTATTAATTACCACTTAAGTTAATATTATTCTAATTCTTAACCTAAGCACCTATAGTTTCTAGTTCCATATTAAACTTCTCTTCTCGATCCTTCATTTAATACTAAAATGATGCAAAGTTTGGTCATGTTATTAGATCCATTTAGTTCATAAACTATAGCAAACATAAGACAACAACACAATCCCTCAATCATGCATATTTGACTAAAATAGCTACATTAATCCTCAAGAAAAAGAGATTAGCCCATCATAGTATAAACACAGTTCATCATCTCCATATACTTTAATCCTATGTTACTGTCAACAGAGGTATTAAAGCAATAAAATAGTGAATACAGAATGGACTGTCAACCTTTAACAAAGAAAATAGGTTTAACAGATAAAATATAAAGGAGTTCAACAGAAATGTTTCGCAACATAGCAACAAAGATGAAAAGGAATAAACAAACGAATGGGAATAAACAAACAAATGGCCTCTCAAATGACGAAGCTAGCGATGGATCTACAGTCAAACTCCACCTCTCTAGCGTTGGCTCTCACCTTCTGCCTTTGGTCTGAGCTCACTTTCTCGACTACTTTTCTGTCTTCCTCCTCTATTTTTCTTCTTTCTTCTCTCAGCTGAAGCTCTGTTTCTCCGCTCCCTCTCTATCTCTCTTTTTGTCCCAACCAAATGAGTGTCGGTGTGTAAAGAGTGATGAATGAACGAAAGATGTCGCCACCTCCCTCCTATCCTTTCTATTTGTAGCCTTGTCTAAGTTTAGGTTTTCATGCCAGTTTAACCTACAACTGTCACGTATTAAAATAGACAGAAGCATGAGAATTTGTATGACGGTGAATATGTTTGTCACCCCGTGGATAAGCTTGAATTGTGTTGACTAAAGATTTGTGACCACCATGCAAGTGGTGACATCTTTAATGTTATTATTATTACTTTTTTCATGCAAAGTCACGTGGACTTTAATTTTTCATGCAAAATTCACAAATTAATCCAATCAACATACATCCAATATTCACACCATTTTCATTCAATTTATCTCTCATTTAGATCAACTCATAAGAATTTGTAACCAAAATTAAGATATGAAGGCAATTAAAAGCAATAAAAACTAGAGGCCACAATTGTGGCAAATATGCCATGATTGTGACAGAAGCTAGTGGAGGTAGCCACGATCATGACTGAAGCAAAAACTCCCAGCCACAATCATGCCACTAAGGGCCAGAATCATGGCCTACGTAATAGATATGTGAACAGCAGTCCCGACATGAGTTTTCGAAGGGTTTTTCAGACCTTTCAGACCTGAAAAAGACCCTAAGATTGCCCTAATTGGAAATACTATATAAGAATTAATGTTGTAACCCTAAAAGGAACTTCTACATTGTGCCATTTTTGGGAAGTTCAAGAGAGAGAGAAAAGAAGAGGGAGAGAGAAGAAGAAGAGGAAGAAGAAGTAGGTCCCGACATTGCTGCTTCTAAGATTAGGTGGTCTTTTGACACTGCTACGTTCTTGGATTGTCCGATCCAAGTTCTATTCTCTTTCCATTTCATTTTTTTTCATTTAATGTATAAGACTGAAATGGATTGTATGATGACGGGTTTTGGATTGTTGACGATGTTCTAACTCTTCCTTCGAGATTTTACTTTGATTTAGTGCTAATATAGTCCATTTTGCGTTTTATTGATTAGATGTTGTGATTAATTTCGATTTTTGCATATTTTGGTAACAAACCGAGAGGGTGAGCTAGATAAAAATGATTGGATTGGATTAACGAGAGTTAGGCAATCCAATAGACCACATAGTTAATCATATTGGTTTTTGTGCAGAGAAAGATCTTGTGTGAGACCTGGTAGTTTAGTAGAGAGCTTCCAATATAGTTTTAATTATGGGTCTTTTGTTAATTGAGAGATTGCAAATTCCATAATGTAATTAGGGCTAATGATTTAGGGCGCTGGATTATAACTCAAAAGAGACTAATTCTCCCTATGATAGTCTAGAACTGACACCCCGATAACACATAATAGTTAGGTTAACATTAATGATAGGTAGAAACCCCTCTCTCATAACTTGGTAATTTCTCTTGATTAATTTCCATAGTAACCTTTTGTGTTCTCAATTTCAATTCTTGTTTTGTGTTAATTTTTTGAGTTGAATTCTTGCAATTAAATTCTCGTGTTTATATTCTTGTTTCATTTTTAAGTTAATTTTTATTAATTTCTGAGCCTTAGATAACATAGGATTAGATTAGTTTACCCTCCTCGTGGGATCGACCCTTCAAATACTACAACTTATGACCTGTTCGCTTGCGGTAATTGAGGGATATAAATTGTAAGGCTCGACACCTCAATCAAGTTTTTAGTGCCGTTACTGGGGAGGTGTGGGATTAGTCTAATTCTTTTATTCTAAGGATTAGATATTAAAAAAAGGAAGTTTTGGGCATAAGTCGAAGGCAAAGCTTTTGGACATCATAAAGCGACTATGAGGAATCAAGAAGGTTAAATGCCAAGAAGAAATGGAAAGAACAATGATGGAGGATATATATTATAAGGAGCAAGGAACTTTTACGGACTTCAATGAGGCACAATTTAGTAGGGAAGATTATCATCCTTATATGAACACGTGTACTTTGGGATGGCAAAAACACCTAGATTTCTATTGGTCTAACAATGTAAGGACTCCCATTAGACATCAAGCCGTATTAGGATTTCAGCAAGATGAGTCCAATTCATGGGATTCCAAGCTGGACAAAATCATGGATAAGCTCACAGACATGGAAGAGACCCAGAAAAGAATGGAAGAGAAGTTTGAGCAAGTAATAGAAGATCATGCCTCTTCTATTCACAATCTAAAGGTTCAAATGGGCTAACTTTCCAGGGAGTATTGTAAGAGAAATGTGGAAAATTGTCTGCATAGCATGAAGGTAAATTCAATAGAGTCATGTGAGGCTATCACATTTAGGAATGGGGTAGAGCTAGAAGAACTAGCGAGAAATCAAGTTAAACCCCACCTTGTAGAAAACCAAGAAATGAAGAAAAGGATAAAACCCCCCATATTATCCGCTAGATCTTGGTCTACCATGCTTGAACATCGAAAAAGCTTTAGTAGATGTTTATGAAGAGAACATAATTCTTCGAATTAGTAATGACCAAGTGACATTGAACAAGAATGGTGTATTAAAGAATCTGAAGGAGGGTGATTCATTCAAGAGAATTGATGTGTTTGAATCTTTAAAAGAGCAAAAGGAAGAAGAACAGATGACAATAAACATCAAGTTTAAAGAAGCTATAAAAATCTCTGTTCGTAAAGCAAAAGAAGAAGAAGAAAAGGGGACTACGGAAGAACAAGAACAACTCACCCTTTTACCAAACAAACTGCTAGACTTAATAGAAGATTTAGGGAGTTTCGTTATTTCCTATTTTATTGACTGTTGGTTAGTGAAAAGGACATTACTAAAATTAATTGGTTTTCTTAATTTTATCAATATTGTCCTTCTGATCATTTTACAATTTTTAGCTTACTTACAAGTTACAAAATTGAAATTGGGCATTATGGGTGGAAGCAAGTCACTCATAATTGATCCTGGCTGAGTTTTAAAGGATGAAGGTCAAGCTAATGACCATAACTTAGCATGTTTCATAGTCAGATTTAATTTGATGTATAGTTAGGTTTGTTTTAAATTTTAAAATAAGCTTTCAATGATGTGGAATGGTTAGATTGCTAACTCACTTATTCTCTTTGAAGCAATTATAAGATAGGGAAACAATCTTTGGTGTCAAACACATTTGGTTTTAGACAATGACATCACCTCAACCACTTCAATCACCACTATGGTCATGTTCTAACCCTTTCTCTTTTTAACTTTGTCTTTATGTTTTGTTTATATTTTCATGATTATTTTATGTTATGTTATTTCCCACCTTATGTGTTTGTATGTGTCCTCACATTGAAGACAATGTGTTGTTCAAGAGTGGAGAGGATTGTGTGTTTTTACTTTAAGTGTGAATTTTGCATTGTGTATGCTAATTTGTTTAGGTCTTCATTTGTGAAATGTGTAAATATGGCAATGTCTAGGATTTAATGACATTAATTTAGCCGTGACTGTAGTCTTTTAGGTTGCTAAGACCTATTAGCTCGTGAAATTAGTGACCTAAGTTACTTAGGGCTAAATATGCTGGTTAATTAGGATACAATGTTAGGCTATTCACCCTAGGAAATTGCCATATTCATTTATAATTTTACGCTAATCAAATAAGTGGCATTAATAGTATATTTTCAGAAGAATGATTAGCACAAGCAATAAGGTAGGCAAAATAATATGTTAAAATATATGTATAAATTTTAATGAAATAACTATTCCGTCAGCCTTCAGGTTATGAATAGAGCTAGTAGCTAGTTGAGAATGTGATGTAGCTGAGTAACCGAATCGACACGCATTACAAATGTGTATCGTTGCATCAAAAGGCTATAATAACATTCCAACCAAGCCGTTTAATAACAAAATGACCTAGTTGAGTAACTACATTGACATTCATCACAAATGTTTGCCTTCGCATAAAAAGACTAGGTCTATATCCTTAAAAATCAACAAAAAGAATGTTTTCAAATAAAAACCTACCAAACTTGTTAGTAGCTTGATTTTTTTAATGAAAACTTACTTAAGAATGGCTACACTTTTGATTTGACCAAATAATTATCAATTTGTGTGTGCAAGTGATAGGGGTGAGTAAACTTAACATTAAGATTTTGATTAGTTTGTATATTTAGTTCAAGGTACATATATTTCACAAGTTAATCAATTAGAACAAGTTGAGGGATTATGTTTGAAGTTAAATTGTTTCGTTAAGTCTAATAACATTGCCTCATTATCGCATTGGCATGTTTTGTGTTTTGGTTATTAATGTTTTTTTGTTTGTTTTTGTTTGCTTAAGGACACGCAAATGTTTAAGTGTAGGGATGTTGATAGGTGTAGATTGCATCGTGTTTTTGTGGGTAGTTTAGTGTGTGTTTAGTTGTTAATTTGATTTTTTAGTGCGTGTTTAGGTTAGAATTGTATTAGTCAGTAAATATTTGTGTTTTAAGTGTTTTTTGGGTTAGAACATGATGTTGACCTTCAATTTTATATTTATAAGGTACCTTGATGTGTTTGTTAGTGTTTTAGGACAATTATAGGAGATTCGGAGAAAACTCGAGAAATAACCCAGGGCCACGATTGTGGAAAATAAGCCACAATCGTGACAGAAGTTGGTGTAGGGAGCCATGATTGTGGAATTATGGGCCACACTCATGACAAAAGAAAAAACTCCCAACCACGATCGTGCCATTAAGGCCCACAATCATGGCTTGCTCAACAGATAAGCGAACAACAGTCCCGACTTGAGTTTTTAAGGGATTTTTTGGACCTGGAAACTATTGCTTCCCATATTAGATGGTCTCCCGACACTGCTGCCTTCCTGGATTGTCCAATCTAAGTTCTGTTTCCTTTCCATTTCATTTTTGTTCATATAATGTATAACATTGAAATGGAATGTATGATGATAAGTTTTGGATTCTTGACGATGTTCTAACTCTTCCTTCGGGATTTTACTTTAATTTAATGTTAATGTAGTAGAATGTGTATTTTATTGATTGGGTGTTGTGATTGACTTTGATTTTTGCAAATTTTGGTAACAAATTGAGAGGATGAGCTAGATAAAAATAACTGGATTGGATTAACGAGAGTTAGGCGATCCAATAGACCACGTAGTTAATCATATCGATTTTTATGCTGAGAGAGATCTCATGTGAGATCCGATAGTTTAGTAGAGAGCTTCTGATCTAATTTTAATTATAATCTCTTGTTAATTGAGAGATTGTAAATTTCATAATTTAATTAGGGCTAATGATTTAGGGCATTGGATTATAACTCTAGAGAGAGTAATTCCTCCTATAATAGTCTATAACTGACACCCCGATAACACATAATAGCTATGTTAACATTAATGATAGGTAGAAACCCCTCTCTTATAACTTGCTAATTTCTCTTGATTAATTTCCATAGTAACTTTTTGTGTTGCTCAATTTCAATTCTTGTTTTGTGTTAATTTGTTGAGTTGAATTCATGCAATTAAATTCTCGTGTTTATATTCTTGTTTCATTTTTATTAATTTCTGAGCCTTAGATAACCTAGGATTAGATTAGTTTACGCTTGTCGTGGGATCGACCCTTCGAATACTGTAACTCACAACCTATGCACATGCTGTAATTGAGGGATATAAATTGTAAGACGTGACACCTCGATCAACTACCCAGATTTTTGTGGGTCTAATAATGTAAGGACTCATATGGGACATCAAGACCTAGTAGCATTTCAGCAAGATGAGTCCAGTTCATGAGATTCTAAATTGGAAAAAATCATAGATAAGCTCATGAACATGGAAGAGGCTTAGAAGAGACTTGAAGAGAAGTTTGAGCAAGTAACAGAAGACCATACCTTTTCTATTCACAACCTAAAGCTTCAAATGAGATAACTTTCCCATGAATTTTGTAGGAGAAGTGTGGAAAACTATTTGAGAAATATTGAAGTACATCCAAGAGAGCAATGTAAGGTTATCACACTTAGAAGTGGGAAAGAGCTAAAAACACTAGCAAAAAAACAAGGCGAATCCCACCTTGTAGAAAACTAAAAGAAGAAGGAGGAGGGTGACTCATTCATGAAAATTGATGTGGTCGAATCTTTAAAGGAACAAGAAGAAGAAAAACATATTACAATGTACATAGAGCTTGAAGAATATAAGGAAGTCTCTGTTCACGGAGAAAAAGAAGAAGAGGAGACGAGGGTGACTAAGGAAGAATAAGAACAAATGACCCTTTTATAGGACAAACTGCTAGATTCAATAGAAGATTCAGGAAGTTTCGTTATCTCCTATTTTATTGACAGTTTGTTATAAAAAGGACATTCCTGAACTTAATTGCTTATCTTAATTCTATCAATATTTTCCTTCTAATTATCTTCCAACATGTAACTTATTTATAAGCTACAAAGCTGAAATTAGGCAACACTGGTTGAAGCAAACTACTCATAATTGATCCCGGTTGAGTTTTGAAGGATGTAAGGTCAGTTAAGAACATAAATTAGCACGTGTAGTAGTTAGATCTAAATTTTTGTGCAATTAGATTTGTTTTCAATTCTATGATAAGTTGGAATGGGTTGGATCACTAATTCTCTTACTCTCTTGAATCACTTTTAAGATAGGAAAACATTCTTGGTGTCAAACAGATTTGGTCTTAACATTATCTCCATCACCATCTCAATCACTATGACGGGTTCTATGCTCTTAACCCTTATCTTTTCATTTCTTTCTTTATCTTGTCATTATGTTTCCATATTATTTCATTTTTATTCCCACCTTATATGTTGTTGTTGATTCTTCTCACATTAATGACAATGTGTTGTCCAAGTGTGGGTAAGGGTTGTGTGCATGTATGCTTTTATTTTGAATGTGAATTTTTCATATTGTATATTAGTTTGTTTAGACTTACATGATGGGACTCGTGTAAATGTGTCAATGGCTAGGACTTAACGGAATTAATTTAACTTAGAACATAGTCTTTTAGGTCGCTAAGGTTTATTAGCTATTGAAATTAGTGACCTAGGTTACTTCAGTTAAACATGCATGTTAATTAGGATATGATGTTAGTTTATTCACCCTAGGAATTTGTCACATTCATTTATAAATTGAGGACAACCGAATAAGTAGCTTCATTAGTATCTATTAATAAGAGTTACTAGATAAAGAAATGAGATAGGCAATACTAAAATGGGAAAAAATGATGAAAATTTTAAATAAATAACTATTCTGCCGGCCTTTGGGTTCTGAATAGAGCTAGTAGCCAATTGATAACGTGATGTAGCTAAGTAATTGGGGGACATTCATCACAAATATTTTCCTTTGCGTCAAAAGGCTATAATGACATTCCAACCAAGCCGTTTAATAAAAACATGAACTAGTTTAGTAACCGGATCGACATTCATCACAAATGTTTGCCTTCATGTAAAAAGGCTAGGTTCATGTCAATCAAATAAAAAAAATAGTGTTTTATCAAATAAACCTACCGATCTTTGTGAATAGGATGAATTTTCATGAAATCCTACTTAAGGATAGTTACAAGTTTGATTGACTGAATAATTATCAATGTGTGTATGCAAATGAGATGGGTGAATAAACTTGATGTTAAAGTCTAGATTAGCATGTATTTTTAATCCAAAATACTTAGACACAGGTTTCACAAGTTAATAAGTTGGAACAACTTAAGAGATAGTGTTTGTAGTTAAATTGTTTTTGTAACGTTTAATTCCATTGTCCCATTATTGCATATGTGTGTATGTTGTGTTTTGGTGTTTTTGTTTGTGGTTTTGTTTTTGCTTGAGGATAAGCAAAAGTTTAAGTGTGGGGATGTTGATAGTGGTAGATTGCATAATGTTTTAGTGGGTAGTTTAGTATGTGTTTAGTTATTAAATTGAATGTTTAGTGTATGTTTAGGTTAGGATTTTGTTATTTAGTGATGTATTTGTGTTTTGTGGGTTAGAACACGCGAGTGAGCTTCAATTTTATGTGTTTAAGGTGCCTTGATGTATTTGCTAGTGTTTCAGGGCAAATATCAAAAAATATAGGAGAATCAAAGGAAGCCTAAGGTAAAACCCATGGCCACGATCATGGCCAATATGCCACGATCGTGAAAGGAGCGTGGAGGAAGGGCCACGATCATGGTTGATCTGCCATAATTGTGACAGAAGGTCAAATTAGGTTCCATGATCGTGGCACTAAGGGTCACAATCGTGGCCTACATGTAAACAGACGAGGACGACCTTCCAGACTTAAGTTTTCGAGGGTTTTTTGGACCTTTCGGACCCAAAAAAACCCTAAGGTTGCTCAAAACAGAAATACTATAAATAGGAAAGAGATGGAACCCTAAAGGAGCTTCACATTCTACCACATTTGGAAAAGTCCAAAAAGAGAGAAGAAGAAGAGAGAGAAGAGAAGAAGGAGAACAAGAAAACGAAAGAGGAGCCAGCTTAGCTACTATTGCTTTTACCGACGCATCCCGACCCCCTCCAATAATGTATTTCATTCATCTTGTGTTCTTTTTCTTTGAATATTTGAGATGGATATGGATATGTTGATGGATTTGGGTTTGATCATGATGTTCTAATTTTCTTTAGGGATTTGAACTTGATTCAATGTTAATATAGTCATTTTTATGTTATTGCATTTGGGTATTATGATTGATTGTGGTTTTTTGCATATTTGATATGTGCTTAATTGATTATTAATTATTCTATAACACTTAGTGATTATTGCTATGAAAATGCCTATAGGCATAATTCAAAAGCGAAGAAGTTAAAGTGAGCCGAAAGCACAATATTTGGGCTATTTTTCGAAGATTAATATTCACTTGTTTTCATGGAGTAAGAAGAAGAAAATTAAAAGACAAGAATAATTGAAAATACAAACAAGAAAAATCAAAGTTGCTCACGGTAAAGCAGTAGAAAATTTGCGCATGCCATGCATGTTTTAACGTGAATTAGAAATGAGTAATGGTTGAACGTGAGATTGGAAGCTGGCCAATGCAAGAAGAAAAACACAGCAGCTGGGATTGCGAACAACAACATTCAAGTGGTTGTTGGAAGGAAGAACAAAACACTGTAGCAAGTGGATAGCCAATGAAGTAAGACAACAGCAAGTTGGAAGCAAAATGCGTCAACAAAGGGACAGCCAAGAGATAAAACGACACTACAATGTTGGGAGCAAGAAGCAAACAAAATGCAGTGCATGCTAGGGACGCCAAGACAAAACACGGTTCACAGAGGCTGGGAAGCAAGGAACAAGATGCTATCGTTGGGCAGATGTTGAAACATATAGTAGCAGAGGTGAGAAGCGTGTTGTTTTTAAAGAGAAGATTTTAGACAAAAAAGAATAACACAGTAGCGAAAGTCAGCTGGTTCTCAGGTTTTCAGTCGACAAAACATGGTCTTCGACTGGGCTGAAGTTGGGGGCTCTTGATTTTAATGAAGATGAGGGGTAAAGCTCTCAACCGGGGAGACCCATAGAGGGTTAGATTATTCGACACCGATTCGGAGGTGAAATAGATGCCGACATCCTAATTAAGCATTTTTTTTACTATTTTTGTTATTTGTTTCTCTCTTTAGAAATTGATTGTGTTATCCTATATGTACGGATTTGGGTATTGTGAAAAGGTGATTTTAATGCATTCATTGTATCATTTATTTACAAACCCATTGCTAGAATTTTGAAATAATCCATAATTGTTATATTTGAAATTCATGTGTAATGACTATTGATTCTTAATCAATAGGGATAAGATAACCTAGGTTAAATGACCCATTGTATTTGGTTGTTGCCTTGATTAATCAATTTTCCTAATTCGTAATGCTACTACCCAATTGAATCTAGAGATCGTATCCTAGGTTATTAGATGGTTAGGTTTAATTAACGATCGTATCTTAATTAAACACTACCTATGGGAAAACTTGGTTAATTATTGACCCATGATTAATAGTTGCTAGGAGAGGTTTGAGAAAAAAAATCATTGAAATATGTTTAATTAGGGTGTAGGCCGAGATTGAACTAAAGAACCGAGTCTCTATCGAATTCCCCACTTTTATCATTTTTTACATGCTTTCTTTAAATTGCTTTTGTTAGTTATTTTAGGTTTATTTTATTTTTTACAATCCAAAACCCTTGTAACCTAAACACCGATTAATTTCTTATCAAAAGCTAATTGAACAGTCTCTTAGGGATCGACCTAGACTTATCAGTGCTATAGTAGTAGGTCTAATTTTTATTTTGACTAGTGTTATGACATGCTATCAATTTTGGCGCCATTGTCGGGAAGTGCAGTGTTTTAGTTTTTTTTCTTGATTTTAAATGGTTTTTTGTACATATTTTTCTGCAATTTGTTTCTTTTCAGTTCTTTCTTGATTTTTGTTATATATATATATATAGTAATTTTTTTCATAACTTATATTCCTAACCTTATAATTATTTTTGGAGTGCTCATAAAAATTTTAATTATGGATGAGATAATCAACATAATTACTTCCATGATAGTATGCAGGACACACATCAATTCTCGTTTGTATCAGAAGCTTCTTATTATGACTCAGGTAGATCTCTGGATGACTTTATCAAGACTTCTAATGTTAACAAAATTCAATTTCAATAGGATATGCTGCACATTCAACAGAATATGCAATAGATTCAGTAGAATATTCTACAATTCCAACGGGATGGAAGGCAAAGCATCTATGATGTGGAGAACCAACAAAATTTAAGTACATATCTGGAAGATATGATTAATATTATGACTGCTAAAGATCTTCAGTTTCAACAGAAAATGTAGCAGTTTCAACAGGGTATGTAGCAAATTCAACAGAATATATAGCAGATCCAACAAAATACCCTACAAGTCCAGCAAAATGAGAGGCAATTATGGCAAGATATATGGTCTAGTGCTCAAGAGCTGGAAAGCCAGCAAAACTCATGTAACATCCCGTTTCCATACAAAGGGTTAGAACCCTAGATTTTTGTAAATGAGAAATGGTAATGAGAGATAAGAAAAATGCATTTTCATACTCATGCATAACAGTAGCATAAACACACATGTGAATAGATTTTCATACATATTGTAATGATTGTTTAAGCACTCATTTGACATTTTCCAGATATAAATGACCTTTTTTTTATTAAAGTGATTATGATGTGGATAGCGAATACTTTGACTTGAAAATTGATTTGGTATATTTTATTGATGAATTATAATTTTTAGGTGAAATCTGTGAAAAATTTTGAAAATTTGAGTAATTTTTAGACTGGTTGAGAAAGAAGACCCATTAGAAACCATAAGGTGGCTTGTCACTTGCCATGCCACACACCCATCCATGATATTTCCTTTCATTTGAAAGACTATCCCTTGTCTTTCATTTTTATTTGATGCTTTCTTCTTCTCTCTTCATTTTCTATCTTCATTTTCTACATTTCTTCTTCTTTATTTTCACGATACCTTTAACTCTCACCATTGTGAACTTTGCCATCATTTTTCACATGTTTCTTCAAGATCATGTGTCTTCTTCTTGAAGAAGAATCTAACCTACTCCACCTTCTATGATGATGATCGTGTGGTTCAATGAAAGCTAGGGTTAAGTGATATTTTGAAGATCTTGAAGTTATACAAGTATCATATTGTTCTTCATGATTTGTTAAATGAAACATGTATGATGATAGTTAGAGGTTAATGATCATAAAATGGCGTTTTATATATGTTGGAACGTGGGTAAAGAAATGAACACATTGATGCCTTGTTTTTGTGTATATGATGATCAATATTTCATGTTGGATCCCGTTTCCGAAACCCAACCCTTGCTCTGATACCACCTATGTTAGATCCCATTTCCGGAACCCAACCTGGCTTTGATACCACCTCTGTTGGATCCCGCTTGTTTCCAAAACCCAACTCTTCATAATACCATAATACTTGAGCATGGTTCCTTGTAATCTCTTTAACCATGATTTATCTTCTTGCTTTGATACCATAACTGTTAGGTCCGGTTTTCGGAGCCCAACTATTCGAAACATCATAAGACGTGAGCGTGCATATTACCTTGAAGAGTTATTGCATTGAATCTGAAGTGAATCACACGTTAATACAGTAAACAATAACGATATATAGAAGCACAAGAAGGGGGGGTTTGAATTGTGATAACTTTTCGTTAACCCCTTTTCTTGAAAAATTCTTTTCGCTTCGGAAACAAAACTTGTTCGTTTAA
>JAOTAX010000198.1:37197051-37217218 GCA_025629825.1 Erythroxylum guanchezii | reverse complement strand
AATTAGCTCAAACACTTTTGTTTGTGACACTTGTTCCTTTATTTATCTTTTAAATTGCTCCTTTGTTTTGTTTACTTATTTGTTTTCTTTCTTGTTTGTTTAATTATCTACTTACTTCTATTTTTATTTTTTTTACTTTGATTTTGATTTTTTCATTTATGTAGTTAGTTGTTTATGTATTTTTCTATTGTTTTCTTCCAATCATCTTTTAAAAAATTGTTTTCTAATGTGGATCTATTGAAAATAGCCACTCTACTGACTAGGGATAACACTATGTACTTTTTAGATTCTTTTTAGAACACTGTTGTTATTGTTGTTGTTGTTGTTGTGATTGAATTATGTTTATCTTATATATAATCGAACTGCATTAACTAGGCCTTAAACTTCTCATGATGATTGATGTTTATATCCAAAATTCTTTATAACTAAGACGAAGAAGAAGCATCTTATTTGAAATATTGTACATTATCCTTGTATAAGTAGTAACAAATGTACATTATCCTTGTAAAAGTACTATCAACTAAAATTTGATAAAGATGAAGAAAATTTCATTGCTAATTTTTTTTTAGTTTAATAGTTAATTGAGCAAAAATCAAATTGGTAAAACTCAACTTAGTGAGGCTTTAGGTATTATAAATTTTATTTTTTTAGAATCGTTGATCCAATGAATTACACACATCAATTGTTCTTTCTTTTTATTAATTCATTATCTTCAAGAATATACGAGAGCTTATGAAAACCATCACTTTGGAAAAGCACAAATAAATGAATTCAATTAAATAAATATTTTAGGTTATAATGAGTTGTTATAAATATATTAATTTGAACATAAACTCAAATTTCTTTAAAACTAAAAATTAAAAACTTATAAACAAATTAAAATTCAATAATTTATAATAAATTGATGACATTTAAATATTAAATTATCTTTTAAATTTAGAAATAGTAAAATTATTTAAATATAATGTTTTTATTATTGCATAATTTACATAAATATTTTAAATAAAAATTTAAGATATTCTTCTACTATTATAAATAACCATGTAACCATAGATATAATTATCTTACTTATTTATATAGCTCCCTAAAAAACAACACGAAAATTTAAAAAAGATAAATTAGTTAATAAATTATTGAGTTTGATTAATATCGTATTTTTATTGTAAATTTAAATACAAAGGTAATTTTTACTGAACTTCATAATATCAAATATTATTTTTTCATTGCATAAATAAAACATGTTCATTATATTTAATTAATAAAATTGAATAAAAATAAGGATAATTTATTACCTATATCGAATAAATTCCCCTTATGCTTATTATTATATTTTCTACAATTATTATTGATATACTACTTATCTAAGGCTTTATTATAATGAAATGTTCAAGAAATATAATATATCAAACTTAACAACAAATTGCTGGACTAAATCATATAATTTTTTTTTGAAACTTTAGAATGGCAACTAAAATTATATGTGCAAGCGATATAAGAATTATTGGAAACATTATAAACAGAGCTCATTACCATGCTTTAAGACAACCAAAAAGTTCTTGTAAGGTCCATGTACAATACAACTCCTTTCTTTGATTGCCTCAACACAGTTATTAGTCATCAAGATAAATAATATCTTGGTTTTATAAATGTATTTATTTAGAGCTATGAGAAGAAACAATACCTATTTTGTGTCTATTTTTTTTAAATATTTACTTATAAATATAAGTCAGAAAATATTTTCACCAAATCTTTTGTTTGAAAGTTTTTCACTATATTAGATTAATTTTCGTAATAAGAAATTATCAAGTAAAAATACATATATAGCTAGGGATGGCAATTGTACCTGAACCCGATGGGTATCCAATAAAATTACCCGAACGGGGGCGAGTATGGGAAGCAAATTTTTACAAGTGGGGCGGGTATGGGGGGCTAACAAAAATACCCGTCGGGTATGGGGATACCACCCCCCATACCCGTTTACCCGTTTACTCATTATATAGTAATTATAATTTTGCTATTATATATATATACATACTTATATACCCGTTATATATATATATATATTTAATATATACATTCATATTAAATAAGCTTATCTTTAAAAAAAAAGAGACGGGTAAACGGATACTCGATGAGGGTCAAACCCCCAACGAGTATGAGTATGAGGATGCTAAAAAAATTCCCGACGAGGATGGGGGCAGGTATGAGGGTGGGGGCAAGTTCATGAGGCGGGTACGGGGGATGGCATACCCGCCCCATACCCGCTCCATTGCCATCCCTATATATAGCATATTGTACATTAAAACTATATTAATTATTATTGAGAAATTAAATGATAACTAACAGACTCATGAATCATGATTTAACAATTTACGATTAGATGACAAAAATCTATATCCTAACTACTTGATCTGGTTCAACTAATTTTGAGAGGAATACGTACTTAATTTTACATCTAATCACCCGAAAAAAGGATTTGTAGCATTAACCCCGAAGAATGATAACTAGTAGCAGGTACTACCTTCTGCCTTTTAATTAGTTCTTCTACCAATATAAGTAACTAGAACAATTATTCCTGCCAATCATCTCTAGAAATTGCCCTTGATGATTTTCTATATCAATAAGACAATAACTAAAGGATAGCTAAAAACCCTAGCTATATCTTGTACAAACGTTACGGAAAAGCTGATGTACTTATAAACACAGGTAAGACAGGGATAATACGTGTAGGATATGTCTTTCTTGTTGATTTGGAAGAACGATACAACATGTATGAAATGTTTATAAGCAATTTCTTAGATACTACTTTTATCACCTACAGATATATATAGTTATGTTAATAGGAAAATTAAAAGAAAACCAATTAATCCCTTGGGGCTGAATTTTGGTTGCACGTAATATAAACGTATTGTTATCGAAATGCTACTATTTTTAATTTCTACTGTTCTCGTTAGACTGAGCTGACAATGATGTAAGGTACTTTGCATGCATGTGTGGTTTCTTAGCCACACCTTAAGATAAAGATTTTATAGGACAAAAAGTTTACAGTGATGTGTAAACTTTCAAGGTTTCCATAAGATTCTTGTGCTTTGCTTACGCTTACAATGACTTCATTATTTGTTACTGAATTAATAAGACCGATGCGTATCGGTATCTCACCTAAACCCCCAACCTATCCACTCAAGGCCTGCTTTTCTTTTCATATAATATATGAAACTCCATTAGGTTCACGTACTACACCTAACCCACTTTCCATCAATAGCTATTCTAATGATCTTTTGAAAGAATAAATTATGTACATGTAACCACTAATGATTATAAGATGTTTTAATATTTATATATTTTAAAATATAGGTTTAATTGCTTTAAATTCTTCTATTTTAATAAATATATTTTAAAATTTCACATATAAGAAAAAACGATTAAAAAATATTATAAAGAAGAGTAATAATTTCTAAAACATAAAAGTTAACCTTTTTAAATATTTCTACTGAACTCATATTTAAATTCTAAAAATTATTTTAAATGCGGCTATCCAACGTCACATATTGCGACCCACTAATAAATATATTACCACAATGTATCGCTAACAAGAAAGGTTTGACCATGACTAGAAAAATGCATGCTATGATTGGAACAGTCTTTAGCTCATTTTGCTTGTCCATATACTTACATACATGTACATAGTGGATGATTTTATAATGGGGAACGGGTTTGGTTGCACATGGATACCATTGGTTTCCATGAAAATGTTAACAAGTTATTTGCTTGTCTCATTCACTTAGCTTCATGGATCCCAAAAAAAAAGCGGAACAATTGCAATCATTCATGTATCTATAACATGTAATCGATCATGTGATCCAATGGCTCAAAACCCTCAAACACAATCCCATGTTTATGTAGGTGACATGACCCATCACATAAATTTGGAGGAAATCAAAGTTAAAATCTCTGAGTTTGAATCTTGATCATTAACTTTTGATAGTTAGCATACATATTATTATATTTGGATGTTTTGGAAATTTAATCTCATCATAAATATGTAGTAAAAGGTTTAATTCTCTACAAAGACAAGTAGGTTAACAAATATTTATTTAACCCATCAATCTTAATGCAAAAAGACACATGCACTTACAATTTGCCTATAGTTTGTAACTGTTTGATTACTGGATATTTACATTTCTTTTCCTTCACCTTTGAAGTACTTATGTGGGTACTCCTTATCCTACAACATGCAAAAAATTGAATGCATACTTTGGGTTTTTAAAGCTTCCAAAGTACTAAAATGCGTTCTTATATCTTCTAGTTTTTACTATCTCAACTCACATTTGGCAATTGTCAAACATTACTTCTATGCTATTGAGGTAACTCATTACCACTAATCTTTGTCAGTTGCACGGAACGAAAAACGCAAGTTATATGAGAGCAAAGTGGGGGCGTTGAATGGATAATTCCACTTGTACATCCCCTCCAGCACCATACTGGCTCTTCCATCACCCCTTCCACGCCATACCCCGTCAAATCCTCTTCCTACTCTGGCCTCCGTCCGCCGTTCGAGGCCGTGACAATCACCGTTACTAAAACTCATCACAATGTCCTAACCAACCTAGAAGATGGGAACTTGCACCTCAAAACCATCCAAACAAAACCCATACGCCCCTAGAGACCAAACCAAGACACCAAATGACAATCTAAGCACAACCCAAACCCCAAAGTCTCCACACTCTTCTCCCCTTCAGACCCTGCCCAAAAAGTCGCCTTTTTTCGCATTCCACACTCCCAGCCCTCTCCATCTCTTCAAAAACTCGCCTTCCGCCGCCACGCCACGAAGGGGTTTCAAGAAGCCCTTCCCACCACCGTCCCCAGCCAAGCACATCCGCACTGTCCTCCGCCGCCGGCAGAAGAAGAAAAGCTCGTCGATTCCGGAGGAAGGTGAAGATGAAGAAGAGGAGGTGGAGTTGGACAAGCGGTTTGGGTTCTCTAAAGAGTTCACTAGTAGGCTTGAGGTTGGCGATGAAGTGGGTCGAGGCCATTTTGGGTACACTTGCTCTGCCAAGTTTAGGAAAGGTGACCGTAAAGGCCAACAAGTGGCTGTTAAAGTCATCCCTAAATCAAAGGTTGGTTTTTAATCTACAATTTAAGTTTGTTTTCTTTTAACTGGAGTTATCTATTTCTCAGTTGAAGTTTCTGTTTTTGGCATGTTACGGTTTTGAAGCATAATATTTAGATCTACAGATCTACAGATTTACTTTGTTATGTTCTCTCCGATGTTTGTTGTCTTTTCTTTATTGTGAGGTTGTGCTTTTATGGTATTGAATATTGATTTTAAACTGCGGGGACTTATAGTTTGAATAGATGGAAAGAAGATTCTGCGATTTTAAGGATGTTGGAATTTGGAATATATTGTCAGTTTCGATATTTCTTCATTGGATAATATTGGTAATTTTGATGTTATCGGAACTTTTAAAAGTTGTACGCATAAAAGGTGATCGTCTTATCTGTTTATTGGTTCTTTTGGTGCATGCCAAGACTTTAACTTGAGTACGGCGTACTTTGCTTCTATTTGGATTTTGGCGGGACTTGTTGGAAGTTGGAATATTTTTATTTTGGAACCTAATCTTGACTTAGAATGTGTAGTTTCACTGTGAGTTGTCTGAAAATGAGTGGAATATTCGGCACATTTAGATTTCTAGTTTGTGATATGCTTTGTTAACTCCCAAGATTTTACGGCCACCACTTAATGCATAGGGAGACCTGTGATTAACGGACTGTCAGTGGGGCCTCATTGTTGAGAAAAACTCATTGCTCATACAATCTGTCAGCTGGTGTACTTATGACGAAGGTTTCAAGCTTTTAGAGAAAAAGGTTGGGAGGGGAGTGCGAAAATCATTGTGGTACTCCAGCAGAAGAAAGTCTGTTGTTTTTATTTTAGAAAGATATAATTAATCTCTACAAAAGTACATGGCTCAGCCTTTACTTCTCCCACAAATGGATGACCTTTTTTTTTCCCCTCCTATTCTTTATTGCCAGATGACAACAGCTATTGCTGTTGAGGATGTTAGAAGGGAGGTCAAGATATTACGGGCCTTAGCAGGACATAACAACCTTGTGCAGTTTTATGATGCATTTGAAGATTTTGATAACGTCTATATAGTGATGGAGTAAGCTTCATTACAGCATTAAATCCTTTTCATGCTCTTTGCCTATGGCTATAAATAGATAGATAAGTAAATGAAAAGGAATGTAGATAAGTAAATGAAAAGGAATGCTGTTAGTTCTTGCTTGTAAGCTTTTGGAGACCTTTGACCTTTGACCTTCCAAAAGTTGATTGGCACGGACATTTCAGGTTGTGTGAAGGGGGAGAGCTCTTGGATAGAATCCTTTCAAGGTGATTTCTTTTTAAGGGCCTGCGAGTGCAATGTGAATTTTAATGCATGATCTAATATAGCTTCTAACTAGATCTTTTGATCCCTTTAGGGGTGGAAAATACTCTGAAGATGATGCAAAGGCCGTTTTGGTGCAGATACTAAGTTTTGTTGCCTTTTGTCATCTACAGGGTGTGGTGCATAGGGATCTTAAACCTGAGGTGAGCAGTTAAATTCCCCATTTCAAATTTCCTGATTTAAGTTGAACAGGAATATAATTAATTTGCATTACTTTAACCGAAGTTGATGATGATATTTTTGGCTTAAACTTAAATGAGTGTAACGAATCTAGCTCAGTATTTTTTTTCTTTTACTTCCGGAAATTTGATAACTGAAATTACTTCTGATTGTTTGATCAGAACTTTCTGTATACTTCTAAGGAAGAGAACTCTCATCTGAAAGTCATAGACTTTGGCCTATCAGATTTTGTCAGACCAGGTTTGTCTCCCGAACCAATATCCACTTGAAGCCCTGATTCCTGAGTTTCATCCTACTTGCTTTTGGGAATTTGGATGAGTTGGTGATGACTATGGTGGTTTTCAGATGAAAGGCTTAATGATATTGTTGGCAGTGCCTACTATGTGGCTCCTGAAGTCCTACATAGATCTTATACCACAGAAGCTGATGCATGGAGTGTAGGGGTTATTGCATACATTCTATTGTGTGGTAGTCGTCCATTTTGGGCACGAACTGAGTCTGGAATATTCCGGGCAGTCTTGAAAGCTGATCCAAGCTTTGATGAAGCACCTTGGCCATTGCTCACTCCTGAGGCTAAAGACTTTGTCAAACGATTATTAAACAAAGATCCGAGGAAACGAATGACGGCTGCTCAGGCTTTAAGTAAGTGCATCTTTCGCCTATATACTACATGGTATTCACACATCCTTGCAAATAACAGTTGCATTGCTTTATTTACAGGCCACCCTTGGCTGCGGGATTGCCATGGTGTGAAAGTTCCTCTTGATATTCTAATATTCAGGATCACGAAGGCATATATGCGCACATCATCCTTGCGTAAGGCTGCTTTAAGGGTGTGTATACATCCAGGATGACCTAAAAATTAAATTAAAAGTTGTTACCGAAATGAGTTCTCTTTCATTATGTGATACTTGGGGTTGTGGAAGAATTTCTTTTCCATTTTCTATTGATATAAGATCTGCATTTTCTCGATATGCTGTTTATTCTTTCCCAACAATAAAATTGGAAGTTAAGTGCTGTTGTAGTTATAAAATTCCCTGTAAGGTCTTGAACAGTCTTGACCTCAATTTCATTGATGAACACAACTATCGATGTTTTTGCTTGATGTATTATGTGAACTTCTAAGGTTCCTATACTTGTGTCTATGCTGCAGGCATTATCAAAGACACTAACAATGGACGAACTCTTCTATCTGAAGGAGCAATTTGCTCTGTTAGAGCCAAATAAAAGTGGAAGCATAAGCTTGGAAAACTATAAGATGGTTATTGTCTGCTTGCACTGGTTTTTTGTTTCTCTCCCTCCTAGTATTATTAGGTGATATAAAGCCTTATGCCATCTCTCTTGTTTTATCTAGGCATTGATGAAAAACGCAACAGATGCAATGAAGGATTCTCGTGTCCCTGATTATCTTGCTTCGGTATGAACTAAGTTGCCAGTTGTCCATGTAGCTTTAATGACTTGTTATGCCTATACGATTGTTGTGTTTATATATGAATTCACATCTTAATTGCTATTTCATGACAGCTGACTCCACTGGAATACAGAAGAATGGATTTTGAAGAATTTTGTGCAGCTACACTAAATGTCCATCAACTGGAGGCAGTTGAACACTGGGAACAGCGTGCTCGTTGTGCATATGAGCTTTTTGAAAGGGATGGAAATAGGGCTATTGTTATTGATGAGCTTGCTTCTGTAAGTCGAGATTTCTCTTATCTGTTGAAATAAACACGTATTATTTGTGATGTTTTCAAGTATGAAATGTTTGCTTGTGGCAAACTTCAAATGACATGAGTTGATATGCTGACTACTTAACTAGCTTTCTAATGTCATTTTGCAAATGCTTTATTTCAAGAACTTCAAACTTGACCAAGATCAAATAAAGCAGGCAGATTGGCAGTGTAAATTGTTTTGAATGACAAACTAATTAGTAATATTGTTGGGTCTTTAGTGCTTGATTGCAGATAATCACAATCTTAGGAGTCTTTGGTGTGAGTTCTATCCTTCCCTTCCTTTGTATGTTTCCCTTGGTTATTAGTTTTTACCAAACCTTAATATATTTGCATTCAACACTCGACATTAGGAGCATGATTAACAGCCAGCTTAATATATTTCAATTGATCCACTTTTGGACAACACAATAGCAACGCAACATAATTCTCCTTGCAATGGCACTGTGTGAAACTTACTGGAGAAGTTTTTTTTAATAGGAACTTGGTCTGGCCCCCAATATCCCAGTACATTCTGTTCTCAATGATTGGATAAGGCACGCAGATGGAAAGCTAAGCTTTCATGGTTTTGTCAAATTGTTGCATGGCATTCCAAGCCGAGGCATGGCTAAAATACAGTGAAGGATCGAAGAATCTTTGTTCGAGGACACCAATATTTCTATGCTTCTTGGCCAAACAACATGCAAATGCAATAGCACATAAATACATGTTGAAGATATTGCCAACTAGCACTAGCTCAAAGTCTACAGCCCTCTGTTCCCCAGGTTAAAGCTCATGACAGATATTGAGGCTTCATGATTGGTTTAATGTGGAGTATGATGTTCACTCGCCTTGTAAAGATATATAGTTTGTTTATGCCTAAAGAGGCCAAAATTGTAGTTTCTTCTTGCCAAGGTGTTCACATTTGACAATTGGCACTTATACCAGATTCCACTTACTTGATGGTTTAAAGTAAATCTTAATTTACGTTCTTGTGAATACAATAAGCTTTGTTCTATTTTGGTATCTTGTGCAGCAGAGAGAGAGAGCAACACGTGTGCTAATTTTAATTATCCTCATAAGGTTGTTTCCCTTCTGTTCCCAGTAAAGTGTTGCCTGTGGGAGACTAATGCCATCTCCTGAACGTTGTGTTTTTCCAAAGATAACAAGCCACGGCTGTACTTGTATCTTAAAGATGAGCATGAAATGCTGTACGTAAACCAACACCAATGTGACTCAGTTTAACTAGATATTACTATTCGGTTTTACAATTTTGAGGATTATATTTTAACTGAAGTAAAATTATTTGGAAGGATAATTTAAAAAAATTATAATATTTAATTGGAATATCTTACGCTTCCTGATTAGCTTAAAAATATTGATTTTGCTTGTTAATTATTTAATTAAATTCCTAATTTCCTGTCAGAAAAAGTGAATAGAGAATGAGTTGGGAAAACCTCCCTTGAACCCTTAATACCCTAATCGGAAGCATAGAAATCAATTTAAGCATCGAGAGCTTAGAGCTCTCCTGTCTCTTGAATTGACTCATCTCTTAGACAATTCCTTTACTTCCTGAAATGCCCCTCCCAAGACCACAAATTTACCTTTCACAGTCTCTTTCCTCATCCTCCATAGATGCTGCTCTGGTAGACAAAGCCTTAACTTTTCTCAAGCGCCATCCCTATCAACTGAATTCCCTATCTTCCCGGTTCACCCCTGCAGCTGCTTCCAATTTACTCCTCAAGGCCCAACACGACCAAACCCTAACCCTAAATTTTCTCAAGTGGGCACAAGCCCACCAATTCTTCGATCATCACTGCAAGTGCATAACCCTTCACATATTGACCAAATTCAAGCTCTATAAAACTGCACAGACCCTAGCCCAAGACTTGGCCTTGAATACGGTGGACGAAACGGGCACTTTTGTGTTTCAATGCCTCAAAGAGACGTATCACTTGTGCAATTCAAGCTCTGCAGTTTTTGATTTGGTGGTAAAAGCTTATTCCCATTTGCATTTTATTGATAAGGCTACAAAGATAGTTAATTTGGCTAAATTTAATGGATTTATGCCCGGTGTTTTGTCTTATAATGCCATTTTAGATTCGATGATTAGGTGCAGAAAACCGGTTACTTGTGTTCAAGAGTTGTATAGGGAAATGCTTGCTGGTGGGGTTTCTCTGAATGTTTTCAGTTACAATATCTTGATTAGAGGTTTTTGCGGGGCTGGGAATATGGAAATGGGTTTCAAACTTTTTAAGGAAATGGAGGAAAATGAGTGTTTGCCTAATGTGGTTACTTATAACACACTGATTGATGCATGTTGCAAGTTGAGGAGCATGGATGAAGCCTTTGGTTTGTTTAGATCAATGGTGATTAAGGGTCTGGAACCGAATTTAATCACATTCAACGTAGTACTTAATGGACTGTGTAGAGAAGGGAGAATGAAAGAGACAAGTGGAATTCTTGGTGAGATGAGTAGGAAGGGTTATGTTCCTGACGAGGTGTCTTATAACACACTAATTAATGGTTATTGCAAAGAGGGTAATCTTCACCAAGCACTTTTTCTGCATGCAGAGATGTTGAGGAATGGATTATCACCTGGTGTTGTCACATATACTTCATTGATTGATTGCATGTGTAAGGCAGGGAATTTGAACCGAGCAATTGAGTTTTTAGATCAGATGCATGTTAGAGGACTTAGTCCAAATGAGAGAACATACACGACATTAATCAATGGGTTTTCACAGCAGGGATTGTTAAATGAGGCTTACCGGGTTCTAAATGAAATGATTGGGAGTGGATTCTCGCCTTCAATAGTGACTTACAATGCCCTTATTAATGGACATTGTCTTCTGGGGAGAATAGAAGAGGCGACGGAAGTGTTACAAAGTATGGATGGGAAAGGATTAACTCCTGATGTTGTAAGTTATAGTACTATTATAGGTGGATGTTGTCGGAACCACAATGTGGATAGGGCATTTCAGCTCAAGAGGGAGATGGATCATAAGGGCATCCTACCAGATGCCATCACTTATTCTTCAATCATTCGTGGTCTCTGTGAGCAGAGAAGACTAATTGATGCTTGTGATGTCTTCCGAGAGATGCTGTATACAGGATTACCGCCCGATGAGTTCACTTATACAACCTTGATAGATGCTTATTGCAAAGAAGGAGACTTGAGCAGGGCTTTTGATTTACATAATGAAATGATACAGAAAGGCATTCTACCTGATACTGTTACATACAGTGTACTTATCAATGGACTTAATAAACAATCTCGAACAAGGGAAGCAAAGAGGCTTCTGCTTAAGTTGTTCTATGATGATACTGTTCCCAACAATGTCACATATAATACACTGATTGAGAACTGCAGTAATATTGAATTTAAGAGTGTGGTTGCTCTTATGAAGGGATTCTGTATGAAAGGTCTGATGAATGAGGCAGATCAAGTTTTTAAGTCAATGATTGACAAAGACCACAAGCCAAATGAAACAGTTTATAATGTACTTATACATGGCCACTGTCGGGCTGGAAATGTTGAGAAGTCGTATAATCTTTACAAGGAAATGATTCACTCTGGGTTTGTTCCCCATACAGTGACTTTTATTGCTTTGGTTAAAGCCCTTTTAACTCAGGGAATGCATGAAGAGTTGAATCAGGTCATTGAGAGCATGCTGAGGAGTTGCAACCTTTCAGATGCTGAGCTTGCCAAAGTATTTGCTGAAATCAACCACAAGGAAGGAAACGTGGATGCTGTTTTCAATATACTTACTGAGATGGCCAAAGATGGTCTCGTTCCAAGCATTTTAACCTTTCATAAAAATGGTGGATAAACTATATGATGGATTATTTTGGGCAAACTGCTGCTAATCAGTCTAGATTTTTCCATTAGAGGACAGTGAATTAAGCTGAACTCCATGGTTTCTTGATTTTGCTTTTTGGCTGGCATGCAATGTCATGATGGCTACCTCCCAAAGTATTGCTTACATTTCCTCATCCAAGGTGAGTATTCTTAATCAACGCTAAAGCTTGTAAGCTGTACCACATATTCATAAAGATTAAACTACATTATGACCTTGACAATCGTTCTTAGTGACCTAGTGTGCCAATGAAATTGAATTTATTCACTCAAGATGGTAATTTTGGAGTTTTAAGAGGAAGGTGTATACTCCAATCGTGGATTAGATATGCACGGAGGCCTCTGTATTTATTTAATTCATTAGGCATTTATTCTAAGTCCTGTTAATACTAGGCTTGGGAGTCAGGAAATTGGCCTAGCAGACATGCTATTCACACTGACTTAGACCCCAGCTAAGGTGAAATATCCTTGGAAAAAATCCTCCCGATACTTCTCCAGTAATAAAAAGCATGAAGACCTGAAGGAGCTCTATTTTGCCACAATTTCTAGTTTGCAGCATTCATGTTAAACTCGGGGTTGAACTTAAAGCCTTTGTGGTCAACAGTATTAAGGTGGTGAACTCAATTGGCTCAAAGAATACTGATAAAACAGCAATTGTTTTTTGCTCACGTTCGAGGTTGCAGGGATCATGTAGAAGATGACATTTCACTGCTGAGAGTCTGGACTACTTTGGAATGTTTTGTTCCTTGATAATTAGTGTGGGAGGAGGAGCAAAGTGATGGGATTTTGATTGCTTTATTAAATGTGATAGTAATACTTGTAAGAATATTGTCCCTAAATCCGCATGTAACTTGTGTTGATTGGACTGTTCAATACGATTAAGCCTCACATTTTAGTTGAAATTTTGTTCTTCTAATTGTCATGGGACATTGAAGCATTGACTGGTAATGCCTTGTCGAACACAATATTCTTCTTCATGAGAGGAAAAACCTGTCTGGATTTCATTGTTCAACTTCAATGAGGTCGTCAGAGTAACAGGAATCGTATATGCTGCTACTCCTAAATTAATGTTTAAAATTGGAGTTGCAGATGCTGTTGTAGAACAGCAGAAGTAAAAAAAATTGTTTCAACAGCTCAATACAGTAAATGCACCAAATTAAAATGTTTCAAAACAAAAATGTTGCTGCTTAACAAATTCATTTATATGTCATAGTTGTCCAAGAAGGCACGCAAAAGTCTGCGTTTCCATTCCATTCATCAAGGAAAGAGCAACGCAAAACTACAACTGACGATAGCTGAACTTCAAAATTATATATAGTTGAATAGCCCACAAACAGTGTTACATCTGACATGAGGTACAAATCTTGCAAATGCAAATCATTAAGGATACTTTGAGTGAATACTGGGCACGACAAGCTGTTGAGTAATTATATATTTATAACAACAAATTTCAAGGAATTTGAATAAAAATAAAAGCTAAAAATAACAACATAATTCGAGATTTAGATTATGATTTAGGCTAAAAAGGAAAAAATGATCTTAGAATTTACTTCTAATGACAAATTAAATAACATTTTAAAGTGCTTAAATTAATCTTGTCATTTTAAGAATGTTCAAATTGAATTACAGGTTAACAAAAAAGGTGACTAGGATATATAATACTATAATCGTTGACGTGACGTAAATTTAAAATTTGAATATTATTCTGATTTTATTAGGCATATAAGTGTGTGAGAATCACTTATTTGAAATTAAAATTTAAAAGTATCAAAACATTTTCTAAAATTTAATAAAAATTGATTTAATTTAAATATAATTAATTTAACTAATTAACTTAACGAAGAGAAAATGACCTATTTGCCCCGACCACTGTCTGGTACCATATAGGCCATTCCATGGTCAATGCCCACATCGGTAGTTTTGTGGTTGTGCCAGGAAGAGACATGTTTCGGGACAAAAGCCAAAGCCAAGAGACAGTTAAAAAACAGAGGTGTGTTAAACTAACACAACTAGAGAAGGATTAGTAAGGTTTTGTTGAACTAACACAATTATAGAAGGATTTGTAGGAGTTCACTGGAGCGGCTTCTGCATCATTAACCACAAGCATTTCACTTTGTCTGTCTACACTACATAGTTACCTACTTTGGCAGGGGAAAGCGAGGTAATGTTTCACTTATCGCCATCTTTATTTCTAGTAAAAATTTGCACCCACAAAATTTGATCGTCGTCGCTCTCTCTTTGAATTGGTTCTACTTGCTGGATCCTATATATCATCAAAATTTGTACCTTAACTTTTGAGTTCTTTTCAATTTTGTAGTATTGGGAGATGACTGTTGCGAATATGCAATCTTTATATCAAACAATCCACTAATCACATAGAGCCACAAGCATAATGTGGCTAAGAGGCTTGTAGTTGTGAGTAGATAATATTGTAAATATACAGTGTACATACCTAAGTTATAACATAGCCATGTAACCTTAGCACCAACCAACCATTCTGTTAGTTTGTTAATAATTTGTTAAAGCAGTTAAACAAGTTGACGTGAACTTGTAAATCGAGATCTAGGAACCTACGAACAAGTTATTGAAAGGAATTTCCAGAAAAGCTAAATCAGTCCTATTTTTCAGAAAAACCTTGACTAATGTTTAAAGAAACACGAACCAAAGTTCTAAAGAAGGATATTGACGCCACACTCTAAGAAAAGAAGAGATTGAGAGTGATAAGTCAGATGAACACCACAAGGAATAACCTTGATAAGTTTCAAGTTTAATGAAGAACCAATAAAGTGAATAACCTCACCAATTTCGTAAAACAAATTTCAATGTAAATTCTTATACAAAGATGACAATTATATAGCCTAAAGAAAACCCTAATCTGTAGCCCCCGCTTATCCTAAGGTACATACCGGGACGCCCTGAGGACATTCCAGTATATATCTTATGATAATGATGTGCTACGTTCAATCACTACATTCACTTTATATGACATCATATATTTTATTCTCATATGAACATCATTAAGAAATTCACAATATTTTAAAACCCAAAATTTTCTCATTTCATTTCATAAAAACCGAATGTCTACAATGTGTCTTTCAACATTTCTTACATGTACATTATCAAAGCCTAATACAAAAGTGCTACATAAAAGAGGAAATATACAAAATCTATCTAATCTGTCCAAAACGCAGCTGACCGACCTTTGAGCCATGACTTTACTTCCCAAATCACAAGTCTACACTGCTTATAGAGTGGCTCAATAGCTAGAGTCGTCTCTCGGTCTTGAAAAGTCCACGTTGCAATTTTGGTGAGTTTTGCTAACTCAATGAGGTAACCATCATCGATGGTTTACCCAATTCATGCAACACATCATTACACATAACATATATTCACACTTTTGCATAATTGATCACATATCACATTCTTACTTAAGCATAGGCAATTTTGGCATTTCTATCAATCAAACATACATAACAAAATGCATATGGAATGCTCATGTGACTCTTGTCCAATTATTATGTTGTTGTGATTGAGTGCCTAAACTGTCCCGTATTTATTGTAGATACTAGGCTCATTGATAACTGTCCCTTATCCGATGGGGATATAAGGCTCATTTTATATAGTGAGCCTTTGGCTCTTATACACTTTCTGAACTCTAGGCTCGTTTTCACAATCTGAGCTTTAAGCTCTTTTTCACAATTTGAGCTTAAGCTCTTTTTCGGTGGTTACTCTGGTCACAACTCTCATTATCTGATCATGCATTCATGTATGGAATGCATCTATCATAATCAATCATGTTATGATAGATATAGTTCGTCACATTCACATACAAGTAGCACTTCAATAGCTCATTCACATATCGCAATCATCGGACCTTCATTGTTTGGAATCAACACAATCAAATCACATTTATTCAATAATTCAAACATAATTTAAGCAAACAAGTAATTAAGAGCGACCATCTAGGTTACTCACATGTCACTCCCGAAGCTAATGCTTGGAAGTTTCGGCAACGTTTGGAGGTTGACGTTCCAGTTGCTCCTCTATAACAAGCAATATACACATATTACAATTTGCTCAATTATAAGTGTTTAAAAAAATTCACATGTACGCAATGAAATATGTACAATGTGTGTTTATGACAATCTCGGGTATTTTTCCATTATCCTCATCACATAATCGATCTTTTCTCAAAATTCTCCTGAGTAATATTTTATACTTAAGTTTATACCTCAATAAAACCATTAAAGTCATAATTCATTTCTTATTGGCTCACTTTCAGATTTTTTCAAGACACCCTTTCAGGTCTACTATTCTTATACTAAAATAGTACACTATACCCAATTTTCATTCATAAATTGAAAGTCTTAGAGACAATATCAAAATTCAACTTCTTTATGTAATTTGGAATCCTATGTCTCTAGTTTACTCTGAATCAAAAATCATCTCATTTGGATGTATAGAGACGAAGTTATGGTCAAAAGAAACAAGATTGTTTAGACAAAAAATCCACAGATCCACATTTCCACCTTTTATTCACAGTGAACATGAAAAATTTATATTTCTCTCTTATTCATGACAAGACAATAAATCACCATTTTTGTCTCATAAAATAACAATTCTAAAGGATTAATAATATACTTGATGAAACTCCAAAATCTTCAAAAACACCAAGAAACCCTAATTCTCATGCACCCCCGTACATCATCTTGAAGGTGGTTTGGGTTAGGTTTTTCTTGAGGCAAAAAGGAATAGATAACGAAGTTGGAGTAGAAAAAGGTAGATGGAAGCAAGATATAACTCTAGTGAAGGTTTCAGTGTATCATAAGTCTATGAAGGAAAAAGTTTGCAGAAGATAGTTTTAAAGAAAAGACCAAGTCAAAAAGTCTCTATGCTCACGTACATACTATGCTTCTATAACCTTATTCTTAAATGCTGCGCATAACATCCTGAGATTCAAGCTTAAACGTCGCATATAATGTCTTGCGATTCAAGCTAGTGTCTGAGAATCTTAAACACTGCATATCACGTCTTGCGATTCAGCTAGTGTCTAAGAGTCTTAAACGCTACGTATAACACTTTGCGATTCAAGACGTTGCGTCTAAGAATCTTAAATGCTGCGTATAACCTTTGCGATTCAGCCAGCGTCTACGAGTCTTAAACGCTGCATATAACCTTGCAATTCAAGATGTTGCGTTTAAGAATCTTAAACATTGTGTATAACATCTTGCGATTTAGTTATTGTCTAAGAGTCGTTTCCCACTTAACTGCCTTCGTCTTAAATAATTGCCTTAACAAACTTAGTCTTTCAATTATAAAAGAAACATGGAATGGGTCTATTGAGTCAAGAAGACTTCACTTCTATTGATTTTATGGAAAATCAATTAATAACAATAAAAGTGTGTGAACTGTTTTGATGAATTTGTCAAGTGCGCAAACAAATATATGTGGTATAATTCATCAAATCAAGACTATACTTTAGCAAAGGCTAAATAAGATTAGGTGTCTAAGGTGGATCAAACAAAGTGATTTAGACGCAGATGGATCGTCTTAGATGAAGTGCTTATGTCACAGATGGATCGTCTCAGACGAAGTGCTTAAGTCGCAGATGGAAAGTCCCAGATGAAGCAGACTAAGTCTGAGATGATCAGACGAAGTAGACGCATCAACCAAGACAATGAAACCAGACGGAGTAGACGCATCTAAGCAATGCAAGGAAATCGAACGGAGTAGACGCATCTAAGCAATAGACATAGACGAAGTACACGTGTCAAAGCCAGATGCAGACGAAGCAGGCGCGTCGAAGCCAGATGTAGATGAAATCCACGTGTCTAAGCCAGACGCTGGAAGATTTTAAAGATTCGTCTCTCAGACGATTTAACACAATTCAACTCTACTCCATATGTCTCTAACAGTTTCAATATCATCATCTCTCAAATTCTAAAGTAATCTCCAAAGTTTTCAAAGTTATTTTTAACAATTCTCCAATATCATTTATTCCTATTTCTATTTTTCATACTTCAATTTACTTGCCAATTTGACATTTTTCCTAGTCCAATAAAATCAACACTTTATGAAATTATTCCTAAAATTCACCAGAAATTCTAAATCACTAAATACACTCTCCAAATCAGTTTTCCACAACTAAAAACCACAATTCTTAATAGTATCACATCAAAATTCCATTATAACCGGAACTATTTATGAATGCATGTGCAATTATTTTCATGTGCAAAAGTTCAATATGCACTTATAAGTTTATATCATATGATGCATGAGCATGCAATGCATTTCTAATCTGTCAATACTCTTTCATATTTACTATTTTAACCTCCCCGCAGGTAATGGGATGTTACATAATCTATGTTCTAGCAATGATTTATTCCTAAAAATAAGGAAGTCCCTAAGATTTAGGAAAAACTTTTCAAAACTAATTCCTAAAGCCAAATATAGAAAGTGGACTTTTAAAAAGCCCAAATTAGTTAGAGATCTCTTGAAATCATCAAAATAACATGGTTTTCTAATTAGGCCAAATAAAAAACTAATTAGGCCTATTTAATGTGTGAATTAAGGTGATAGAGTTTATTGATCTCTTCAAGCCCAAATCAGCTTCTATTGTTGTTTGTTTAGCCTAAACATCTTCAATCAGTCCATTAAGAGCTTCCTTCATCCTTTTAGCTTTAGCCCAAGTTATTGATCCTCCACTAATAATGGATCATTGAAATATGTTGAACCAAATTGCACCATCCTTTGCATGTCCTTAGTTGTGTTTCCATCACAGGTTGTTACTTAGTTAGTAGATGGTTAGATAAGTGGACGAGTTAGTTTAGCAAAAAATATCCTTTTCTTCATTATATCTTGTATATAAATAGAGGCATAAGCATCAATACAAGATACAACAATAATTCATTGCTTTATTTTCCAATTCTCCAGTAACGTCTTTTACGTGCTATTAAAGGCAATTGTTAAGTTGATATTTGTTCATAGTATTAGAGTAACCAATCACTGGATGTTGATAGAATGCCCACTATCTTGCCACTAATAACCCATTCTACTACAACTAGTCACTACTAATCATGGTAGAAGATGTCATAGTCAAGAAAGAAGAAAGAGAGCTAGAACATAGTTATCACAGGAGCGTAGAATCCAAATCATTGAAGATCCTTTAAGCTTCAACCATTAGATCACCCTGGTATGATTCTTTTTCTTCTACTCTTAATGGAACTAACTACATGTCATGGTCAAGATCTATGTGAATTGCCTTAGGATCGAAGGTGAAATTAGGGTTCATTAATGGAAAATGCCTTATGCCAACTAAAATATTGCCTGAATATGATCATTAGGTTTGAGTTAATTACATGGTAACATCATGGATATTGAATTCCATCTCTATGGAGTTAGTTGATGCCTTCATCTATGCAAGAAATTCCAAAGAATTGTGGATGAGTTACAAGAGAGATTTGGGGAGAGCAATGGGCCTATGATATATCATATTTAGAGGGAGATAAACTCGATTTGTCAAGGAAAAATGAGCGTTGCCAAGTACTACATAATATTAAAGAAATTATGGAATGAATTAAGTTGCTTGTTGCTAATTCCAAAATGCACATATAGTTCATCAAAGACCATAATTGATATAAATCAAAAGAGTAGACTGATTTAGTTCTTGATAGGTCTGAATAATTCCTTTGGTCATGAGAAAAACTAGATCCTTTTGATGGATCCTTTGCCTAGTGTGAATAAGGCTTATTTGATGATTTAAGGGTGAAAAAACAAAGGGAAATGCATGCCATAGAAATTGTCTCCAAGCATAGTGCTCTGCTGGCTAGAAGTCACGTCAGAGCATGCATCATCACAAACAACATCAAGCATATTTACTCCAAGGAGTGAATAATCCTCATGGGGGTGTTTCATAGCTTCATACATGTTGAAGCTTACCTGTTGATCACCAACCTCCATGGTGATCTTACCTTCCTTCA
>JAOTAX010000198.1:37166595-37177507 GCA_025629825.1 Erythroxylum guanchezii | reverse complement strand
TCCTTCGTTTTAAGGAATCCTGTATAAGTATGAGGTTTCCGGTTTCCGTAGTTGGGTCTCGGTAACGGGATCCAACAACTTGGGTCAATGTGCACGTGACAGTTCTTGTGGTCACTTCGCCACTGATGAAACGTCTCAGGTAGTTGGAAGAATTACAAAAGGGCAGTACAGAACCATCACAGTTGGAGGTATTAGTTTCAAAATGGAGACTCTTGTGCACCTAATTATACACCTTAGACCCTTGAGCTCTATATCTTCAATTGTACTACACCTTCTTGGAAAACAAGTCCCAAGGCTACCTCGTCCTGATGATTTTGATCTCCCTGAAAGAGACTTATCTTTCAAACCTCCTTCTTTTACAATCATTGAACCGGATGTCATACCTCCAGAATCATTTAGTACTACTATTGGTTTTGAAGAGGTATAACAGAAGAATGATGAAGCCTTAGTCGAAGAAATTGAAGAAATTCACGACAAGGTTGATGATCTACATGTTTTAGTGGGTGTGACTTACATAAGGAAGTAGTGCATATACAACAAGATCTTAAGTTACTCCGTACTGGAATGAAACAAATGTTCTCTGGAATAATGAAGCATTTACGGTCATGATTTTTTTATTAATAACAAATAGGGGAAGAAAAGACGAAGAAATGAGAATGAAGAAAGATAAGGAGAGAAGAGAAGGAGAAGAGAAGAGAAGAAGAACAGAAAAGAAGAAGAGAATAAGAGAAAAAGAAAAGAAGAGAAGTGAAAAGAAGATAGTATAGTTACAAATTTTCAATTGTATATCTTCATATGAATAATACTCGATTATCTTTCTAAAATTATGATTATTTGTTATCATAAAAAAGGGAGAGATTGTTAAGTCAAAATGACTTCACGTCTAATAATTTTGATGACAGTCAAATAATAATAATATTAAAAATAATATGTGTGTTAAGTGTGAAGACAGAAGTTGAAGCAAAACTAAGATGAAAGCTGAAGCCAAAGTAAGACGAAGCTGAAGCAGAAGTGAGACGAACGAAAGTAAGACGAAGCTGAAGTAAAAGTAAGACGAAAGAAACTAAGACAGAAGCTGAAGCAAAACTAAGACGGAAGCTGAAGCAAAAGTAAGACGAAGCGGAAATAGAAGTGAGATGAAAGAAAGTAAGACAAAGCTGAAGCAAAAGTAAGACGAAAGAAAATAAGACAGAAGCTGAAGCAAAAGTAAGACGAAGCGGAAGCGAAAGTAAGACGAAGCAAAAGTGAAACAAAAGTAAGACGAAAGAAACTAAGACGGAAGCTGAAGCAAAAGTAAGACGATATGGAAGCAAAAGTAAGACGAAGCAGAAGCAAAACTAAGATGAAAGAAACTAAGATGGAAGCAATACGAAGACGAAGACCCGATACTACATCGGACGGTTAGAGTTAGTTACAGAACTCAACTGAATAACTGTTTCTTCAAAGATCAAGAAACAAGAAGAAAGAAGCGGTTATCAAGAAGCAGTTGAAAACAAAGGCTATAAATACAAGTTGGAGTTGAAGACTAAAAAAGTTAGTGATTTTTAAAGTTAGAGATTTTTGAGATAGTGATCTTAAACTTTTGCAAACACTGAAATTGTGCGAAACACTAGTGCTATCATTTTTGTAACAAAGCTCACAATATTTTTCTGTAAAGAGAGAGGAAAAGTTGAGAGCCTAAAGAGGCTAAGTGAGAAAAATAATACTTGGTGTAAGAGGCTCTATGAAAAGAATACTTGTACAGTTGAAAAGAATAGTGAAATCTCATAAAGGATTTTGAGGACTAGACGTGGCCTACAGTTTGGTGTGAACCAGGATAAAATCGTTGTGTCTCCTCTCTAACTCTCGACTTTTAATTTCTATTGTTTTATACAAATACTTAGAAGTTAATTGCATTACATTGTGTTTTTTACTTAATAGCTTTGAAAAAACAAGTTTTCAAAGAAATATATAAGGGGATTGTATTCACGAAAAAAGATACACAATTCAACCCCCTTCTTGTGCAGCTTGTATATTGTTTATACTAATGTGTGATTTATTTCAAGTAATACATTGTAGAACATTAGAGCGATTGGGTATGTAAAAGGCGCTAAGGTCTCATCAAAGATTCAATGATGTATTTAGTTAAATTTTCTTAATTATGATGATAATTAAGATGAAAGTTGTAAGATTTAAGCAAGTGCTCACTACAAAGAATACTGTAAAATTCTCTAATTAAGCCACTATCCCAATAGTAGCATGATCGTCATATAGTGATATGATATAAGATACTTAAACGATTAGCTTAGTGTAGGTGGGAGATTAATAGAACATAAAAGGACTAACACATATGTTTTATCTTATGAAGAAAGTAGTTGATCTCATAGACTAAAGTATGGAGATAGTTAAACAAATATGTGGGTGTTAGTTAGAGGACAAGTTCACTAAACTAACCTAATATGAGAAATTCATTTGGAACATTACTTGTATGTCTGTAAAAATTCTCATTGTAATGAGTGTATAAATGATCCTTTGACTTGAGATCTTTAAAGTTATCTTGTATAGGGATTGTTATGTTTTGATATTACTTATGACCTATTTTAATCATAGGTCGTTCAGTCGGCAATCATTGGATGTAGCATGAACTATACAGAGGTAGCTGAATGATCAAGATAGGATTTGTCACCCTAAAGTAATTAGGGAGAATGTTGTGTTGTTTTCGATTATTATTGCTTCGAAAAATCTTTGGCCAAAGTAGAATGACGTTTTTTAAATAATTTATCAATATTATTAATTGAATTAATAGTTAATGATAGAGAACTAATATGATTAGACTCAAAATATAGTAGTTATTAATCCTAGGTTCTACGTCTAATCAGAACATTGTATGATGAAATGATTGAATTATATGAAAAAAAATCATATACAGAAAAGTTAGTCAAAACTACTTTGACATTCCTAAATATTTCGTTGGTCATGATGTGTTACTAGACGTCAGTCTTGATCTATGATTATAAGTAATTTAATTGGAGAATTAAAGATAAATTAAAAGGAGTTTTAATTTATCTAATTCTAATTATGAATTCTAATTATAATTTATAATTGTTATCAATATATTTGGAAACTTAATGAGTCTTAATTGTACATAAAGAACAGGTTAAAGAGAGTAAAGATATTTTAATTTAATTGAACTTGATTGTAAAGTTTCTCATATTTAATAAATAAAGATCAATATGAGATCTTATTTAAACATGATTGATATTTAATTAGAATAATTTGTAATTCTATTAAAGTTTAATTAAAATTAGAATTTAATTTCATTTAAATTACTAAAATATTCCAAACTTATTATAAATATACTTAAGCTCTAATGAAACTAGAACTTCTTGGTCAACCCCCTTTGTAAGAGTTACATAGTTCTCTCAACTTGTTTTGTGGATACCGTTAGATAACAGATATTTTTGCGGCTACAGTGATTGAGATAGATCGATTTCGAAAACGGTTCAAGAGATACGATAATAATATAATCAAGCTTCAGATTAAGATACGAATTAAAATTCATATTTTATTATGATTTAGTTGTTCATTATTTTATAACATTAAAATAATCTTAATTTTAAAAAAATCAAAGTATAAAAAATTTAGTAATTATTTTGCTGTAGTTCGGATCGACGTCGGGCTAACCCAATTGCCAGAAAGCATAGTTGTACCCTCTCAACTGATCGGACCTACTTAGCTACGGTTGGAACAGACTGAATTTTTTATCTATTCAAGTGAACCAACTTCTACGCAGTGCAAAAAGTTCGGTGTTCTGCTGTGTTGCGTTTGCAGCATGGATGGGAAGTACATTTCGAGCGAAGGTGAAGACGATGTAGTTGAGTATGGGGTACGGACGACAGAAGGTTGTGGCATATAACTCCTGTCAGGTGTCATTGTCATGGCTTGTGATTCTTAATGGTGTGATTGTGGTCATGGGCCAGTGTTGCGGCTTATGATTCCGATTGGTGTGGATTATGGATCTAATTAAAGAACTTGTGACTTGGCTAACTTTGTAGTGAGAATTAGATATTAAATCTTGAAAATGCAATACTCGAACGTGGGCAGGAGAGAACAATTAATTCAGTGCTGCCTCTGCCAACGTTTGACTTGTTCGAGTCATAAAAATCGGCCGGCTGAGCTCTCAAAGTCATTATCTATTTATTAGATTGTAGGGACAATTGTTGACCACATAACAAGCACACGTCACAGCTTGATGCGACCACGACACTAAATGCTTGCACTAGTGTCCATCGGAATTGACCTTTTAAGTTCCTTGGAGGCTGTCTGGTGTACTGAAGAGCACTTAATATACTAGAACACATGATCATTGAAAAGTTACAGTAATCTTGGTTCCTAAGATCATATTCATATTCTAGTCTCCACTTCTTCCATCCCTTGAGAAATGATATAGCTACTGTAACTAAGGCTAAGGCTGGAGAACTGATTAAAGGGCATGAGATGCCAGAAGCTAAACTTTGCTACCAATACTTTGCTTGTTAATAGTGAAAACATCCTTCCACCAAATATTCCGTCGACATATGTATCATCTGACCAGGATAAGGGAGCAAAGGTTGGCTTTTAGTTTTTGTCTGTGCTCGTGTAGAATGATACTTTTGACCATTCTTATCAAACTTTCCAAATCAATGATCTCTGTTATCCAGTGCTTTGGTCTCAATTCTGGATCTGAAAAACTTTGAATTCAACATCACTTTCCTGAGATATGTAAGAAGTCAGTCAAACTTTGTAAAGAAAAGAAATTTGTAACAAATAAAAAGTGCCAAGGCAGTACTCGTCAAGCAAACAAGCAAAGATGGACAGGTCAGTAAATTGTGTATAGAGATGATGTTAAAAACGTAAAAAAGGCAATTAAGTATGTTAGTATCAATGAGCCCGGATCCTCTGTCTAATATTATAGTGTCTTATTCTGTCTCATGAATTTCAGTCATTTATTTATGTGGATCTCGTGTAGGTTCTGCATAAATAAACGCAGGAGTTGCATAAATGAATGGTTAAGATTCATGGGACAGAATAAGATACCATAATATTGGACAGAAGATCCCGTCCTAAAATTAACGTAGTGAAATCATAATTCTGCCCCAGTTCTAATGGTATTAGACTATACTAACCCTTATTAATTCTCTATGCCGTTCACATTACTTGATTGGGAAGGGAAAACGATTATATGATTAATGGCTCAGTAATAATTCAAAACCAAGAAATTGACATTAAAAATCTGAATTGCTGTTGGTGTTGGAATAAATTTAATGATTGCAATAGACAAATAAGAACTGATTACGTAAACGATATGAAGAAGCAACTGATAACAACATAAAAGATTATTCAAATAAAAGAAAAAACGCATAGCTTTAGCTTCCTTCTGCTCGAATATAAAAAGATAACAGGAGCTTTAAAAGTATGTACAAGGCTTAGCGGACAGTTAGGGAAGGATCAAGGACTACCAAGGAAAAAGGCTACATGCTTTGGCTCCCCCACTATATAAAATATTGGTTGAACAATAACTTTTAACCTTCAGTAACATCTAAAATAAGTACAAATAATACAACCATAATATGAATAATAAATTGATGTTATGCTAATGCATATAATATAAGCAGCACAACTTATTCCTGCAAGCCTGACCTGATCGTCTAATGGATTATGAAGTCATACTGACGTGCTGGATTATGCTGAGTTCGTTTGGACTGATGGATCATTAGTACCCAATAACCAATAGCTTGAAGACGATAGATTTTTTCATTCTCGAACAATTTGGTTTATGGAATTGCAGTAACATTCATGAACACATCATTATCACCAACAACCATGCAATGAAACTATAGATGATAATCAGATACTATAACAGAAAACCCATTAGCATAGTGTGTGTATATATATATATATATGCCCATGATCACTATCATCATTCTCTCAAGGCTTTCTTTTTTTTTTTTTTTTGACAGAAATTTAAATTATAAGCGGTGGTCATTGAGAATTTCGCCCCATTATTGCAAACAGTACATTAATGGCATAGTGTCCCCTCCTTTTAGACTTTGCCTCTCTAACAACCCCTGAGAATAAAGTTATAGCATAATTAGTGGACACATTTCATGTAGGTCTCCTCTATTATCGGCATTACTAGTTTTCTCTAATAAAAGGTTATAGCTTCTGCAAGCATGCCCGTACTCATCTTTTTCCATACTAAAACAAATCCCAAAACCTTTGTTATCCATGTATATGAATCATCACTTAACCTTTTATACCTCTTTCTGCTACAAATCTGTCGATACTGATACCCTACCATAAGATTTTAGTTCTAACTCAAAGTTTGAGTAACCATGAAATTCTATATATATACATATGTTTCTATCACCAGAACAAAATTTGAAGGATTAGCAGAAAGGCAAGTGAATGAGCAAAATATTCGTAAATGGACATGTATGCAACGACCATTTTGTCAAATGGTGTGTCCGTTTCTCATGATACGTCCGTGTAATTGTAAATGCCATAACTACTTCTGAACCTTGTAGACCTACTTTTAACTTAGCATCTTTTGCTTGTTGGTAATGCAAAATTTCATTTATCCTCTTCACTATTCCTCGTCCTGGTGTCTCAAGTTCTTAGTACAACATCAGATACAAGTCACACCAATGTTATAACGTTTTTAAGACACTCCACATGTAATGTAAGAGTCTAAAACATCTCCAAAAAAATTGAGCATAGCTCTCTCGTCTCCTTTCTTTTGTTTGGAACTCTCAGGTTACTTCAAAGATACAAAGGGAGTGAATTTTCAAGCTAAAGACTATTTTCAAAAATAGTACATTTAGAATCTGCATATCATGTTCAGAAATTGAAGGCAAAGGCTCTCATTGGTTTTGCATTTGTGTTAAAACAAGTGAATACCCATAGAATCTCGTGGTTTCGTCAAAAAAGAGGCGTGGATTATTCATTCTTTTGTTGGAACTGAAATCTTGATGCTGTAGCACAGGCACATAGATTATCCTGTTTTGATATACACACATTCATGTACTTGCAGCTTATGTTTGACTATTGGAGGGGCCAAAAAACATGTCACAACTTTACACTGTACCAGATCATGAGCGTGATTATTCCATAAACCTAATGATTATGTCAAGGAAATCTCTTTCCAACCCATGTGTGGGTATCCTTTTGGTTATAAATATATATATTAGATTATATTTTTGGCTATTCCATGTTGTGTTATCATTCTCCAACATTTGCCACTTTCCGGTGACCTAGCTGGGAATATATATATATTTGTTTAACTCTAGATTGGTCCGTTCAGAGAAAGGGCCAAATTTAAATATATATATATATACAGCATATCGTACCTTCACTTTTATGTACTGAGAACCATACTCGAGAAATATGGCCCAAGAGGACCATAAGCTTAGATTAAATGATTTATACTAACAACCTATTCCAACCTTGCTGTATCCAAATCTACAAGCTCATATGATTTACTTTTCACATTAATGTTCTGGTCTTGAGACGTTAGTGATTTTAAAAAACCAGCAAGCTGCCTATTTGGACCATCAAAAGATGAGTTTGGAAAACATGGAATACAATCAAACATGTTGAGAATTATTAAGCAATCAGAGTGACTTCATTCTGATTATTAAACATATAGATTACGCGCCAATAAATATTCCAGACAACTCCCAATCAAAACCAGTTCCCATTCTGTATAGCCTTTTAAATTTCCCCTTGATCACCAATATTGTGATTTTATACAATTTGTGTCCATTTCAATGGAAAGTGACACACTATAGTGTAACGAACACGTATATCAAAGTACCATTAACCGAAACGGAGATCATGAGAGGAGTGGGAAGAAACGAAAGAGATATAAGCCAAAAAAAATGAAGGAAAAAGATCTCGTTTGCTTCACAGACAGAACCAGAAGCAGAACGAGCGGATCAGATTCATATACGTGTCAAAGACCCAACACCTCTGGAGATCTCATGAACCCCAGGATTGAAACCCAAACAACCAAGAAGCCCTTGCCTGTACGGCAAAAAGGTCCTCCTCTTCATCTCCTCCGACACCGCTCTGTTCACCGTGTAATGCATCTCGTGAGCTGATACCGGCGGCCCTCGCCTGCGGGAACTTCCTCCACTGTCAATTGATCGGAAACTTGAGTTTCTGACGTCCTCTACCACCTCCCTCTTTGACAACACTGCGTACTTAGCCAATGGATCTTTGCTTGTTGCTCTACCCTCTGATGCGCTTCTGAAGAGCAACAAATCCTTGAGTTTCCATTTCTTGTAGCTCTTGGAAAAAGACATCGCTGAGAGGATCGATGATACATAGGATGCTTTTCCGTTACTTGCAGTAGTAGTAGTAGTCGAAACTTTGTCACCTGTTGAGATGGTACTCCCTGGATCATGTTCAAACAAGATTTCAGAGACACGTAAAGGTGACAAAGATCTGGTTCCTTTACGTACTTGATGTGTAACAGATGAAGAACTGGAACTTCTTTCTCTTCCTCGTCGAATTTGTTCTTTGTCTTGATTCTGAGGTGTTATAAATTCTCTTCTACGAGTCTCTTCTATGGCAACCTGAAAAGGGTCAACATCTTTCTTAGCTCTTAATTTCGGTGACCTTGGAGATCTAGGAGACGAGACGGAGGAGTCGTAACCGGGTGGGGGCTTCAAAGGACGGATCTTTCCTCCGTCAAAAAGCTCCTCAGCAGACAGCGAAGTACGCTCCAAATGGCCGCTGAAGTTGAATTCAAAATCTCCACCAACAAAACCTCCATGATTGTCATCTTCGGTACTGATCTTGCTCTTGTTGTTTCCCTCTTCCTGACTTTCATGCCTTCTAGACTTTGGAGTTCCAGGCTTCTCTTCCCAGTCAAAAGGGATAGCAGAGGAAGAGATATTGGTGGCAATATGATCAGAAACGCCGCGAAGCTCACGATAGAAAGCGGAAATTCGGGTGGGGCTAGTCGGGGCACTGAAGAAGTTGCCGAACCGTTGAGGACTTGAAGGTGCGGTCATGTAAGGTGAAGAACAAGTACTACTGTCGAAGTTGAAGTCCACTGGCGCGAGTGGTAAAACCACCTCCATTTCCATGTTCTCGAGCTCTGTGACAATGGGGGGTCGCTGATTGTTGTGGGTTTTGAAGGCAAAAATCGATCGAATCGCGTGAATTTATAAGGAAAGCGAGGAGGTGATTAGTGGTGGGCGAGGAAGGACACGGGAAGCATAGGAGATTTGACTATACGACTCTCATTCAGAATGAGGCGGCTATATAAATCTTCTTGTACTTAAAACAACCAATTTAATACATTATAGTATTTGTTACTATTTTTTATTTTATTTGGAGAATCGAGAGGGTATGCTATGAATACAAGTGAGATGAATTGATTCCCGGGGGTGTTTGTGTATTTTGTGATGTTTTAATTGTCCTCTAATTAGGATTTATTGAACTATAATTCAATTAGATGACTTGATTGATCTGAATGTTTTCTTTTTGTTTTCTTGGAGGTGGGGTTTTTCAACAATCATTCAGGTGGGTTCTCTTAAAAATTAAAAAGAAAAAAAAATCGAATTTAAGTCTCTTTTTGTCCTACGAAATCTAAATTAGAAATTGCATTAATTAGCCTCACTTTAATCGGTTTTCTTTTTACTATAAGTTTGTAAATTTTAACAAGAAGAACAATAATGACTTGATTTGTTGGATTAAAGTGGTCAACCTTACCATGGCCATGACCATGGCCCTCCTTATCAAAAATGCTGGTTGGTAATTAAACAAAGGTAATTGAGTAATTAGCTCCTCTAATGCCTGTTCTTAATCATTGTTCAATGTACACGCTGATTGTTGAACACAATATATTTAAAGCAAAACTACTTATTTTGCTTGCTATTACCGTCTTCTTGTGAGTATACTTCTTACCCTCTTTTCATTATTGTTTGTACAAGATGACACCGATGTTTGCTATTTACTTGCTCTAATTGAGGCAAGTCATGCATAAACACCCTATTCCTCGTTAAGAAACAACAATCCAATATTTCCTCTATAATTCCTAACTATATATATATATATATATTTAAGCAGTATACTTGTTCATTATGTTTGCAAGCTACCAAAGGTCTGGACAGTTGGCAACAAGTGGATTTAACAAGAGCATATATATATATATATATATGACCCTTGTTAATTTCTAATTTCTTATATATATATGTTCATTATGACTATCATTACAATGAACTACTCTATATTTATATAAGTAAAAAGGCAAAAGAAAAATGACAACTAACAAGTTAATGATTCGATGATGCAGATTATTATTCCATAGTTTAAGTACAAGTCTATGCAAAAAGTAATAAATGTCAACTATCATAGGCTGCATTCACGATTTTCCATTATCTTTCATTTTGCTTGAAGCAAAAAGGCACGTGATATATAGAACAGTATGTAGAATTTGTGTTCAACTATCTCATACTATTTTTCTTCATTTACTGTCTGATATTTTATCACAAATTAATAATTTTCCTTAATGTGGGCGAATCCTTTTCATATCACATCGTACGTAAACAAAATTCAATATATATCTAGAAAACAAGAAAACATCAAACATGATGGCTTAAAGTGTTGCTTGTTAACATTAATTTGTGGCTAAGGGATTAGTTTGGACGATGATGTGTTTTCCTATACAAATCTATGATTGATTGTGTCATGCCATACTCCATTCTTCGTAGTTCTTAGTATCCCCAAGGAGGTGAGCAAGTCTTAATTTGTATCCTCACAAAAGTCCAAAATGTTAAATTCTAAAAGTCTTTAGATGTAACCTCACCTATGATTTATCAACTAGGATGACTCTTTCGTAGAGATGGCAACGGGGCGGGTATGGGGCGGGTATGCCATCCCC
>JAOTAX010000198.1:37154869-37166495 GCA_025629825.1 Erythroxylum guanchezii | reverse complement strand
ATAATTCATTGATTGTAAAATGTGTTTCAATACAGTAGCATTTGGATGCCCTAAATGAGCATGCCACTCATTTACACCCTCTTCAGCTTCTACCTCCCTTGATTTTTCAGCCCTAGCCAAAACCCTCAATTTTAACCTACCATTAAAGCTTGATCAAACCAACTTTCTGAACTGGCGTCCTCAAGTATTGGCTGCTATACGCGCCTTGGATTTGGAGATGTATATCTCACCCGATCATGAATGTCCTCCAGCCTTGATTCCCTCTCCTCATCATGACCCTTCTGCTGCTCCTGTTTTCATCCCTAACCCTGCACACAAGTCATGGACAAGAGTGGATCAATTACTGTTATGCTGGTTACTCACTACTATTGGTGAGTCAGTCATTGGACAAGTAAATCATGCAAGCTCTTCCAAAGAGCTTTGGCAAATATTGTTTCGCCTATATGCACAGACCTCCCTTGTTAAGGTCTTGCAGCTCAAACAAAGGCTATCTTCCCTACGGAAAGGAGCCTCAACTATTTCTGAATATATTCAGCAAGTCAAGTCTATTGGTGACTCTCTAAAGGTGGCAGGGCATGCTGTTTCTGAACAAGAATTAATCCTCAGTGCTCTCAGTGGTTTGGGTAGTGAGTATGATTCGGTAGTAGTAATGTTAACAAATTCTGTGGCCCTTTCCTCTCTTCAGGATGTTCTTTATACTCTCATGATGCATGAAACTAGACTTGAGCAACAACATGCTCATTCTCAAGTCTCCCTCTTGAACACCACTGCCAACATGGCCACTTACTCTCAGCACTCCACTCATGCTTCTACTGGTGGTCGAGGACCCTATCGTGGTAGGGGACATAGAGGTCGAGGGGGTAGATCTAATAAAATCTCCTGTCATCTTTGCAACAGACCAGGCCATCATGCTCTCAAGTGTTACAAACGCTTTGACACTAATTGGCAAGGCCACCACTCTCACCACCCTACATAGGGATAAGGTAATTAAATTCATGTAGAAGCTAACAGTGGTTTGGAGGATTAAAAAGAAGAAATGGTGAAATGGCCAAAAAAAGCCCTCAAAAACTTGAGAAGCAACTAATCATCCTAACAAATGGTGAACTATTGTTCTAAGTACTCCTTAATGTGTGAATATTGGCCAAAACAAGATCTGTATTATATTAAGAGTTTTACGTTTTCTTGGGATTTCTCTTTTCCTTTCTCCAAACATGGGAGAGATGGCACAATTTTTTCTTTAGGATCTTAAGAAAGAATATGAAAACTGTGTTAAGATCACCCAATTGGATGTACCTGCGGAAAGCCAACCTGGCAATTGTGGGCAGACCAGGTTTTTCAGTTCCAATGATGGAGGATCGCATTCCACTTTAAGAGACACAAAGACAACATTGACAGCAGCTTCGACAACCTTGGATGATGTTCTGTTCAAAATGGTAGGCATGTTCAAAGTTTTTGAGGCTCTGCATTTTGTTTACATCTTTGTGTTTCTTTCGTTCAGGTTTTACGTTCTTGGAACTACTATTTTAACTCGGTCGTTTAATGACAAAGTTCGTTACAGCAAACTTAGATAAATTGAAGGGTTGAAAGAAGAAGTGACCTTCCTCCACGTCTTATTGGAAGTTAAGGCATTCACTAACGTGCATTAACCTTGCGGCTTTGGAGAATAGAAAGCTGGGATCTTTTTTTGACGTCTCACGGAGAGTTGGAGTCTATCATAATGTCTTGTTTATAAACCCCTTAGAATTAGTAAAGATCCTCTCTTCAGGCCAAAAAATGACAGAAAAGGAAAGTTACGGGTTCTGGTTTGGGAGCCAATGCCCCAATAGCTTTTACGTTATACAGCTAACAAATGCCTCGTCTATGCATCTACTAAGGGTGTTCTATGAACAAATGGAGGAGAGGAGATTACAGGATCCAATGACAAGCTTGTACTGACTAAAGTCAAGCAACTCAATTACATGTCAAGCAAGTTCGATGGTAAAACTAGACTATTAAAATGGCCAATAATAGCTTAACAAAGATCAGCAACATGCAAAGCCAATAGCTTCTCATCTCTGAGTCTAGCCCAATTTATATTCCTTATGCTATATATTAACTGTATGGCTAACAAGCAGCAAAAGCAACAAGCATTCAAAGTCATCCTTTTCATAGTATCTCTTCTTGTCCTGGGTCTAATACCAAACGAATCAATTCCCACGACTTAACAAAACTTCAAGAGCAGACTCTTAAACATTCCAAGTTATTGTTACAATCCTAGCACAACTAGTGGACATATAGTTTCCAATCACGCTAAACTCTCCACATATGGACTAAGCAGTAGCTCAAGCCATTATAGTTTCAAACTTGGCTTTGATTACTACTACACTTTATCTTTGGCCAGCAACTTCAGATTGTAACAAGAACTGGTCAAGAAGCCCCAGAAGCTGCAGCTGTAGCATACATGCTTGGTTCCTGATTCACTGGCATACCATATCCATAGCCACCATAGCCTTGCCCTCCAAAATATGCCCCATTCCATTGATTACCATGATCCCCACCTTTCCACTGTCACGAATCAAATATACAAAAGGATTTACTGATAAAGGGCAACACATTCAATAACACCGAAAATCGTGCAGACAACACCTTTAGAGAAAACTAGAAGGTAAAGTCATTTCATGCTTTAGTCAGACAAGAGAAAAAAATAGTTCTAACTTTCCATTAAAAAATATATATATATAGTTATCCCAAACTCCAGGAATCAAGATTAAATAAGTTGCAGTACCATATAATAAGTTTGCTACATGCTAATGCTATCAGCAGCATAAAGTACCTCCCTATACCAATGACTGGGGATCAAAAGAAAAAGAAAAACACCCTGGTGTATTGGGTATGGATGTTGTTGCATATGCTTTCAAAATAGCACACTACTTCATGCTGAGACAAATTTACCTGCTTGTTTGCAGGGCTACGACCCCAAGAAAGGCGTACTGTCTGCCTGCCTATCACAGTTCCGTTTAAGCTCTGCAGTGCATCCTCCGCACTCTTTCTGCAATCAGAAATTTATGCAATGAAAATCAATTCAATCTGTCACATCAATAATCAATAAGGTCCCAAAACAAGATCCTGAAACAATATACATATGTTGATCCCTTAGTAGACATTAAATCACTTACAAAAGATGAGGAAAAGTTTGAGATATGGATACCTGTTAGCAAATTGCACAAAACCACATCCTTTTCCAACTGGTATTTTCACCGACACAACGTCACCAAACTGAGAGAAAGGTGACCTCAGATCTTCATCACTGACATCAGAGTCAATTCCTCCAACAAATATCTGCAGCATCACATGAATGAGGAACTCACAGGATTGAACAGAGCCAATGAAACAAGTAATAGCCTAACTCACAGTTGTGTTGTTAGAGTCACCATCACTTTGGGAACCTTGGGCAGCTGCACCATTTGATGCATGTCCACCAGCCAACACCAGAGCTAGTCAAAGTACATATGAACTATTTCCATTACAATTCAGATTGATAACATGAAACACAAGGAAGTCGTAATGCAGTAACCATCACTTTCAAAAGCTAAAGGTAAATAAGTTTAAAGAGATGATATCTTAAACAACAAAATGTTGCAGATAAATGAAAACCAAGACTTCAAATGACAACAAAAATATGAAAAAGCAAAATGATTGATGGCAAACAAAGTTATTATAATTCCACTAGCAAGTTTACCTTCAGATCCATAATATCAATAAACAAGGCAACTGAAACATGGCACTATGTAACCAAACAAAAATATATTCACAACTTATCAAATATGGTAAAAAAGTAAGACGCGACCCAAATATATCGCTAAACATAGCGAGAGGTTTTTACATCGCTGAGCATCAAATGCAAAAGCATATGTCTAAAAATTTGTGGATCAACATAAACAATTACACCCAAAGGGCTTCCAAATATAAGCTTGCATCATATCAACACATAGGACAACCAGAACATAAGAAAACAAAAAGAAATGAGGTAGTAAAAGCTTTAGACAGAAATAACCAAAAAGAAGCACACAATTAGTTAAAGATTTTGTACTTTATTGTCCTTCAAAGATTCATTGAACATTTTCATAAAATAGAGAACATGAAAGTATATCAGTATGGTGAAGAAATGCAAAACAACCAATATCAAGTGACACTTCTTCCAGCCACTTATGGAGGCAATAGTAAGACCAGTAAGGCCAGCATGCAGTAACAAGTCTATATTAAAAAAGCTCGTAAAAGTAATAAATCATAAATTTTGTCAGTTTGCCTTTCCAACTCCAATTTACAACCACTTTCAGCACTACTTCCACTACGTGAGCAGCTAAATCACCCCAACAACTTCCTCAAACAGAAACATGAGAACAAAGAAGAAAAGGAGTCCAAGGTAACACAGAAGAGAAAAGGTGAGGTGATTGCCCCCAACCACAAACAACACACTTTTGCAGCTGTTAGGGATTCTACTAAACAAAAGCTAATGCAGGCATGCCTACAAGGGCTTAAGTATATGCAAAAGTAAGAATCTCTTTGAGACCAAATTTGCAACAATGTGGAGAGAAAAAAAATCACATCAAACAAACTGTAGTAATCTCATATAATAAACCTAGAAAAATCCCAATTGGCAATGCAGTAAAAGTGCTGATGAGGCAGGTAGCAAGTGAGAGAAATTTACATGATAGAAGTAAAAACCAAATGCTAGTGTTCTGCAAAAAGCAAGGAGCTTTGGAATATACCTTGTGAAGAATAATGTTGTTGATATGCAGATGATTTCTTTGGCGTTGCCACACCTATGCGCATAGGCCTAGTTGAACAATAAACTCCATTCATTTCCTCCATAGCCCTAGTTCTCTCATTCTCATCAGCAAACCTAACAAAACCATAACCTTTTGGTCGGCCAGTATTTGAATCAGTAACAACTTTTGCTCCCTTCACAGAAGGATATTTGTTAGCAAAAGTCTCCTGTAACATATTATCAGTAACATCTGCTGCCAAATCACCAACAAAAATGGATAAATCGGAACCAGCCTCCATTTTTCTATCCCCTGAAAAACTTGCCCAGTTGAGACGGAAGGGCCGATCAGAATTTGGCATCAGAGCACCACTGTAATTTTGCAAAATTTTCTCAGCTGTTGCGTGTGAATAAAACTCGACAAATCCGTAACCTTCTGGTTGTCCAGTTTGCTTATTGCGTATAATCTTTACAGAGGAAACCTGCATTTAATTTACAGAACCATCATAAATCCAGGATAACATTCATTATAAACAGACAAAACAGGTTCCAATAAATACTGTGCAGATAAAAACAGCCGACTGGGTGAAGCATCTAAATTCCATGTTCCTTGGAAAGAGAAATGGAAAGGGAGGACAATATATGGGTGATTCTCTATCTCAAATATTTTCAACTCTCTGTTTCCTTCTCTAATCAAATAAAGCAAGAATGTCGGGAAATTTTTAATTTTATCCTAATTCCCTCCAAGATCTAATCTTAACTTGATACAGTAACCAACATTCATCTGTGTGAATATAAACCAAGAATGAGAATCCTTCCATTTCTGATATTTGAAAAATACCACAATTTAGCAAACATACACCACAATGCTCTTCCATTGTGTAAATTGCCTTCAGTAAGATTTATACCTGTCATAGAAACGAACCGAAGCAGATGGGCAGAAAAGAGAGTAATTTTGCCAGACAAGCGTATCGAGGAGAAACTTTATTTTAAAAAAGACACAGTTAGTGTAAGCTTCAATAAGGAACGCCTTCATAAAGCGGATTTTAGTAAATCTAGCATTGCATCAGATGATTCAAACGAACAATGTTAATGACCTAATGCTCCCCAAAAGAAAGCAAATTTCTAAACAGAAATTCAAGAGAAAACTTTCTACAAAATGCAACAACCACGACAACCCACCCCGTCAAATTAAACCGATTACATTCACTGAATCTCAATCTATTAACTAAAGATCCGGACTCTATACGATAGAAACGAAATCCCACCAAAACCCAGAACTATACTATCTAAAGAAAACTGATAAAAGGAAAAAGAAAAGAATCATCACCTCGCCTGTATGAGAGAAACAGCTGTGCAAATAAGTCTCATCCATCCAATGAAGCAAGTCACCAACCCAAATAGTCTTAGCATCCTCAGGAGACATAGGTTGTTGTTGCTTGTGATACTGTTGTGGAGGGTGTTTCTGATATTGCTGTTGTTGTTGCTGCTGCTGTTGATAGTAAGCTGTCATGTACTGAGGGTGATGATGCTGTGGCGGGTACATCATCATCTGCTGCTGCATCATCACCATCGCCGCCGCAGGATATTGCATGGCGGCCATCCATTGCTGTTGCTGATGCTGCATGTGTGGCATCCATTGTTGCTGTTGATGCGGTTGATGTTGTTGTTGCTGCTGTTGGCTCAGATCAGAACCGTTGGTTTGCTGCATCATGATCCTCTTGATCTGAGCACAAAAAGAACTCACCTTTTCTCCACCTCCCTAAAATATTAGCAAAAATAGCTCAGGCCTCCACGGTGGTTGTGGCGGCGGTGGTGGCAGGGAGGGGGTGGTGGCGCTTAGAGAAAGAGAGGGCTTACAAGCTAAGACTTAAAAGGGCGAAAGGGAAGACGTCTGTTGTGTGCATATGTGCTATATAATACTATTTTCTATTTTTGTTTTTATTTTAGCTTTTGCGAGGGTTTAAGAGCTTGGAGGTGACCAAATCCTCGATTACAACGTTGGTGTGCCGTCCGATCGAGTGGTGGGACCCACGTCTGATTGCCTCATGAAACCGGCGGTTCAAGAGGACGAGAAGATAGAATAGAAGCTTGGCGGTGGTTGTTGGTTCTTTTTTCTTTCGTTTGGTTTCATTCGTGTCCTGATTAATTTAATAGCACTTCGGTTGGTTCATAATCATATTATGCCCTTTTTCTTAAAAAGACTCTGTAATTGCGCGGAAAGAAGTGGTCAAAACAGGCCCTTTGGGCACGTCCTTGATTTGTTGGACTTTGAATGCAAAGTGCAAAAATTGGATTCCCTTTGAATTCTTCTCCTATCTATCAAAATGTTTCTTTCTTACCATCACTTAACTGTTCAAGAACAAAGATAACATATAATAATGGTTTCAACACCATAGATAAAGCTTTGAAAATGTTGCTACTTCATCTGTGGTGGATGAGATAATCAAGAACAAATAAAAAATATAGTTTTTCATGCGTCATTCAAAATTTCAGAGGGGGTGGAATTGTGCATTCCCCTGTGACTGAAAAAGCGGGAACATATGTCAAATTAGCTGCATATGATGCTATTTACACCACTTCTATTACTACATTTTCAATAATCACCATGAAGGAAACTTTCATAGTATGTTCCTTTAAGGGCCTTTTGGACTTCGTCCCAGTTCTCAATCTGATTAGATATTGGTCCTTTGTGTATCTTTACTTGACGGCTCCTAAGATCTCTACGTGGAACCTTCAGAAATTCTTGAACATCCAATAACTTCTGCAAATCCAAAGGCAAGAAAGCTATATACCACTCTCTCCGTTTATAATCACATTAATGTAGTTAAGCAAACGATAAAAATTAATAGCCAATGTCAATTGTTTCCTTACATTGTGATTCTTTACTATATCTTCATAATAAACAATTATGTGTCTAGTGCTCTTGAAGTACTCCAAGGCTTTGGCAGTCATGTCTTCTACTTGCTTCAGATTAGGTATTAGTAACCTTGCATTGATGGAAGGCTTGTATCTAGCCAGTATCTCTGCCTGAAACCATTTATTGTAGATTAAGATATTTCAGTGGAAAAAAGGGGTAAAGGAGGTGGAAAAAGTAAGATAAAAAATGATAACCTCATGAGGTGAATGAACATGAGACTTGTGAGTCCCATTTTGTAGTTTAGCATCTCGATCATAGGAATTGGCTAGAACTGATATCATCCTGCGCAAGAGATTTCTTCGGAAGAGAAAAATAGCTAAAACACCCCTAGTTTTGAAGTACTCTACTATCTCTTCATGATATTGCGTCACACCCTAAGGCAATGTTAGCAAAAAAATTGAAAATCAGAGAGAGAGACGAAAAAGCGAGGAAAGATGGAAACAGGAAAGCAACATTGCGCAGAAATCGATTTAGATCTAAGCAAACTCTGAATTCAGGACAGGGAGTTTGTATCATCTAATCACAACTATAACTTATATTCGGATCTTGACTTGTACTGTTACTGATAGCAGCATATCAACTTGAAAGAACTGGGTATACGTTCATCCATTCAGCGCAATATAACCGGAACTGGAGAGTGCTAATGACAAATTTCAGTGGATTCACAACCAACAGGTTTCCACAGTTGGTGTTCACCTGCCCTGGCATAAAGCCATTCAAATTGAACATGATTGCACTTAAAGGGTGTTGACATATTCATCATCGTTGCCTAAGCTGGTATTGAAGAAATATTCATATTTCTACGTCTTCTGAATTTTGCTTTAACGTGGTACAGATGAACAATAAAAAGAGTAGATAAAACCTTTTAAATTTTGCTGCTCCCTTCTCGTTGGATTGAAAATTGAGAAGGGAAAATGAAAATGTTCAAAAAGCTAAAAACTTAAGTGTAGAAGCCACATAAGGATGTTAAAAGTAACAGTTGAGTTTAATACAACGGGAGACTCTTAACTAACAAATTTCGCTTCTTCAATTGCCATTCACTCTAAACATGCATAAGTAAACAAGATATTCAATAGCATTCTTTCACTTTACTTCTTTTCTGTACCCTTTCTCTCTTTCGTTTCTCCTCCATAGCTCAAGAAAGAAAAAACGAATAACAGAATCCAAAACTTTCAGAGTCATTTGTAAATATAAAACAATATCAACTAGATTAAACCATACCATTAATATTCTTCCATGGAAACGAAATGCACTAAACCAACAAAAAGAAACTCATTTCCTAGCCGCTCTTTCATATGGTAAGTTCACCCATCAAGAGCCATAGAACCGTTGTCAAGGACAAAGAGTCCTCTAGAGATTTATTCCCCTAAACTCTTGAACAGGATCAAATGGAAGAGAATGGGAATTTCATAAAGGGAAACTGTGTTAGGTAAGAAGTAATAACCAGTTACAGCAATACATTAGTATTCTGAACACGGTTTTCAATAAACTAGAAGGCATGTGGAAATAACCAGCTACATCAATACATTAGTATCCTGTACACGGTTTCAATAAACTAGAAGCAATGTGGAATTTGGGATAATAATAAATATTAAGTAGATCTTAGAAAGAATTAATTGACCAGGTAATTAATGGAAATGCTACCAAATGCATAATAATAGCCATCTGGCATACTTGGTGAATAATGCTACTAGCAGATCAGCTTATGAATAACATATCCAGAATAAACTATCACCTGATTGAGCATCCACTTCAAGCCAACTGCAGCTGTACATTCATTCCTGGAAGCGCTACTTAACCAGTCCAGATTGTAAATTTTGTCCAAACTGTCTACAATCATTGAAATATTACTTCTCCTGACTTTTACAGAGAAAATCTCACCATTTGAGCTTATGTTAGTGTGGTTATTTAATAATGACTCGAACCATCCACTCCCAGATCTCTGCATTGACAGAATGGCAAAATACCGCACAGGATTGCACGCACATTCTACCCTATAACGCATCCAAAAGAAATCGCATCATGGAGACTCGCATAGGATTGCAACAAACGGCCAGTATGTATTGAAGAGTTACCTGCTATACGATTTTGGCTTTGGGTAGTGGACATAAGGGATTTCCCAAGGATCAATGTAAGGTTCAGGACATGGCTTTTCTATCACTTCAACGTTCAAAATTTCATTATTGCTGCTGAAACTAATTTGTTGAAGACAAACTGTACACATGTACACACTACAAACAATTACAATGACCAAGACAATCATCCTACACATCAGTAGAGACTTCTTAGGAGCCTTTAAGAAGAAGCCATCCTGTAATTCAAGGATTACCCACAAGTAAAAAATTTGCTAAACCACAATGATAAATTAAGTTGTCAACTAAATTTTCACCATAATAGCCAAAGGCTAAAAAAATTCAGATGCCAATCTAATTACATAACTAATGAGGTGAATCAAGAGAATCAAGCTGAGCAAGGTAAATCTACATTTTCTGATAAAAGAATATAACTGACACACAGCATTAAACAGTTCAATTAAAAGTGAATTGAATAATCAACGAGAACAAGCCCCAACGAAAAGGGCAATCTGGGTCTGCATGCACATTCAATAAATGCAGGAAGACAACATTCAAACAAACAAAAAAGCCCGTATCATAAAACATCGCAAAAAACACATAAGATCAGAAGAGAAAAACAAAACAACGAGAGAGTTAACAGTAGTAAAGCACCAAAAGAGACAAACAAAAAGATAAGGGTATATACAATGAAGATCATCAACAGACCTTAGAGAAGAAGCAGATATCATCAGCTGCCATGGTTTTGAAGAGCTAAAAGAGGAAAAGAAAGTTAATGAAAAGGCATTGAGTAGCTCAGAATTTTTCTTCTTCACCTGTTTTTCGCAGTTCCAGCTTTATCTCTGCCTCTCACCCACTAACACTCTGCAAAACAATTCAAAACGAAAAAGAAAAAGAAAGAGAGAGATTAACGGTTCTTTCCCGTGAAGAACAAAATCATTAGAAGATGCTTTAGACCGTTGCACGCTCTCATTGTTTTTGTCCACGCCGTTTAAAAATATTTTTATTCTTTTTTCTTTTTGTAATAAAGCCTCCCACGGCGCTAGGTAAAGAATCAAAGCAGAGGAGAATAGGTGAAACTAGCAAGACGACAGTGCGTTTAAATAAGATCTTCGTCTTTTGGTGGAGTTGCACCCCACAGCCAACAGCCAACACTCCAAAACCCTGATCAACTTCATACGCTGTGTTCAAAGATACAGTGATTTCTTGATTTTTATTAAGACCTAAACAATCCATGTGATGATTATTATATAGGAATTAATGACCCCTGCTTTAGAAATTTTAGTTATTGTAATTGATTTAATTATTGTTATTAAAACCTAAACAACAGAAATTTAAATTTTTTACCTATTTTAATAAACTTCTTGATGTCGTTGAAATCTTAACTATCCATATGATCATTATTATTTTGTAAGAATTAAAGATGCATGCTTTATATATTTTAGTTATTTAATTGATAAATTTTGTATTGGATTTGGAACATAAACATTCCACGTGATATCTTGTAAGCATTAAAGATCCATGTTTTAGTAATTTTAATTGATTTCTTTGTAACATGTAACGGAAGCTTAGTTATACATCCAAGATCGAACGTGAAAGAGCAATAAACGAAAAAAATACAAAAAAATGACCTAATCTCGATTCTATAATTTCAAACAAGCTTTCTGAAGCTGAAACGCGCGCGAATCTACCGCCTTCTTCACATGAACTGCTCACCAGGATACGACTAACGTCTTTCTATAGTTTTCTCAAAATGTAAACTCTTTTAACGGGTTAGAGAATCTTTATGTTTACGAATGATATGAGCAACTATAGGAGACCTTAACCTTTATATATAACATCTATGTCGGGATTCCCTATTACAGGCCCGATATAGGTCAGGTTCACATT
>JAOTAX010000198.1:37135042-37146347 GCA_025629825.1 Erythroxylum guanchezii | reverse complement strand
AAAATACGAGGCTTATTATCCCTAACTAGGTCCTTCAAATTGCGAACTGTCCTGTGGTTGCCTAGGCCACGACAGTTCTACGCTAAGTAACTCATGGCTCTCGACGGGTCTGCATATCCAGACCGGCCGTTGGTATATAATGTGGAATTGGAGACACATCTGAGTCACTCGTATACATCATCTCAACAGAATTCTCGCTGTTTTCCTTCTCCCTGATAGAAAGATTCTGAAACTCTTGATCCATTCTGCTGAAAACTAACGCACAAAAAGATCAAAACAAAACTGACAATCCAACCATGCACGAAAACGGCAGACTAATACTTGCACTCTAGAGAGAGAAAGAGAGGCAAGACGCAAAACCCTTAAAATAATATTTTATATCTAAAAATAAAATAAAAATTTAAAATTAATGTTAAATTGAAAGTTGATAAGTTCATATTCTACTAGTAGTCACTAAATATGTACTCTAGTGTAATCTTTTTGTTGTTTTATAATAATGTAGTGAAATTTAAAAAATAATGCACTTATTTGCGTTATTTTTTTAATTTAAAATTTACTCAACACTACATAAAAGTCATCACACATAATTATATAAAAATATTATGAAACTTAACTGATTTACTAATGGTCTTTATTTTTAAATATATTTAATTAACAATAATTTTATGAGTCATAATTTTGTGTTATTAAATTAATATAATAAATATATGATTAACAGTTATAATTAAAAAGCACCATATTTAATATAAATAAATAAATAAATTTGATTAGGGAGACAGAAGCACTTGGAGGTATTTTAGTAATTTTTTGTTAAAAATTTTGAATTTTTGCAAAAAAGTTTCTATATTTTTGAAAACTTACAATACAAGCAATATGATCAGTACCGACAACTGGTACCTAAAAAAGTTTTACCATTTTTTAGATGGTACCGATTAGTACGGTATGAAATTAAAAACCCTACTAATGCTTCTTATTTCCTGGTCTACTAAACTTGAATTACATTATAACTCTTTTAAATTGCATATTTGCTCCACTTTACACATTTTGACTCATTTTATTCATCATTTGATTGTTTAATTAATTTAATTGGCTCATTTTATTTTTTATTGAATTTGATTTTTTCATATATTGCATGCTTATATTATAACAAAACTGATAATATCACTAAAATTAAATTTATTAATAATAATATATTTTATAATTATTAAAATTATAAGTTAAAAGCTCTCTTAATCCAACAATGAAAACAATATGTTATGTTCATAAAAAATTGTAATTGAATGAAAGATGATAAAGAAGTGAATGAGCATGTTTAGATGGCAATTTATATTAAATAGGTGTCAATTGTTATACTTAATTATAGAAATTATTAGTTGGAATATTCATTTTCCTTTTGACAATAATATCATCATTTTTTGTCATGTTCCCGTTAATTTGCCCCTATCATCTTTTATTTTACTGATTTAATAATTACTTTAATGCTTTATAATGCAAAGGAGTTAAAAGAAATTAACGAAATTCATTCTCACCTTGCAAGAGTCAGAAGTCATCAATTATATACGGTCTTCTTTTTATATTTTACAAAAAAGTTATTTTCGTAACTCGAATTTGTTACCTTCTAATCACAATTCCTCCTAAGCTCGTTCTCAACCAAGAAAAGATAGTTAATCTCATATTTTATAAATAAATGCCTTATTTAGTAAATAAATTACTAGTTATTTTTTACAAATTAAAAGGTTTTAATTATTTGAACATATCCGTATTATTAGAAAATAAACCTTTTAAGATTTTGTGGTCAAATCATAGAAATCCATTTGACTTTGAAGCACCCCATAAGCCAAAATAAGAGCTAATCAGAAGCAATGGATTGAAACAATAAACTTTAATTGTCTTGTCTTCTTTATCCCATCCCATGTCAAAGGAAATTAGAGGTCCTATATAAAATATATATATAAGATGAGCTGGCACAGAGCAAGAATAGCAAAAATAGAAATGATGATTTCAAAGAGCCAATTTGTAGTTAAATCATTAACTTCATACGATCACCAATATAATATGAAATTTGAAATTTGAATATAAATGACAAATCACGATAAAGTTGTAATCTTTGAATTCTCAACAACCTATTATACCTATTTTTAGTTCAAAATTCAAACGAACAAGGATCTGTCATTCGATATTCTAAACCCGTGAACAAATTACGTTAGTTGTCTCATTTGTATAAACTATAGAAACCATGCTGTATATGCGGAGAAGGGCTAAAGTAGATTTCGGTGGTCTCAGTGTTTTGAAAGAGCACAAGCACGAAAATGGAGTAAAGTGGATTGGAACAAATTGGGTAACTTTATATACTGATATTACGCGTAAAGTTCTAATCTTTGTTGGTCTGAACCTTCCATCTCTTATACCCAAATAGTAGCTAGTGGCAGTTTGAAGAACCAACAAAGTTAACCAACAAAGTTGTGCTGCTGGTAAAAAATACTATAATGATCCTCGTATTGATGTGGATGTTTAAATTTGAACATACCTTCATCATGTGGGATGTGATCCTCTGTGCCAGCAACTCTGTACAAGTTCACGATAACGTTGGAATCTTGCAGTTCTCAACAACCTCAATAATGCCACGGTCAAAGATCTGTCTCCGATTTTCCAAACCCATTAACAAATATCTTCGAGTTGTCTTTCTACACCGGGTGGTAGAGAGAGAGGAGGGTTCAGATTTTCCAAACCCATTAACAAGTATCTTCGAGTTGTCTTTATAAACCGGGTAGTAGAGAGAGAGGAGGATTCAAGTCGCTTTCGCTTGTGGCTGTGTGTTTTGAGAGGACACACAATCACAAGTGTTTCTTAGTTTCTCCTCTCTTTCACGACCCTTCCACGCCTTTTCTTCTTGTTAAAGATCAATAAAACAAGATCCGTAAGAAATCTTACAGGAATCTGAGCCAGCACGAGCCTCGTTTCCAGCTCTGAAATTCCAAACTCGTCCCCTTTGAATATCTTTTAGAGCTGCTGAAAATGGAGGAGAGTTTGAGGTGGTTACATGCTTTGATGATTGTGTGTTTGGTGTGCTCTTCGAGATTAAGCTACTTTTGGGCTCACGGGGATGGACTCGTTGATCAGCCTTTGTCCAAGATCGGAGTTCACAACATTGTTGTCGAGCTTGACGACTCCGTTTCTGTCAATGCATATCCTGTCACACTTGGCTTGGAGGTAAGTTCAACTTTTCTATTTTGGGTTTCGCAATGTTAGCTTTTGTTGAATAGATGTTTGTTATTAGGGTAGTTAGTTTGCCGTTGGCATATGAAAGGCTGGGTCTTTCGTTAATCAGAATTTGCGAAAACGTTGAATCAGTACCAATCTCATTTTTCTGTAAAAGAAAAAAGACAAGAGCTCGTCTTGATTTGTTAGCAAAGTAGTAATTGGTAACCTAAGCTCTAATGGGTATTTTAAGCTTATTATGACTTTGTTATACTTATTTTGGAGTTATGAAGTTGAAGTGTGCTCTTATTCATATGCTTCCAGGGTCAAGATACGGAATGGGTTACGGTGAATATTGAGCACCCTAATCCTGATAAAAATGATTGGGTCGGGGTCTTCTCTCCTGCAAAATTCGAGTAATGCCTTACCTGTGTTCCACCAAAAATTTACGCCCTTGTTGTTTTTTGTATTCCTAATGATGTCTTTAGAAGTCTGGTGTTACTAATTATCATCAAGATTTACCATTTATTTGGCCATTGATGAGCTGTTAAGTTGAAGAAACTTCTCAGATCTTGTGTGTGATAAATGGGACTTCTCTTTTCCAATATTGCAGTGGCTCCACTTGTTGGCCTAGTGGTGATCCAAAAAAACAAAGTCCTTACATTTGCACTGCTCCAATAAAGGTACTCTAAATGTGTTTTGTGACATTAAGTAAAAGATTAATCATAGAATCTTTGCTGATAAGCTTCTAACTTCTGTGCCAAATTGTATCTCTATTCCAGTACAAGTTTGCAACTGATTCCAATTCGGCATACACGAAGACAGGCAAAAGTTGTTTGAAGTTTCAGTTAATAAATCAGCGGGCAGATTTTGCTTTTGCCTTATTTTCAGGCGGGATTTGGAATGTGAGTTTTCAATTCCTTTGTCCCTCTGGAATTTACTTTCGGAGTTTCCACATTTTCATAGTTAGTAGCATTTACTGGTTTAGAGCTTTTGGAATGCATGTGTATGATTTCGTGATTTATCTTGTCCTTCACAAAGTAATATAATTGGCTATGATGGTGTTAAAGCAGTCACTGCATTTTCATTTTATTGCAGCCCAAACTGGTGGCAATTTCGAATAAGATATCATTTTCTAATCCGAAAGCACCTTTGTACCCACGCCTTGCTCAAGGAAAGTCTTGGGATGAAGTAAGTTGGATTTCTATTGATGATTTGTTAGAATTACTCTCCAAAATCATATAAAGTTTCACTGAAAATCCTGTGACGAAGAATGCAGTAGGGGGAAGTTTTATTAACCTAGAAACATAATGGTGATGTTACTTTATTGCCTTTTTATATGACTTTTGGGATCGACTTGGTTTTCACTGACGCCAACTGTGCCGTGTAATTTAACTTTCCATTTTGTGTTGCACAGATGACTGTAACCTGGACTAGTGGTTACAACATAGATGAAGCTGTTCCATTTGTTGAATGGGCTCGGGATGGAGAACCTTCAAAGCAGTCTCCTGCTGGAACATTGACATTTGATAAGAACAGCATGTGTGGTACTACTATCAACTTGCAGTGCTTTATCTTATTAACCCCAAGTGGTAGAGTCCAAGTTTAACTGTTTGTTGAAGCAAAGAAAGTTAGTTATGCACTTTTGAAGTGCTCTTACTTCAATTTGATTCATACCATTGTGCAAATCAATGTTTTCAACCTTGTGCTTAATTTTGAAATTCCATCATGGAACATTTTGTGAACTGCACCTTCGGTCCCAAATTGCATCCAGGGGGCATTTCTTTGGTCCCTACCTTACTGTTTGCAAACACATATTGTGTCCTTTGAAAGCAGTATCTTTTTTGCTGCCTTAATGTAGGCAGATTGATTTCTTTGCCTCCTTAGACTTCATCAGAGGATTATCTCTAAAATCTCTAGCATGCTTTTGTTGTTGATGAGAGAGAATTATACTTCTGAGTTGCTCAACAATTAGTGCATCTCATCATGTGTTCTGCTAAGACTCTAGACTGTATTAAGTCTGCTTGCTTCTATGATTTGTAGGTGGACCTGCACGAAGTGTTGGCTGGCGTGATCCTGGATTCATACACACAAGTTTTCTGAAGAATCTCTGGCCGAATACTGTGTAGGCATCTCTAATAACCATCTTCCTCAAAGACAGTAACTTCCACAGTAAATAAATTTGTGATTGGTCCTTTCAGGTACACCTATCGGGTTGCTCACCGTTTGTGTAATAATGAAATTGTTTGGGGAAAGAATTACACTTTCAAGTCATCCCCCTTTCCTGGAGAAGACTCATTGCAGCGAGTCATAATATTTGGTGACATGGGGAAGGTAGTCTTGGAATTCTAAGATGCTTGTTCCATTGATAGTGAGGAATACGTGTTCATTCACCTTTTTATTTTTGGTTGTCTCTTGATCTGGTGCTATTGCTACATGTTCCCTGTTTTCTTTTAGCATTAAATCTGGTACCAGAGCTGGTTTTACTTTAAAAATTCTGGTACATGATTGCCGCAAATGTCATAGTTTTGTGATGAGCTATAATTTCAACCATACGAAATGGTGGCGGTTGAGATAATTCCTGCCAAATGGATAGTACTAAGTGTCTATCCAACTGCTCATCTGACGAATGATTCACCATTTTAACCTTATCTTTCAGGCAGAGCGTGATGGTTCGAATGAGTACAGTAATTATCAGCCTGGTTCACTGAACACCACGGACCAACTCATCAAGGATCTCAGAAACTATGACATAGTATTCCATATTGGAGACATAACCTATTCAAACGGATACCTTTCTCAATGGGATCAATTCACAGCACAAGTGGAGCCCATCGCAGCAACTGTGCCCTACATGATTGCAAGGTGCATATGGTCTTTCACGAGCCCTTGCTATTTGCTATGGAAAGGCAATTGGTATTCCCTTTATTATAGCTATAGTTGAAACCCATCCATTCTTATGCAGTGGTAACCATGAGCGAGACTGGCCTAATTCAGGATCCTTCTACGATGGAGAAGATTCTGGCGGAGAATGTGGTGTGCCAGCAGAGACTATGTTCTTTGTTCCTGCAGAGAACAGAGCTAAGTTTTGGTGGGTTAATTGATGATGACTATCTATGCTTAAAGGTCTTTAAGAAGCATTGCAGCACTTACACTTAATTTGTCAGTAAAGTTTGTATATATCATTATATATGGCTAGACTCTGTATAAACCTCTCCTGGATTTAAATTCAGCACATGGACATGCAGGTACAAAACTGATTATGGCATGTTCCGCTTTTGCATAGCTGACTCTGAGCATGACTGGAGAGAGGGTACAGAACAATACAAGTTTATTGAGGAATGTCTATCTACTGTAGATAGGCGAAAGCAGCCCTGGTTGATCTTTTCAGCTCACCGTCCTCTTGGGTATTCATCAAATCAGTGGTATGGTGAAGAGGGCTCATTTGAAGAGCCCATGGGGAGAGAGAGCTTACAGAACCTTTGGCAGAAATACAGGGTAGATATTGCATTTTATGGACATGTGCACAACTATGAAAGGACGTGTCCTGTTTATCAGGTATGCTGTGTAACCCTAAATTTTCTTGTCAGGAAAGGATACACAGTTTATCATATGGAACTGCACAGATATATATATATATATATATATGTATGTATGTATGCTTGGAGAGACATGCTTCTATCATATTTTTATATCTCGGCTATGACATTCCAGCTGCAGCACAAACCATCAATCGCAAACAGAGGTTTCACAATACATTATTCCATACTTCGTGTTTAGAATTTGAGATAATCCAATCTGCGGAAAACCTTACTTACTATGTGGTCATGAGTAGCATCAACTTTTTGGATCATGCGTATTTTATCACCATGGATACATTCTCTGCTGATTTTAAGGACTTATATCATACATATTTGGAGAGTACATGCTGAGAATCATCAATCTTTTGAAATCTTTAGTTAGTTAGCCAAAAAGTTTATTATTTCATGTTTATACGACTGATAATTCTGCTGTTTCTATTGGTAATGAGCAGAGCAAATGTGTGAATGGAGAAAAGCATCATTACAGAGGCGTGCTAGGAGCAACAATTCATATTGTGGTGGGTGGAGCAGGGGCTCATTTATCACCCTTCAGCGAAGTGATTCCCAGATGGAGCATTTACAGGGACTATGACTGGGGCTTCGTCAAGTTAACAGCTTTTAACCACTCTTCCCTGCTCTTGGAATATAAAAAAAGCAGTGATGGGAAGGTGTATGATTCCTTCACCATTACTAGGGACTACAGAGACATTCTGGCCTGTGTTAAAGATGGTTGTCCAGCTACCACTTCTGCTTCTTGATTCACATCCTAGGAATAATCATTCATCTTTATGGCCCCTGTTATATATTAAGTTTAATGTGATGATAATAAGCTTAAAATCGTTTCTCCATAATTATTCACTCTTATGCTGCCTCCCGTCACATACACTTTTAAGGGTTTAGGATGCTTACCAACGTGGAGTTGAGCTCAAATCCCCAAAAAATCCAAAGAAAACAGAAAGGGATGCTCCTTACGAGCAGTATTCTCCTCCTTCCGAAAGTGATTGTTTTGAACTTGATGGGGTAAAGCTAGTGAGGCTCTGGCCTTAATATTTATTCATGATAAACCTTGAAATGTGTTCCGATATGGAAAACAGAAATGATTTCTTACAACAGAAATGAATGATAAGTCTTCTGAAGAATCAAACACGACCAGATTCATGCCAATAAAAAATGATGACCACCCTTCATCAATGGCAGAATCATCCAATGATGTGGACATTAGGTTTTGGATCATCTGACAAGCAAATGCAGCCTCGTTGGACCATGGAAATGTGTATGATCAAACACGTGCTGTTGTCTTCGAACTTGCCCTTTACTCCTCTGCCAATACTCATACGGACTGCAATTCTCATCCTCCCAAACTAACGTTAATGGTTTATTTTCTGTTTGATAAAGTGCATGCCTGAAAGAATTGAAAATAGTATCAGTGGAAGCTCCAGATGTTGGATGGAAAACGTATCAGTGTAATGTATGAGTTTGAACACGCAGAGGAAGACAATAAAGTATCGAATTTCAGTGAATCGTTACCATAAGAAATTTTCGAAGCACGACAAGAGCAAAATATGGACTGGAACATCCCAGCATACCGTGACAAATTGTTCATACTTGATGTCGGAAATCAAACAGCTGTTAATGGTAAGATCAGTTGTCTTAAACAGCTCTCAAAAGTTCTAAATTTAGCAGGGGAACCAACGTCATACAATCTCTACAGGTTCATAAGTTGAAGATTTCAACATCTTAAATCAAATGTAAGATCATTTTTGCCAGGTGAGTACAGGACCAAAAGCCTAACTGTTGGCATCAACTGGCCCCAGAGTAGGTCAAACGCCCACTTGTGGGAACAACATAGGTGCTTACCCTCCAGAAAAAAACAGTAACGGCATCGTCTCCATCTCTACCACCCTCTTTTCCCCCTCCATTGCCAAATCTTCCTCCCAGACAGCATAACAAACACAGCAGTTTCTGCCCTCTTTTCAAACTCCAGGAAAAAAAAACTTAGCTTAGCCCCTTTTGTCCTTCATATCTCTTGTTCAAACTTGCTAAAAACCAGAAAAATTTAGTTCCCAAACACAAATGGACACAGATTTTTCAACCTTTGAACAAATCATCTCTCCTAACCCTAACAAAACCCCTCCCTCCCCTTCTAAACCTTCCGCACCACTCCCTTCTTCCCCATCCTTTTCCACAACTATCCCACTCCCTGCAGTGGCTGCTCCACCTAAAGGATTTATCCCTACCGTTGAAGACATAGCTAAAAGACTTAGGAAAACATGGAAACAGGTGGTTGGTGATAACTCTAACTCCTCTTTGGTATTCGGCCCTCACTCCTCTTTGGTATTCAGCCCTCCGATGGCTCCCAGTCTAGACATGAGAAGCTACTCTTTGTGGAATTTTTCATGAAAAAAAGCCTGCATTTTTTGTTATACAAGTGTGGGCTTCGAGAAATTAGAAAGGATGAGGTCTAATGAAGGTAATGTTAACTGAAAAAAATAATATAATATTTACCTTTTCTTTCAAATCGGAAACTCAAAAGGTAATAGAAGAAGGCCCCTAACATATCTCTCAACTTCCACTATTTCTCCAAAATTAGCAACCGAGTATGGAGCTTGAAAAAATTAGAACAAAGAATTTTCCCTATGGTGAACATTCACAATATTCCCTTGGAGTATTGGACTACAAAGGGATTAAGTATGTTTGCGAGCTACTTGGAAAAACCTATCTGCATGGATAAGAATACTGCATTGAGGAAAACAGTTGGATTTGCTTGATTATGTGTGAGTATGAATATGTCTAAGGAAATGAAGAATAGTATCCCTATTCTAAGGTTGGCGGATGAAAACTCTCTTAGAGAAGATAAAGTCTTGGTGACTTACCAATGAAAACTGTCTATTAGAGCTTAAGGCAAAGAATGGAAACTGACGGGTAGGGTCTTCATTAAAGGTGACTATTAGGAAGTGATAGGTATAAAAAAAAAAATGAGTTTGAAGAAATCAAAGAGACTGAGGAAACAAAACAAGTAGCTGAAAACCAAGAGATGGTTCATACAGTAAATGTCTCCCCTAAAATAAGGGAGGACATTTCGAAGGAAAATAAAACTGAATCTGTTCAGCTGAAAAAAGTTCTTCATAATCTATCAAAAGATTTCTGCAAGTCTTCTATGAATAAAGAAGGAAACATTCTGAAATCTAGTGGTACTATTCAAAATGAAGGATTTTCGGTTGTTCAATAGAATGAACAAAGTCTATCAAGGGCTGATTTGCAAAATGGTAATAATCAAGAGGAACAGTTTGAGCAGGTCACCTCTCGGAAAAGTACTAGGAGCAGTAGGAAAAGCTCCAAAAGGAAAGCAAATTGATTATGACTTTGATTGTATGGAATGTGCAAGGAATAAATAATCCTTCAAAACTTAATGCTTTAAGGGATTTTGTGCTAAAGGAAAAGACTTAGATTTTTTGTATGTTAGAGACTAAAATTAGAGAAGTTAATATGAATAAATTGGTTTGTCTAGGTAACAACTGGCAGTTCATTACAAACCATCAAAGCCATGCATATGGAAGGATCAAGTCTTCAGTAAATTCCCTTTGGGTGGTATGTGGGGAATTTAATACTACTTTGTTCAGATCAGAGGCTGAAGGTAATTGTAACCTATTCAACTACTCCTCTAATATGTTTGATTTTATGCAGGAGGTGGAACTTACAGTTCTAAAATCTAAAGGTCATAAGTTTACTTGGACAATTAAACAAAGTTCTATTTGGCACATCAGGAAAAAATTGGATAATGCTTTGGTTAATGTGGAATGGCTACCTTCTTTCTTAAGAAGATCTGGGAAATTCTTAGACCCTGGTATCTCAGATCATACTCCTATAAAGATTGATAATTTGTTCACTGCCTCCAAAGTCTATCATCCTTTCAGATTTAACAATTTTCTAATTAACATGGAGGGTTTTCAAGAAACAATAGCGAAGGGATTAGAGCATGGATGTTATGGGACTAAGCAATACATTTGTATCCAAAAGCTTAAGGCTATAAAACAAGAGCTGAAGATTCTTAATTGTAAGAGAGGTCTGAATCTTACTAAGGAGATTGAAACATCTAGGCATAAACTCTCTTCTATTCAAAAAGCATTGGCAGAGAATCCCTTAGGTGGTACTCTAGCTATAGCAGAGAAGGATGCTCTTAAAAATTACTTGGAAGTATTGAATAATCAACGTTCTTTACTGAAGCAGAGAGCTAGAATAAATTGGTTAAAAGAGGGAGATAGATGTACAAAGTTCTTCAATTCTATGTTAGCTCGAAAGAATACTAACATAATTACCTTCATTAAAACAGAAGCTGAAGTGGATGTTTTTGGACAAGATGATTTAGCTAAAGAAGCTATGAATTTCTACAACAATCTACATGGATCAGAAGCTCTCCTATCTAAGTTGGATTATGATCTTAGATAGTTGGTAACCACTAAATTTCCTGATCATGAAGTTTCTTGGTTAATAAGACATGTTACAGAGAAGGAAATCGACAAGGTTGT
>JAOTAX010000198.1:36948886-36960555 GCA_025629825.1 Erythroxylum guanchezii | reverse complement strand
TACTGTTTTCATACGAGAATTTAGAAAATATTACTGATTGTCAAAAGTTAAAGAAATTGTTTGAAAAGGGGATCATTAAAAAAATACACAATTCAACCCCCCCTTCTTGTGCATTTGTATATCGATTGTTAAGTCCATATTAACGTGTGATTCACTTCAGACTTCAATCGAGTTTTGAAGTAACCTCCAAATTCAAAATTCGATCAACTTAAGCTTGAATAATTAAGTTTAGATGCGATCAAATGGAAATTGTCAAGCCTAGTGACAAGGTCATTACCAATCACTCTAAATTATCTTTCTATACAATTTTTTTTCCTTCTATAAATATTTTTATTACTATCTTTTTTATCTTTGAAATAAAAGTTATAAGCTACAAGTTTTTGGTTAACCTTTAATCAAACTAAAATTAGACATATATAAATAATAAGTGAGGCTTCCTTCAATTGAGTGAATAGTAATAAGAAAAGGAATAAAAGAGTAACCAATGACGTGAGTGAGATGGGAAATGACAATGAGTATTGAGTGCTAATTAATAATGATAATCTTACGATTAATATGTGAGAAATGGTTGTATGTGGATGAGCCTATAACAAATTATGTTTTGTCAATTGTATTTCATATTGTCTATTATTAATTGATGTCTTTGTCAAACTTGAAAATCCTAAAGGATATAGTTTCGCACAAGTTATGGTGCAGCTTCAGTTACTTTGAATTGTATCTGTGGTTGCTTAATATGAAGCAATTGTGTAGCAACCGTGTAGCAACTGTAAATTTTCTATCATAAATGAAAACAGGAAAATTGAATGTAAAATAAGCAAATCAATACCCAAAATTTGTTAATGTAGTTCGACATATATTGTCTACGTCTGCGAGGTTCTCATTCAGCTTAATCACTTTCACTGATGACAATAGTTGTATACAAGGTTTCACTGAACTGACTTACTCAACCTTTGATACTATTCATCATCCTCATATCTTATGAAGGTAAATCACACCCAATAATATGATCACCTCTTGCTAACCTCTACAAAGGATTTTCTCAACAATATCTAATAATAAAAAGAAGAAAATAAACAACTCAAGTAATTGAAATAATAGAGGACATAAGGTGGCCAGTCATAGGTTAGAGAGAAGTTCTTTGTCATCTCTTTAACTCCTAGCCTTCATTCCTGCAAATCTTCATTCCTAACTACTCCGTAAGCTTCTTGCTGCTCTCCTCCTATCACCATTCTTCACTCTTCCTTCGCTTCATCCACTAAAACTCTTCTTCACCGTTCCCCCAATATTTTCTTCAGATCTGGATATTTTGTTGTCTTGTTGCAATGGTTGTAAGATCTTTTCTCTTTCCTTTCCCCTTCCTGCCCTTTCCTCTTTCCTCTTTTATTTCCTGCCATTTTCCACCTTAGATCCCTGGCAAAGGTTGTTTTACCATGTAGACTTTGCAAATTCCACAATTCACTATAAAACAAAACAATCCTAGGGAGGACTTTCCTCCTTTACCCTTACCCTCACCCTCTGTTGCAGCACTTAATGCATCATCCTATCATTTCAGTACTACCTTAACCCAAACCATACCTTCTTCTTCTTCAGCTACTTTTTCACTTGTGAGGAGAACATGGAAGCAAGTGGTAGGGAGCTCCACTGATTTCTCTCTACATTTCTACCCTCCCAAGATAGAAGCTGGTCATGTTATTATCTCCCTTGATATGGAAATCCTGCAAGAAGGTGTCAAGTCTTAGGAGAACTCCCTCATAGGGTTATTCTGGGATAAAAGGCCTACATTTCTTTTCATTAAAAAAAAGGTTTTATTCAGGCATTAATAACTGAAGACAAATACATTACGTTCATCTTTTCTTCCAAAGCTCAAGCATTAAAAGTTGTAGAAGAAGGGTCATGGCATGTGGCAAATTTCTCACTTTTCTTACAGCCTTAGTAGCCAAGTTTTCAATTGAGTGCAAAGAAAAGAGATCGGTCCCAATGTGGGTAAATCTCTATAATGTTCCTCTTGAATATAGGACCACAAAAAGATTGAGTATCATAGCTAGTTTTATAGATAAACCCCTATTTTTGGATGATAATAGAACAAATAGGAAGAGGTTAAGGTATGCTAAAATATGCATTAATATGGATCTTTGCAATAGTTTACCGGAAACTATCCCTATTATGAGATTGAGACTTGATGGATCTCTTAATAAGGATAATGTGTCCGTCCAATACCAATGGAAGCCCTCACTTGCTTCTCAAGGTAAAGATGGATCCCTACAGGTAAAACTTTTCAAAGGGGGATTATAAGGAGCTAATAGGAGATGGGATCATTAACAAAGAGGATGGATTGATAGAGGAATCAATACTGAGCAATAGGACAGATGAACGGCATAAGGAAAATGATATAACAAGTGCTGAGAAAGGATTATTGGTTGCAACTGATGGTCGAAAAAAAGTTGTTGTCGAAAATGTTGGTGGGGAAAAAGCACTAGAAGTTACTACTGATATAAAAGCTACCAATATAGGTGAGGAGACCACTGTGGACGAACTATCAGTTAACCCTAATGACAATTTTACTGGTCTTGCCCATATGGAAAATAGTTGTCCTCCTTCTGTGGACAATAAGGATGATGATCCTCTTATTGGGGAATTTTTGACAGCTACCAAAAGGAAATCCAACAGGAGCAAAGGGAAATGTTCCAAAAATAAAATCTTCTAATTTATGACAATCATTGCATGGAAAGTGAGGGGGATCAACTGCCCTAAAAAGTTTGCAGCTTTAAGGGATTTTGTCTATAACACAAAAGCATGGATTTTTTTTCTCTTTTTGAAACTAAAATCAGACTTGAGAATTTTGGTCTCTTGAATAAACTGGGTTCTAGATGGAAATTTTTCTCCAAACATCAAGCCTATAGGTATGGGAGAATCATTATTGGATATGATCCTTCTTTGGTAGATGTCCACATTTTTGTCATAGAAATGCAAGCTATTCACTTTAAATGTAAACTTCTTCAGGTAAATGTTAACATCTTTTCCCCTTTTATCTATAGTGCTAATCATGTTTTCCAAAGGAAATTTTTATGGAAAAGCTTAATAGAGCTCTAAAAGATTGTCAATAGACCTTGGCTTTTATGTGGAGACTTAAATTCTACTTTATATAGAACCAAAGCTGAAGGAAATTATAGTCTGAGAAACTTCTTAGCTGGTTTTAATGACTATATAGGTAAACTTGAAATCTTTGACTTAAAGTCTCAGGTTCATTTCTACACCTAGAGTACTAAACAGACTAGAAGATGACCTTTGAGGAAAACAACTAGATCGTACATTGGTAACAAAGCTTGGATTACATAGTTTCCTAATAGTGTATCTACTTTTCTTAACCCTTTATTTTCAGATCATACACCTATGCAAATAAAGAATCTCCTTCAACATTACAGTAGAAGAGGTCCTTTCAGATTTAATAATTTGTTGATTGATGGTGTTGGGTTCTTTGAGGCTCTTCAAAAAGGTTTGGAAGTTACGATTGAGGGAACACAACAGTTTATTTGTAACCAGAAACTTAAAGCTATCAAAAGGGAGATGAAAAACCTAATGAGTAGAAGATCCTCTTCCACACAGTAAGTCGTTACCAAAGCTAGGGAAGATCTGAAAACTATACAATATGAGCTTGATTTGGATCCTACAAATTCTTTCTTTTGAGTATTGAAAGGACTCTATTGATGTCTTATCTATCAAAAGCCAGGGATCATGACAATCTTATGGAACAACGGGCCAAAGTTAATTGGCTAAAAGATGGTGAAAGGTGTGCAAAATTTTTCTTTAACTCCATTTTATCCAAGAGAAATGCAAATAGAATCTTCTCCCTTAAGTTGCAAGATGGAGAGGAAATAACTTAGTAAAAAGACCTTCTAAAGCAAGCAGAGAGATTCTTTAAGAGTTTTTATAGCTCTTCTCGCACTTAAGCAAATATTATCCCTCTTTGCTCCTTTATTCATAACAAGATCTCTCAGCAGCAAGCAACAACCTAATTAAACCGGTGGAAGAGAAAGAAATAGAAGAGGTAGTGTTTCAAATACATCCTAATAAATCTCCTGGACCCGATGGATTTAACAGATACTTCTTTCAAAAGACATGGCAGAAAACTGGTCCTATGATTAAAAGAGCAATTCTGGAATTCTTCTCTAGTGGTGTTCTACTAAAGCAAACCAATAGAACTCATATATGTTTGATTCCCAAATCCTCTTGCTCTTTATCATTGGATGAATATAGGCCTATCGCATGCACTAACTTCCTTTACAAGGCTATTTCTAAAATCTTAGAAAATAGGCTGAAACTAGTCTTAGATTCTTTGATCTCTAATAATCAAAGTGCCTTCTTACATGGTAGAAGGATTGGGGATAATATTTCTATAGTCCAAGATATGATGAAAGGGTATCAAAGGAAGAACAGCCCTCCTAATTGTATCATAAAAGTGGATTTCAAGAAAGCTTTTGATCATATGGAGTGGGATTTTATTCTTCAGACCTTACGACTTTTGAGTTTCCCTAATGAGTTTGTCATATAGGTTGAGGCTTGTATCACCACTCTAACCTACTCTATTCTTGTTAATTGTACCCTAATTGATATCTTTAAGAGTGCAAGAGGTTTGAGATAAGGAGATCCCATCTGCCCATATCTCTTCATCATATACATGGAAGTCTTAAGTCAGTTGATCCAACATAAGGTGGGTAATAGCAAGGACTACAAATTTCATAGTAAATGCTAGAGAGTAGGGCTTATTAACCTATGTTTTGCAGATGATCTGTTGTTTTTTTCCAAAGCCCATGGGAAATCTATTGAATTACTCATGTCGACACTGTCTATATTCAAATACCTTTCAAGCTTAAAGATTAACCTTATAAAAAGTCATTACATCCTAGCTGCTAGTGCTAATATGATGGAAAACAGTATCTCTACAATCATAGGGATGAGAAGGAAGCCAGCTCATTTGACTTATCTAGGTTTACGGTTTACCTATTACCACAAAAAGAATACAATTCACTGAATGTTTTCCCTTGATAGAAAAATACATAGAAGACTCAGAATGTGGTCTAATAAGGTTCTCTCTTTTGGTGGGAGATTGCAGCTCATCAAATCCATTTTGAATTCCCTTCATGTATACTGGTCCTCAAACATATTATTAGCTAAAGGTGTAATCAAAACCATTGAGAAGCTTTTCAGAAGATTTTTGTGGGGAAATTTAAACTCGGACAATCACTTTGCTAAGGTTAAATGGTCAGAAGTCTGCAAAAGGAAAGAAGAAGGGGGATTATGATTGAATCCTATTGCAAATTTTAATGGATCAGCATTGATCAAAAATCTATGGAATATTACATCGGAAAAGAAATCTCTTTGGATCCGATGGTCTCACGGCTATATCCTAAAAGGATTAAGCCTTTGTTCTATCCCTATAAAACCTTCCTTCTTTTGACCCTTGATCCAACTATTGAAGCTAAGACCTATCTTAGAACCTTTGGTGTCTTGTAAGATTGGAAATGGTGAAAAGGCCTATTTATGGTTTGATAATTGGACAGGTAAAGGCCTCCTAATTAGATCTCCTCAAGCTCTTCAGTTTTGGAACAGATTTCCCATCAACTCGAAAGTTAACTCCATCTTGCTAATGGGCCAATGGAACATTCCATCGGAATTGCAGTACCTCACTCCTAACTACTAACCAAACCTAGATAAGGAGGATATATTCCAATGTCTCAACCTGCCTACAAACACCTTCAACATTGCAAGATTTAGAGAGTGGCAAAATCAGAAAAACTCAAGGCAGATATGGTTTCCTATCATTTGGCATAAGTCACTCACACCTAGTTATTCCATGTTTCTGTGGCTTATTGTGCATAATAAGTTAAGCATAATAAACAAAATGCACTTCATTACTACCAAAACTATCTGTGTTCTATGTGAGATAGAGGAAGAATAAAGGAATCACCTTTTCTTTCACTACCTTTTTCCCCAGTTTATATGGGGGAAGATATAGGAGTTGTGTCTAATTTCTAATGTAGGTACAATCTTCACAGAATCACTCAAATAGCTCCTGAAAATGAACAATACTGTTAGATATAACGAGCATATTTATGTCATCCCCTTCGCCTCCTCCATCAAGGAGATATGGCAAGAGAGAAATAACAGACGCTTTCGAAACAACTCACATTCCATAAAGGAGGTACTATATTCATTAATCAGTGGAATCAGAGAGAAACTACTAAATTCTACCAAGTCAGAAAGAGTTAACCCTAATCTAGCCTCTTCATGGAGAATCAATTAATTAATTTGCAGAAAGGGCTAACTAATGATTAAAGAGTAGATCTTAAAATTTGCATGAAAGTACCTCGAAAGTGGAGTCCTTCCCCTTTAGATGTGTCTGTTGACTCTAAAAACTATGAGAATAGCTCCGATCTAAGATGTCGGATGATATTCAAGAGGAGACCATAAATCACTCTTTAACTGTAGCTCTACTCCCAGATCCAAAGGTCACTAGACACCTAACCATAATTTGGTAGAGTTGGGTGAATGGGGTAAGACGCGATATGTGCTTAACACATTTTTGTCAAGTGATCCGTTTTGCTCTGTGCATTACCTTTTATCTGAAGAAGCTGTGATTTTCTGAAACATTGTTGTTATGGCTTGCTGAATGCTCTTGATTAAACGTTGTCGTTGTCTTGTATTGTTTGATATTCTTATTCTTGTAAGGACCTCTTATTTTTAATAGTATTCTTTACCTTTTCATAAAAAACAATAAAGGACATAAACAAAGACACTTGAGATAAGAAAAACAACCCCCTAATAATGTAGCTTCTTCAACAGAAGAACGAGAAGTTGTCCACCAAGAAATATGATGTGAACCTTCAATAATATCACTAAGATATCCCATGCACAGTAGCCATAAAGACACCTCCAATCAACAAGCATTCCAACATCGAAACGTCATAAAACATAAGAGCTGCAACACCTTTAAGACATCTAGAAATATTTCACCAAAAACACAATATGTGACAGTCCAAAAAGTCACGCAACCCTTGAAGAAAAACATACAACAAATCTGGACATAATCACATAAATATCAGCTCACAAAAATAGTTTTTGATCCACGACATTTCAACTGCTAAGTCACCATATTATAGTCATTGTTCCCACACAAATCAGCCTAGAAAATTCACGTTATAGGCAGATAAAATTAGTTGTCTAGTATAGATAAAAATCACCAAAAAATTAGCTACTTTAGATAGTCATTATCCCCAAAATAGGCTATCAAAAATAGTCCAAAAATCACCAAAAATCTATCAAGATGTGGTGATTTGATTTCTCAATTAAATCCTATCATGACCAGGATTTTTATCTCAAATAAACCTCATCTTCAAAGAATCCTACATAGAGTAAAATACTCGTCGTAGTGAAATTCCACAAATAACCAAAGATGTCTAATTACAAATAATGCCTAAAATGTCATAACACATATCTTAACAATCTCCCCTTTTTTGGCATTATTTGTCACATATCAAAACTCCCCCTTAAGAAGATAATTAGACACATAACATATAGGAACTCCCTCTTAATCGAACATCGAGTTCCCAATAACTTCAAAATAACATTCAAGTTCACATAACATCAAGTTTGTCAAGTTCAAGAAACATCTAAAGAAATAATTGTCCAATCATTCAAATTTCTCCCCCTTAGGACATAAAGATGTCAAAAAACAAGACTAATAGTCACGGAGATTTCTTGAAATCTCCTCCTGAATTGAACAGTCACCAACAAAGCACAAATATCGTATGATAATAAACAATAATATATCTCCCCTTTAGGACAAAACAATGTCAAAACGAAGAATGCCTTCAATGCGATCAATCTCAGCTGATAAAGAGGCATAAAAATCAGCACTAGGTGTAGCGAAGGAATTATAAGCACGTAATGCAGCAGGAGAAGGTCAAGATGACAATTTACCACCGATCAAAACACTAGCCAACATATCATTACTCACATCAAAGTCACCCGTATACGACTGATTAAATTTATAAACCCTAAAAATGTGTTCAACGAATCACAATCAAACTTAATCAATCTCCTCCTCATATAAACCATATGAAAGCATAAAACTGTATCATCCAACACTCTCTTATCCAAATCACAATAAAATTCTCAAACTAACTCAGCATCAAAATATCATGGCAATAAGGAAGCATGCAACAAACTCCTCTTAGTCAACAAAGCATCCAAATTAAATTGTTTATACTCGGCAAAATTTATTGGATGATTAGAGACAAACCTGGTTGAAGCGAGAGTATTCCACCGTTGTTAGGCTGAGCGGGTACACCATCAATAAATACATTCTTCACCTAGGTCGTGATTGCATCACTATTTTCAATGAGGGAATCTACAAAAGAAACCTTTGTAGGTCTCTCAACTCCAAATAAAACATCCATCTTTTGAAGATGATATATAAGAATTATATCAACACATTCTCCTCATATCCATATGCACTGGAAGTTTTCCCAGTGAAAACATATATCCTAGACTCATACAACCCATTATAGAGAGAAACCAAGATAAAACTTTAAAAACCCAAGTCATAGAAAACCCGGATCTTCCTACAAATCTCCAACCAAATATCAACATTTTCTTAACATAACTACGTAAATCAAAATTTAGAAGCAAAACTCTCAAATCATCAAACAAAGCGTCAATTACACATCAAATATACTATTCAACAAGGAAAACCAAATATAAACCAAACACCTAAACCTTAGAAAACTCAAAAATTCTAGACGTTAACTCTTTCAAACCCCTTTTTTGTGTTTTTTGATTTTTTTAATAAAAAAATCAACATACTTCAAAAGTGTAAAGCACACAATCCCTTCGCCCTTCGAAGAAATTCAAACCTGGCCTTATTCTCGTCACATTATCTCTGTCGTCAACTGTCTAGATGGTTTCTTCCTTCGAAGCAATCTATTAGCCCTCTATCTAAACAGTTTCTTTTCCAGTAGCAACTAACTGTGAATGTGAACAGTTTCTGATTTTAGCTTCGTTGTTTCTCTATTCTGATTTTTTAGGTTGATTTTGAAGGTTTTCTTCTACCACCAAGTTTATTGTTAGACCACCCACACAAAGGGTCCCTCTTTCAATAACTGTAGCCTTCTTTCCATCTCTAAAAGTAATGTGTCAATCCATACAACTTTGATAATCCATCAATTAGCTTCTTTCACCCTTTCTAACACAAGTATGCTTTGGTAACGTTGGCTGCTACTGAAAGTTCATTGAAGAATGTCTAGATTTTCAGTTTTGAGCCCTTTAAAATATCATTTGTAACAACTTGTAATAATTTGGTCTTATGTGCCTGTTTACCCTACAAAAGTGACAAGTAGGTATAAATTTTCTTTTCCTCCTTGAAATTTCTCCTTGGACAGATCTGGTCGTACCATTTTTCTCATCATTAGACTTAGAACAATTACCTTTATAGCCAATGCCTTGAAGGTCTATTTTAATCTTACCAATTTCTAACAACTTTTCGGTACCTCTATTTAACATTCTTATTCCTTTTTCCGTACTGACCAGCTTTAACTTTGTTTCATCAACCTCATCTATTTTAGATAACAACTTCTTTTTCTAGGTCTTGAATGATGGTCTTCATGGTGCAGTTTTCCTTCTGCAGCTTCTCATTATTTTTGCATTTTTGCACCCATTTAACATACATTAACTCATAAGCTTTGCAAATATCCTCCCTTTTGTATTCCAAATCAATATCATCACTATCATAATTTGAACTAGATCTATGGACTGATTTATCTGCATTTTTTTGGAGTCTTGGACTAATTCATCTTCGTTTTCTCTGTCAATTTCTTCTCTAGTTGTTGTTAAGCAAACAACTGGACTTCTGCTATATAAAACAACTAATGCAACATTATTACTCACAAGTTCCTCTTCACTACCATACTCACTTCCAGATTCATTCTCGCTCCAAGTACTTGTATAAAACTTCTCTTTTCTCTTCTTCAAAGTGTTAACACATTCCACTTGTACATGTCTGAAGTCGTGACATTCATGGCATTGAATTTTCTTCACCTTTCTTTCACCTTTTTGAGTTTTAGTTTGTTGTTTGAAATTATTATTTGATGAGTTCCCACCATTCTACCTAAACTCAGTTCTATCTTTCTTCAACTTCTTTAATCACTTGGTGAAATTTCTATCAATAACTTCATATCCTCATTCTCATCGGATTCATCTCTTAAGTCATTTATGGCTTTTCCAAACTCAGCTTGCAATGACAATCTTTTGTTCTTCTCTCATTTATCTCTCAACAAATTCATATCAAAGTTGGTAAGAATCTCAATTATCTTATCCAAAGATAATTTATTGATATTATGGGCTTCTTCGATTACTGTAATTTTCGGTATGAATTTCAGAGGTAATGATCTTAAATTTTTTCTTGATAAGTTTCAGATTCAAATACGCCTTCTTAAGTTGATGTGCTTGGTTGGCAATGTCACATAACCTCTCATGGAAGTCTCCAATAGTATCACTTTCATCCATCTTAAGCTTTTCGAATCTAGCGACCCACATCTAAAGTTTCGAAATTATCATAAATTTAAATCCCTCATGTATCGTTGGCAGAGTGTCTCATGCTTCTTTTACCATTCCACATATTGAAATCATACTAAAGCATCCTTCATCGATGACACTGAAGATTGTATGCAATACATAAGAATTGTCAAGCACTTCCTGTTCTTCAGCTCTTGTCTATTCAGATGGATCTTTAGGTACCACTTCATTGTTTTCATTAATCGACATTGGATGTGTCCAGTCTTTCAAATCCGAGTTTCATGCTTTTGCTCCTTGTGCCTAAATGAATACTTTCATCCGTGATTTCTACATAGGATTATTTGAACCATCAAGCAACGGTGGTCCAGTGATTGATGTCTTTTCTCTTGTAATCATAATTGCGAAATATGGATATGCACCAACTTGAAGTACCAAATTCTGATTTGGTAAACCTTGCTCTAATACCAATTGAAAATACTGAAGGATAAACTTTCACGCAAGTTATGGTTCAGTTGCAGTTGCTTTGAACTGCATTTGTGGTTGTTTAATATGAAGCAATTATGTGGCAACTGTAAATTTTCTATCACAAATGAAAACAGAAAACTTAAATGTAAAATAAGCAAATCAACACCCAAACTTTTTTAACGCAGTTTGGCACACTTGTCTATGTCTGCGGGGCCCTCACCTAATTTAATCACTTTCACTGACGACAATATATAGTTTTAAACAAGGCTTCACTAAGCCGATTCACTCAACCCTTGACACTATTCCTCATTCTCACACCCCGTGAAAGTAAATCATACCCAATAACACAACCACCTTGTGTTAATATCAACAGAGGATTTCACTACAAAAAAAAGAAGACAATCTGCGACGTGTGAATGAGGAAACGTCGCAGATTGTATAAGCTTATGGTGACGTTTTTGAAACGTCAGTAAAAGGGCAAGGTATCTACGACGTTCTATTCAATCGATGCGGAAAGGATTTATTAATTGAGACGTTGTACAATTAAAACATGGCCACATACATTTTACGACTTAATTTTGAAGCAAACGTCGGGGAAGAGTTGGCAAAGAAATCAGAACTCGGTCGTTTAAGAA
>JAOTAX010000198.1:36923675-36948786 GCA_025629825.1 Erythroxylum guanchezii | reverse complement strand
TTAAAATTTATTAAAATCAACTTATTTTAATATATTTAAAAAATATATTTACAAACTAATCATCTGCGACGTTTAATTCCAAACGTCGCAGATTCTCATGATTCAACAACGTCTAATAAACGTCGCACAAAGCCATACTGTTTCCCCGATGTTTAACTGAGTCGTCGCCCATTCCCTTCTACTTAAACGTCGTAAAATGGTCTAGGCTTTTTCGACGTTTTCTACAAAATGTCGATAAAACCTATTCCTTACTCCCCCTTCAACGACGTCTATTACGACGTCTTCAGAAACGTCACCAATAAATATCTTCGACGTTTTTTTAACATTTGCGACGTTTTTAAAACATCGCAAAAGAGGTATTTTTCTTGTAGTGTTTTCTCAACAATGTTCAATAGTAAAAAGAAGAAAATAAAACAACTCAAGTGATTGAAATAATAAAGGACATATACAAAGACATTTGAGATAAGAAAAATAACTCCTCTAACAATGTAGTTTCTTCAAAGGAAGAACGAGAAGTTATCCACTACAAAATCTACTGTGAACCTTCGATAATATTACTAAGATATCCCACGCATAATAGCCACAAGGACACCTCCAATCAACAAGCGTTCTCACACTGAAACGTCATAAAACACAAGAGCTGCAACACCTTCAAGTCATCTGGAAATATTTCACCAAAAACATAATATGCAACAGCCCACAAAGTCACACAACTCTTGGAGAAAAACATGCAACAAATCTGGAAAAAATCACACAAATATCAGCTTCCAAAAAAAATTTAATCCACAAAATTCCAACTAACAAGTCACCATATTGTAGTCATTTTTCCCACGCAAATCAGCCTAGAAAATTCACGTTATAGGCAGATAAAATCAGCTGTCTAGTGTAGATAAAAATCACCAAATAATTGCCTTAGATAGTCATTATCCCCAAAATAGATTACTCAAAAGAGTCCAAAAATCTACACCTTATCTTAGTCAAGATATAATGATTTGATTTCAATTAAATCCTATCATGACTAGAATGTTTATCTCAAATAAACTTCATCTTTCAAAGAATCTCACATAAAGTAGAATACTCATCATAGTAAAATTCTACAAATTAGCAAAAAGGTCCAATTACAAATAATGTCCAAAATGTCATATCAGATATCTTAACAAAACTAATTTTCAATATACTATATATCCAAGTTCACCTTTAAAAGTCGAAACTACTTTATTCTAATGTCTAGATAAAATCAAGTCTTGTGTTGTCCAAAGACCTAATGATGTTAGTGTTTTTGAAGTCTTGAAGGTCTGCTTTATATATTATCAAGAGGCACATAATTATGTGGAGGAAAACAAAGGCTCAATGTTGGTGGGATGGGAAAGTTCCGTTGCGTCTAATTTGAACCATTTACCACCTAAGTCAGGTCCAAACTCTGAAAGTCTACTCGTACTAATCAACAATGGCTGTCACCATTTTAGGATTTGCAGTGTTTAAGAATAGACCTTTTATATATATATCTATATGATGTGTATGTGTATGTACATATTAGCTTAGAATATTAGAATATGGTACTTAATATAAGCGTTATATCTTACTCCCACGTGAAATACCATGTTCAAAAACCAAATGAAATAAATAAAAAACCGACTGAGTTACCATTGTCTTCCGTGAAAGTAATGAAATTGTTCAATGAAAATGAACACTTCAGGCCAATTTGCAATCCCAGTCAAAGTAAAGAAACTTCATGGCAATAATTCAAAGGAAAAGTGGAAGTAAAAGAATGCTTTTTAAGTCATTGAATTGTCAAAAAAAGGGACTCACCCGAACCACCACCATTACCAACAAGGCAACAACACATAGAAAATATAAATAAAATATGGTAGCAATTGACCGGAAAGTGTCGAATGCATAAACTAATGCGCACGTTATAGGAATCCCTTCTCTTACGTTTGCTATAACTTCCCACGTGAAATTGCTAAACAAAGGAAACCTAGCCAGGAACGAACCATCCTCGAACCTCTGGTCTGTCTCTTATTGCTCTTCACGTGGAAAAGTTTTCTTTAGCATTATAATAAATGACCAGACCTCATCACCTCTTTTGTCCCCAAATGGACTTTTGACTTCTAGCCCAAAGACCATTTGTTGGTTTTCACTTTCCACCCCCTTTCCTCCCCTTCACGTTGGTCCACTTTTCATTTTCCCTCATTGCCTATAATTCTCTACATAAGTGAACGACTCACTTGGCAGATATAGACATGCAAATATGCGAAAGGGTACTCGTATGATGACAACATTGCGGTATTAAAAAAATGAATTTCAGTTGTTAAAGAGCTACAGTGATAAGTCTTTCCATGAACATTCCAAGAAGTTGTCAATTCCTTCATAATCTCCAAGTTGCAGATATTAGTATGGAAAGCCCCATATGGCCACATAACAGGATACAGTATCTCTGGTCTGTAACTTAGCTCGGATTGTAAGCAACTGTGTGGGTACATACCTAGGAGAAAATAATGGGACTGAAATGATCATGTGTATACATTTCGTGATAACCTAAAAGTAGGTTGGATTTTTTGGTTGTCCATGAAGGTGACATATCTTTTCCTTGTCTAGTGTTTCCACTCTTTATATTGTTTTCAAACTCTTACTCTTCTTCCGGATTTTTTTCCTCACGATCTGTTAATGTGTTTTTGCAGCTCGTGTTATATTAATTTATCAACAGATGTACATGAAGTATCATTCAAGCAATTTGAAGTTTACAAATACACTCTAAACAAGAATAGACTCATCTTCGGCTGCTGTGCATGTGATATCTATCTAAACTCTTTCCTTTCCTAGTTTTATACGTACTTTCGCTTCTTTCCAAGGGGGGAGAAGCTCCTAATTTTGTTTCTCTTCTAGATGATTACCACCTCATTAAATTGGAATCACGGTTTTTTAATTTAAAACGTGAAACAACTGTTATTGACAAAGACGGAGATACCTGGATCCAGTGGTGGCAAGAATATAAGACAAAATATACCTTGGCTAAAAACTATTATACATTTAGTAACAATGAAACTTTGTTCCTATTAAGGTCAGTTTTTAAAATTTTGCTCCCATCATACTGATTAGTCTTCCCCTAATTATTGTAATGATCATATAACAACAAAACGTGGAAAGGTAAGAAAAAAAAGTTCGGAAAAGAGAGCTATTTCACCGTACAAATAAAAAGTAACTAATGCTTATTCTTAGAATTCTCATCTTAATTATTAACTTGAGTTAATAACTATGCACATTCTTTTATTGACACTTGATACGCTAACTCAAATACTAAGTTGGTTATGTAAGTCCCGTAAAAAGTAACCAAAAAATTATGAATTATAGTTTGTACTTAATGATTTGCTTATATTGTTGATGAAGTTGGCCTCTCAATTTTCTATTCATCAAAGAGCACAGCAAGAAAGAATTGTAATATGTAATGAAAGACTGATCTTATCCAATAACTAATCATTTCACAACAAGGGATTACTATAAAAATCTATACCTAAATCATGGAATGGTGATGTGAGGTATAACTTTAACCTAATTTAATTACCAACCTACAAATTCTGTCATTAGATGAGTGGTCCACTCGACCCTACAAGAAAGAGCAAACAAAAAGGAGGGAGACTTTACATGTCCCCCCAATGTTCTGTTAGGCACTAGTACAAAAGTTATCTACACATGTTGATGATCTTTCATTTTCTTCCCAAATAAAAAATCGACTATTCACTTGCCTAATCCATAACCTTCAAAGTTCAAACCCCTCAGTTGACTAATCTGAATTAGTGTTGGAAAAAGCATCAAATGACTCCAAAATTTGACCTTAATTATATATATCACACTCTTCCAAAACGGCAAGAAATTTTATGTAGCTGACACGTTACGACATAGTTAATATATATTTTTCTTGTAATTTTTGTCTCTAAGTGATGGAATAGTCCACGAGAATTTTGGTTTTGTACCTGTCTTTTGCAAAGCACGGTTCCATTATTACGTGTCGTACTATAGCAAGTTGATATAAGATTAAGGGTTCGTTATAGTTTAGTCATTCCAACGTAAGTGAAATTGAATATAAAAAAACAGGAGTTGATGTGATTAGAAATATGAGTAAGGCATAGATTGGAAGAACATGAATTGATGGGAGTTAGCTAGGTTGTAAGGTGACCTCACTACCAAATATCAATTTTATTGTTATTAGATGACACCGACAGTGTCGGTTCGGTGGTGTTCATAAAACTTAGATTCTTGTTAGTGACTATTACATGTATTACGAAGATGGTTACTATAACAATCTTCCTGTCTTTATTGTAGCAGTTGTATAACTAATAAAACGTAAGCTAATTTGAGAAAGCCGATTATGGAATAACTCACCGCTTTATCAAAAAATTCTTTTATCTAATTAAGTCTGCCCAGAGAAGAGAAGAAGAAATATATGTGATGGCTGAGTTACACTCTATCAAGAATGATGATATGTCTAGGGTTAAAATTTCAAGTTGAAGGAATCCCATATTTTTATCAAATTACCAAAAGAACTAAACACACCAATTTAAACAAGTTATAAGATAATAAATAAACGAACATACAAGAATAAACCTGTAGAGAACAATAAATTCTCACTAATTTTTCTGGTCTAATTAGAGTTCCCATTGTAAGGCAGTTGCTCTAATAATTGTATAGGTTAGAAAATACTAAGTACTCGATCAAATTCATTCCATGGAACTTAGGAGCAAGATATGCGTTATCATTCTTGATCCTCCAGCTTTTCAGGGCAAGCTGACAGACAAATCTATAATTTCAAAGTTTGATTTTAGCATATCTATTGCTAAACTCGATCCCAAGATATAGGCCATGAGCAAATAATGCATTTCACTTACTGTTGCTAGACTTCCTACTCAACGATTTGTTAAAATACTTGATCTTTTTGGTGCTTATCTCTTTCAAGTGTTATTGTCCATTTTTTGATGCCTTTTTCAATCGCTGGACCATATATTTCAGTTCTTCACTCTCATTGTAATTGAAGCCAAAAACTACCTAAAGGGATATACTAATTATTCTTGCTGTTCTCAATTTAAACCATTTTTTCAGAAGGAAAATGGAACGTATATAGATACTAACCTTGCACAGGATTAAAGCAAAAAAAAGTGCAAAATCCTCATAATTGGAGTAAAACATAAAAGAAGAGAAGAAAATAAGAGTTGAGTAACATTGTGTTTGTTCTTGTGTTAGCTCCATCTACTAAGGGGCAAGTTGGATGTCACATTCATAAAATATAAGAACGGATGGTCCAGTAGAATATATAATTAAGTTCTTCCACGAGCATCAGAATTGATGTGTTCATGAAAAGAGCCCCATGTTTCTTTTGTAGTTGTAAGTCTCTTTCACCGAGATGCAGCCTGCCAGGGTGTATATGTCTATCCTTCCTTTTGTTATTAAGCGTAATGTACTCAAGGGCTTGTGTTTTTATAAGCCCCCGAGACGTTTCTAGTCATTCAGGTAGACTACGAAACCAATTATTTTGGGTATTATTCCACTTCTTTTTTACCACATAAATAATGGTATTGCACTTTTTTTTGTTAAGAGCTGTACTCTACTCCCAACACATATAACTTGGCATTATTGTATCCTTGGAAATGGCGAAAGTTGAGCGAAGAAGCTCAGCCAATTAGAATTAATTTAAACAATATTTTTCCCTTCTAGGAAAAGTATCTTGTAAAGAAAAGGTAAGTTAGTAATTCATTCATTGAGTGTGCAACCACCTACATCAATATAATTAAAACAAGTTCCAATAAATTTGGAATAATTGTAATAGCGATCCAGTTATTTTTCCAAAAAAATTTACAAGTTAAAATATCTTTCAACCTTGAGGAAACGCATTTTCTTAAATTGGATAACAAATATATATTAAAAATTTGGACTAATCAGCATATGACAAGTTAGTTTGTTATGTCATTACGTACCTAACACACACAAAAATACGAAAAGTATGGTTATCAGCAATTCTCTACTCTTTTCAGCAAATTTTAGAAACAACAGTTCAAAAAGAAAACCATGGGAAGTGCTACCTGATTATACAGCCGCCGCCTATCAAATGAAAGCAAAGTTGTTAATGACGAGTTTGGTACGGATTGATTTGAATAAATTCAACCCCTACAGTACATATTTGAAAATTTTCAATTACATAATTTATACTTTACTTGTACCATCCGATCGACGTGTTTGTTTGTTAGGCAATAGGCAGGTAGCGGATGCGGAGTTCAGAAAACAAAAAACAGAAACTCAGGAAGGAAGGGTCCCAAAGTTATAGTTTAGATGCATGTCCCACGTGGAAGAAGCTGTAGCCAACAGTGAAAGCTGCCTCGCACGCCGGCAGCCCATCCCCATCAATCCCCAACAAGCTCTCCTCAATACCAGCCCACCTGGCCCTCCATCTCTTTATTTGTTTACATAAAATTAATTAACCAAATCAACGTCCTTTAATTAATAATTAATTATAATATGAAAATTATTAAAATATTTAATTAACCAAGGAGATGGTCAAGTGATGCGAGGTTGGATCCCTAAAACACATTGCTAGTAACACGGTTCAAATCCCTCTAGTGAGATTAGATTGATCTATATTTACTAATTTATGTACACTCCATATGTATAAAATATTTTATATATTATATAATCTATTTAATACATGTTTAATTAATAATTATTTTATATTTTATTAATAAAAATAAAAAGAGACGTACACAATTTAGGTTAAATTAAGTCAAATTTTACTTCATAATAATTCTAATATATATATATATTTGAGAAAAAGAATTGAAATGCCATCTTATCTAACAAAAATGATGTCTTCTCTCTTTTCTTTGCCTCCCTCGCGTCTTGCCATGTCTACGCGTTGTGGACCAGCTTTGTCCCCCCTTTGCCCTACTCTTATTAAGACAACATTTTAATTTGGTTTTTCATTTTGTTTTTTCACTTTCTTACCACCATTACACGCCTACATTGGACCTCCTTCAGCTTCCTTCCTTCCAATGTCCTCTGTGGGCTCCCTTCCTATGTGGCTGATGACGCGTCACTTGCTGAAAGCCGGGGACTTCCCTTCCTCCACTATATAAACAGCAATCTAGCAACCTGTTAAGCTCACAGCATAAACACTTTTACCAAGTTCTTTCTTACTCAAAATCTCTTCAAAACTCTGAACTCGTAAAAATAAAATTTAGATAAGAACATATTTTTGTTTTTCTTCTCATTTTCCTGGCTGAAATGGCTGTTGAAGATGCCTTCTCATCTCCTTTGGGTCCTCCAGCATGCGAGAAAGATGCAAAAGCCCTTCAATTTATCAAGGAAATGACTAGAAATGCTGACTTCGTTCAGGAAAAAGTTTTGGCTGAAATCCTGAGCCGTAACGCTCAGGTCGAGTACTTGAAAAGGTTCAAACTTAATGGTGCTATCGATCGCCATACTTTTAAGTCCAAACTCCCAATGATCACTTACGACGATCTTCAGCCTGAAATCCAACGTATAGCTAATGGCGACCGCTCTGCCATCTTGTCTTCTCACCCCGTCTCCGAGTTTCTTACCAGGTGTGTTTTAATTATTAGCTCTTTGTTCTTATACTTTTTTTACTAGCTACAAGCTGATTGTAAATATTTAGTTAGAGGACTTCAATTATATATTATCCTATTAATTTCGTTTTCTTTAAAACCCCAGTTCCGGGACATCTGCCGGCGAAAGAAAGCTGATGCCAACAATTCAAGAAGAGCTGGATCGTCGGCAATTATTATATAGTCTGCTCATGCCAGTGATGAATCTGTAAGTTCCGATAGATGCGTTCGAATCAACTGTGCTCTCACATGCAAAGAAATAATCTTTTTCTGATAAAGACGCGCTTTATGTGCAACAGTTACGTCCCTGGCTTGGATAAAGGCAAAGGTCTCTACTTTATGTTCGTGAAATCTGAGACCAAAACTCCTGGTGGTCTCCTGGCTCGCCCAGTGCTCACAAGCTACTACAATAGCGACCACTTCAAGACTCGTCCCTACGACCCCTACAACGTCTACACCAGCCCTAACGAGGCCATTCTTTGCTCCGACTCTTTCCAGAGCATGTACACTCAGATGATCTGTGGTCTCCAGGAGCGGGAACAAGTGCTCCGTGTTGGCGCAATCTTTGCCTCCGGTCTACTCCGTGCCATCAGGTTTCTCCAAGTTCATTGGCAAGAACTTGCTCATGACATAGAATCCGGAACTCTAAACAGCAAAATCACCGACCCTTCTCTCAGAGACTGCATGACTAAGATCCTAAAAGCTAACCCAACAATCGCAGAGGTTATCAGAATGGAGTGTTCGAAGGAGAAATGGGATGGGATCATCACCAGAATTTGGCCCAACACCAAATATCTTGATGTGATCGTAACTGGAGCTATGGCACAGTACATCCCAACCCTGGATTACTATAGTGGAGGGTTACCGTTGGCATGCACCATGTATGCTTCGTCAGAATGTTACTTCGGTTTAAACCTGAACCCCATGTGTAAACCATCAGAGGTCTCCTATACAATCATGCCAAACATGGCATACTTCGAGTTTCTACCTCACGAGCCGAGCAAGACTTGGACCTCCCGTGACTCGCCACCAAAACTCGTTGACCTTGTCGACGTTGAAGTGGGAAAAGAATACGAACTCGTGATCACAACCTATGCAGGTTTATATAGGTACCGAGTGGGTGACATCCTCAGAGTCACCGGGTTTCACAACTCAGCACCTCAGTTCCATTTTGTAAGAAGAAAAAACGTGCTACTCAGTATTGACTCGGACAAGACCGACGAGGCAGAGTTACAGAAGGCGGTGGAAAACGCGTCCCAACTCTTACGTGAATTCAACACTAGCGTTGTTGAATACACGAGTTATGCCGAGACAAAAACGATTCCGGGTCACTACGTAATTTACTGGGAATTACTAGTGAAAAACTCTGCCAACTCGCCCACTATGCAGGTACTGAATCAGTGTTGCCTTGCCATGGAAGAATCATTGAACTCAGTTTATAGGCAAGGCCGTGTTGCGGACAACTCCATAGGTCCACTAGAGATAAGAGTGGTTAAAAATGGCACATTTGAGGAGCTAATGGACTACGCAATATCAAGAGGAGCGTCCATTAATCAGTACAAAGTTCCAAGGTGTGTGAACTTCACACCAATTGTCGAGTTGCTTGATTCCAGGATGGTAACGACACATTTCAGCCAAGCTTTGCCTCATTGGACACCGGAAAGAAGACGGTGACTTCATTAGTCAACCGACCAAAATTTAGTTCAGTGGATTTGGCAATGCAGAAAAGAAAACCAATAGACTCTTGATGTATTGTCTGTTTTTTTTCTTTTTAGCTTTTTGTCGAGTGATTTTCGTAGCTTTACAAGAAAAAGGTTAAAAGCGTATGTTTGATTAGGACTTCTCAGGATAAGGTTTTGTATTGTGGTTGAGTTTACCTGTGGAAAGGATTGTGACATCATGACATATATATCTAATGCAATGTTTCTTTCAGTGAAACTGCAATTAGCATATTTTCATCCCTTTAAATTCTTCTTTTTTATCTTTCCAATAATGAATTTGTCAATGCCATAGTGGATTTTGTCGATACTTTGAAAAAAAGAGACTATGGTGACCACACGCTTTTCAGCAATGTTAAGGGATCAGAAAGAACAGCATTAAGTAACAGATAGAATGTATTGATGAGATGGTGTATAACTGTGTACATAGGAGAATTTTCTGAATCATTTCACTGTCTTCGAGGTCAACAAGTAAAAGATAACAGAGAAAGGTGGCTGAATTATTATGCAATGAAAATGGAATCACATGGCTTCTATCGTTCTATCTGAATTAATGCAGATTGATGATTTTCCACATTTTAATACAACTCATGATAAGCTCCAAGGTGAAATTGAGATATTTAGTCAAGACTAAAACTGCTTTTTGGCGAAAGAGAAGCCAGATCCAAGAAACTCATTTGCTCAAACTAGTAAAGGACAGGCAGCTTGGGGTGAACAAATTAGTGGCATATCCATGTAGCAGACCAACGGACACCAATGGAAGTGTCTAATTTCATAAAAGTGGTGGCCAGAAGTTCCAAGAATGAGCTTATCAATGAAGGTATGAAAGAGGTGGGCAAACTTGACAATGAACAAAGAAACAAGGACATTATTCATCTTAGCTTCTGTTGACTGTTGATTAGGTTGTTTTTCACGATGCTTGATTGTACTGCTGAAAATTGGGTTGATTATCTTGTGTTACTAGATAGATATATTAGCTTTAAAGATCTTTTGGTAGGAAAATGGCACAGAGCAAGATGGTTTAGATTTGTTGTATGGTTTTAGGATGGAAGGAATTGTTGTAAATTCTTTTGAACCCTTTTGGTAGCTAAGAGATTTCGGCTTTGGAATCTCTAGTCTATACATAACCTCTATTATTTGTATAAAATTCTCACTGATTTATCAAAAAAAAAAAAGAACTGTTAGTATTAAATTTACTTCTGCCTCGAAAGTTAAGGATCACAATTGTTATACTTGAAAATCTTGATGCCGATCCTCCAATGGACTATAAGACACTTCACTTGTTCGGTCTTCTCCAGTAAATCGTCAGGCTTGTCTCCATTTCAGATTGTGGAGTCATTTGGATGCAATTAAGTCGAGTGAAGAGCCTGCGCAGGCGAAGAAGTTATCTGTGTTTATCTTGTATTTTGTTTTCCTTTCAAAATTAAATTCTCGTGATTTTTTTTCCATCTATCATGCTGGTTGATAGCTGTTTCCACAATAAATGCCATGTAATTGGATCAACTGCAACGTTCTTTAGGGACTTTCTGTTCATTTGGTGAGAGGGCTACATATCATATCAAAATCCCAAATAGTGTTGGGTCAATTCTAGGCAATTGGCATGGCCGAATTTATTGAGATGGAAATACTTCCTAATCCCAGTAGCTGGTTGAGTTCCTCCATTGTCTCCATTATGACTGGTTTCACTTTCTTAAGAATCGTTGTCTTATAGGTGTGCATATTTAAGTAGGCTTGCCTGGTGTGTAATGTAGCAAGAGCAACCAGCATGGAAATGTTTGTCCAAAGAAGTATTAAACAAGGGACCATTCTTGGAGCTTCCTGCTTTTTGGCACAGCAAACTTTGAAAATAAGTGGTCCCATTTCTTATCAGCTGTCAATGATTTCACCTAATTATAACTTATTCTTTAATTACCTTTCTAAAAGGCTATTGCTTTTAAGTTTTAACATTCGAAGAAACTTCTAATTACCATGTGCTTTGTATTAAGAAGTTACTCTCAGCTACTTCTAATTACCATGTGCTTTGTATTAAGAAGTTACTCTCAGCTATAATGGATGATGAGAGTAATGGAAGTTAGCCCTGTGCCAAACGTTTTCTAGCAGGGTCTTCATTTATTTTCCTGCAAAAGAAAGAAAAACCTCTTGTATAGTTCAAAAATTTCAAAGTTTCTCTTTATTATTTTAAATTACTAAAAAAATTATAATATAAGAAACTATAAAATTTTAAATTTGTGACTTTTATGATTAGATAAAATTTAAGATATTTCTATTGTTAATTAATTTGTAGATTGATATTGTAAATTTATAAAGTATTGGATCGATCAATTGTAGTGATAGCAAAGTAAGAAGAGAAGTTTTATTGAAAATTCTTCTTAATTTATTTTAATTTCACCACTGAGCAGTATTTGAGGATAACTTTTGATAGAAGTACAAGTTGAAGTGATTTGATACTTAAAAGGTATAAGATTGATTAGTTGTAATGATATCACTTAGGAAAAATTGATGAAAAGACATGTTAGTTTAATTTGATATCACCGTTAAGCATTGTTCAGTATTTTGGGAATAATAAGAAAATTATATTGAATATAAATAAGAAATTTTAATGAAAGTATCTTGTGCAAATGTTATTTGACATTTGGGTCATAATTTTTTATAATAATATTGAATCGAGGTGATTCAAGAAAGAAATTTTTTTTATAATTCTTAAAAAGACACATAGATATAATATTAGATAGTTGAATTTAGACCATTAATTAATGAATATCTACGATTCTTTAATTTTTAAAAAAGTTGGACAATTTTCATTTTTTAGTTTGTTGTTTGTGCATAGTAATTATTTTATTGGGTGTTAATTAGCTATTTGCATCTTTTAATTTTCATTTTCAAGTAGATTAGGGAAGAACCTAATTAAGATATTAAGTAGAATTAGGTTTCCTTCAAATTAATAAGTCTGAAGGATTGAGTTAAGTGGAATTGCATAATTTATAAACATATAGAAACAAATAGATATATGGATTATTATTTTTGGTGTCGATATGTATCGATCCATAGTTATGTGTAATAAATTGTGGATGCATTTCTCATAGTCGATACCTTATACGTATGCATGGTGTGTAAATGAATGAGTATTAATGACTATATGATTTAAGTCCCTAAAAGTATGACCAATATATATAAGTGCATTAATACAATTGGTGGAGGCCTATTAATCGTAGCCAAAGTAAGGTAGATATCAATATGCCGACCAAAGTGAATTAGTTAGTGTCAAAAAAATTAGGCTGGTACTAATTTATTGATTAAAGCGAATAATTAATTCCACAGGTAGATACCATTCTATTAGTTAAAACGAATTAGTCAACACCTGCCTTAAACGAGTATATAGCTTTCTGTTTTAATTTGGCATCGCATGATAGATTTTAATATAATTATGTCCAAAATTTAAATCAAATTGACTCTAGTTTTGCGCGTAACGGTAGCCATAAAATTGACGTGGATACTACCGAGTCCTCGTAGCTGCTTAATTACCATTATGCATGCCTTTGGTAATTTGTAATAGTTAGATGAAGAGGGACCAGCCACTTACATATATTAGGTGATAATGGGCACATGGACACTTGGGAAGATTATTAAATGATTCATTAATCTAAATCAAGCATGGATCATGTGAATTTTTTGTCTGCTAGCTACCTTGCAAGGTTCTTTGGCTTTATTTGCAAGTACTATGGACTTATTGTTTAGAAGTAGTTGATCTTTATTATAATGCTTGGTAGATATGACAAAAAGTGTAGAATTTAAATGACCGTTGGATGTCTTCAAAGATTCTTAAAATTGAATTCTATTAAAAAAATTTTATTTGGTTGGTCTATTCGAATTTAATTGTAACCAAAAAGAATGGAGACTTAACTAAAAGTTTGACTTAGAAACTGATTGATCTATTCAATTATAAGTGTAAGTAAACTTGTATTCAAATTTAAAGCAAAAAGTTATAAACTCTAACTCAGATGTAAGTTAAGAACGAGCTCTAAAAGCCTCCGCTGTCAGCTCTAGAGATTCTCCACGAATGATGTACTGTGGAACTCTGCGTTAGTTAAGCTTTTAATTCCTATCTCCTTTGTACTCACCAAAAAAAAAAAAAAAAGAACGAGCTCTAAAAGTATAGACAGAGGCCGGCAATTCTCCTACCTGCTAGGCCTGTTATAGGTATTCGGTTATGGAAGATTCAGCCTAGACACGACGTCTTCTAAACGAGCCCAAAAAGAAGAGAGAAGCCGCATGTAAACAAACTCACGAACAAACCGAATCTGATTCAACCTTTAAAAAGCCGTACACTCAAGCCCACGATAAAAGCATCAAAATTTGGAGGCGCCACTCCGCGGCGCACACAATCGCAATAAGAGGAGGCCCTTTCTAGTTTTTTCTTCCTTAATCTCTCAGAGCTACATTGCTACTTTAGCTTTAACGGTGGCCCAGATTTGGAGGCTTCGACTCTGAATCACCGCCCTTACTCTCCCTAAAACCGCTCCGTTCTCGCTAGCGTGTACAAACAAAGCTAAGGTCACTACTCACTCCTGCACACAATCTTTCATTTCTTTTTCTCTCTTGAAAACTGTATCTGAGGAGAAGCTAAAAGAATCGTCGAGAATGTTCGACGGTTTTCGAAAGTCTAATTTGAATCTTGGTTTGTTTGTTTCGATTACCGGAACTTGAAATGTTTGCCTCAACTTTGGTTTCGGAATCTATTTTTGTTGTTGTTGCTGCTGCTGCTCATTTGTCTGTTCCGTTGCTGGGGAGCTTGAGGAGAAGAGAGAACGAAGATGTTTGAACTGTTTTATGTGGTTTGTTAGAGGTCTGCTTGTGTTCGATTTCTTTAAAATATTCATGTCGTGAGTAATTGATGAATGTGTATTTGGAGGTGCTTATGTATTTGCTTCTTTGTTTGACATGTTGAACTTAAGAATGTCCGCTGCAAAGGATCCTGAATGTAGTATTTGTCTAACTATGCGTTTAAAAGTTGACGATCTTTGACAGTTTAGTGTTTATGTATACTTTTATTAAGTGTATGCTGTAATTTTCTTTTTGTTTCTGATGTGGAGGACGTTGTAGTTTTATATTTGTGGAATATGTGGGGAGAAGATATTTATAATTGTTATCGAGCTTTGTGGGTTAATAGATTAGAGTAGGCAATGGATGAGGTCAGTAACACTGGTCGAGTTCTGCTGTTGGTGAAGACACGCGTTTGTTGCTGTTTGATGATAATGAGGGGTAGTTAAGCATTGAAATTTCAGTTTATTCAACATGCTATGATAGCTTTTAATGTCTCTTCACGAATCTCTTTAGTTTGTTTTATCCAGACAAGTAATAGTAACACTTATTTTAATACGTAGCTCTTTTAAAAGGACTACTTTTCAGGCCAATAACTTGCTGTTGTCCAAGTGTTTCAAATTTTTCTTGATATCTATATTTTTTATCAAGCCAAAATGAAACGCATTATTTAATTATGGTAGTCTTTGACCAATTAAGTTAAAACAAGATACTGGCATAAATTCTGGTTATTTTCATCCTTTTTATTCTTTTTTGGAGTTCATGAGTTTACCAATAAAGCATTAATGGACTGATAGATCATTTCCCTCTTTATAATATATATATATATCAGAAAGATTTGCCTGAAATCCTTCTCAGATCATTTCATTCTTAATAATGTATATCTTGCACATATCAGCTTTATTTTCCATTTGCATAATTTGACTGTTCTCTGATCTTCTTCTTCTTCTTTTTTTTTATGGCCTGAACTAATTAAGGACTGGAAGCTAGAGGCCATCAGCATGATTCTTTCACATAAGCTTTTATCACTTGCCTAATTGTATGTTGTAAAACTTGTACCAATTACTTCTTCAGAATTTGTACGAAAATCCAATACCTCGTAGGTACTTGGTAGTTGGTGAATTTTCCTTGGAAACTTATTTAGGAATGCGTGTTTTTGAAGCATTGGTGCAGATTAAGGAGTAAATGATGAATGAGACTATCTGATGCAAAATCCTGTGCAATTTATGGGAATTTTTTATATTTTTCAGCCATATTCAACATAAAGAACACTTTCTCAATTTGCATGGGGCATTGCTTTCTTCCCTTGTTTTGGAGATCCCTTTTTGCAAGGCATGACCTCAAATGAGGCGAGGAACAATGGAATGGTGGTTGCCACTCTCATTTTTCCTCTCTTTTGCCATTTTCTCCAAATTGTTATTTAGGGATTTGAGGTATTTGTATATAATTTATGTTGCATCTCCTTTTGCATTCTAGGTTTTCTGGAGCATTTAAATGCATGTGGAAATTATAAGGTTTCTACAATGTAGCAATTTAATGCATCGAAATAAGCACTAATGTACTCGTTTTTGTAAAACATGTGTATGCGCTTCTCTCAACTATTACCAAACTCTTCAAATTTTAACTTTCATTGACCTAGAGGAGAATTGATAGAGATATATGGCTCCACCTCTTGTAATTTTGTTTAAATTTTCAGCATAATCTTAAGTATATCAATGGTGAGGCTATGAGCATATTAGACGAATCATTAGTTCTGACTGTTAAACTGAAGAGTGTAAAGTTTATTCTGCCTTGATTGTGATTTTTAAAAACTTTCCACAGTTTGAGTTTGTACCAGTGTATAGGTTACGGGAATAGACCTGCTTGTAAACAATATATAACCTCAATGATAAAATCATTTTCCTCAATGGCATGGAATACTGTTGTATAATATTGAGTATATACATTTGCTATTTTAGCAGTCTCACTTTATACAGAATTTACCAGAAAGGTTACAGTTGGACATTCCTGCCTGTACCTTATACATCATATGTGGAATTGTCTGAGCCATTTTCTGAAATCTGATTGGGATATTGACAATTGATTACATATTCTGGTTCGTTAACTCTTCTCTTATTATCACTTCCTTCAGGTAAATATTTTTGATGAAGAGGTTGTGACAATATATGTGCTATTGTTGGCAAGTGAAGATTGTTGATTTCGTGGTCAGTTTCTGAAGCAAATACTTGCTTCTTACGTCAAATGTCTACAATAACGTGAACGCTTTTACCAGTCTATCAGTCAGTTCTTATGATAAGGGTTGGAGTCATATATATTGTTTGAAGCTTGACCAAAGTTGAGAGTTTGTATAGATATTGCTGTCAACTTTCAATGTCCAGGGCAGAGCATATGGGTGTTTCTCCATCAAAACTTGGTTGTCATACCAACAATTATCCATGTCCTAAGCAAACTGTAGTGGAACAGACTCATGGATTAGATTCTGAGTCAAAATACAATGCGAGGTGTGAGCGGGAGGATCAGTACGAGAAAGAATTTGTTCAGACTGGACCAGGAGACAGTATTGCAATCCCCGGGCATGTTGCTAGTGAACCATTGGGAACATCTGTCAAAGATGTATACAAAAGTACTGAAGTTCTAGATCCCCTTCTTGAACATACATCTAGGACGAGTACAGCTCCTAGAAGTTCAAGCATGGATTTTGATGGTGAATGTGCACATAGTGGTCCATTGAAGGAAAATGGACTGGTTAGCTCTGAAGTAATAGCAAATGAAAGCAAGGAAACCAATGGTACACCGTCAAGCAGTATTGTGACAGAAAAATTGCAAGCATTTCCTGTTGATTCCCTCTATCCTTTTACTGAAGTTGTGGCACAACTGCATGAAGATTCAAACGAAAGTAACCAGGTTGGTGTTAAAAATTCTCTCCACCAAGAAACTACATGTTTCCCAGCCCCTGAGTTTCCATTGAATAGCAATTGTTGTGATACATTGCAGGAGAGCAAAAATGTTGACTCTGAAATGGTGCAAAAGAAAATAGAGGAACTGAGAGCTTCACCCATTTGTGTTCCTAATGAATCTTTGAATCAAACTCCTACATCCATTTCAAGTAGTCAGTTTTTGGGTCTACCTCCTGATAATCAGACCCCGATTCCTGTTACTGAGCTATTAGGATCAGTGCAAAGTGATATGGACAATCATTCAAGTGTCAAACAGTTTGAAACACCAAAGAATGCACTTAATAACTCCAGCAGATTGGGAGGAAAGGTTAAAAAAACGCCAAAGTTTTCCAGGAAAAAATACATGTTGAGATCCTTGACAGGGACGGATAGAGTTCTGCGGTCAAGATCACAAGGGAAACTTAAAGCACCTGAGACCAGCAATAGTTTAGCTAGTTCTAATTCCAATGTGGAGAAAAAAAACCAAAGAAGAAAAAAGAGAATAAAAGAGAGAGTTGTAGCAGATGAATATTCAAGGATCAAGACACATCTAAGATATTTATTGAATCGAATGAACTATGAGCAAAGCCTGATCATTGCTTATTCTGGAGAGGGCTGGAAAGGACTAAGGTTTGTACACTGATCTCAAAGATCCTTTCAATTATATTTTGTAGCATTATCTTCCTAATTTTTTATAAAGTAATTTTGAGTCTGACTGTGGAAACTGTGGTGTTGAATCATATTTTTTGTTTTTGTTGGGCTACATATATCCACAACTAGTCCTGCTCTACATCTAAGTTGTAAAAACACATATCTCAAATAAGCAAAATGGCTAGAACAAGAAATTATTAATCTAAGATATGATTATCAGGAATAGCTGATCGGTTAAGAGACATAAAATCATATGACAGAAACTCAATAAGCATGGGAATCCAATTGAGAAGTTGAATATGATATTATTTTGTGTCAACTAGACATGTGGTTCTGTACAAAACTGAAGGATGAATCTTGATTTATACTAACGTGAAAATGTAACTACTAACAAAGCATGGTAGTTTGACCAATTGCTTCTGTGCCGTAAACTCTGGAGCAATATCACCATTTTGTGGTCGTATACATAATTGAAGGACGAATCTAGATTTAGCACCCCAGAACTCCTTGCTAGCATGAAACTAAGTGCTAACCAAGCCTGATAGTCTTACCAATCATTGCAGTGCTATAAACTTTGGTTTAATTTATTGTAGAGAGGAAACATGGAAAGAAGATGAAAGACTGCCCCTTTATGTCTGTGTTAGTCCTCATACTCCAATAGATGTGAAAGACTAGTAATTTTGTCAAAAACACTTTAACAGTGTTATAGTGGACCCAAAGACTGTGTATCTTCATTGATGGCCCTGTCACACATCTGTAAAAATGGCGTTTTGCTGCATAAAATGTACTCAAAATTTTTTGGATTCTTTTTGATAAGCTAGCTTATATTCTGTTTTCTCGACTCTTGAGAGAATCTGAATTAATTTGGTCTGTCCTTTGCTCTTGATCTGTAGCTTCTTGTTACACTCTCTATATGTTTAATGATTTTCTCCACCAACAGGTTGTATTTAATATTCCATTTATGTAATTTCTGCAGCCTTGAAAAGTTGAAGCCGGAGAAGGAGCTGCAACGAGCCACAGCAGAAATTTTACAACGTAAACTGAAAATAAGGGATTTGTTTCACCGTATTGATTCATTGTGTGCTGAAGGAAGGTTTCCTGCCTCTTTGTTTGATTCTGATGGACAGATCAGCAGTGAGGATGTGAGAGATTTCTTGAGTTTTTGATCATGCTTGTTGAGAATTCTTGTTCCTGCTTATTGCTCTAGCCTAAAATATTTCTTCAGTTTTTGATACTGAGATGCTGAAATATAACCACTTCAGACAACTTCTTTTTTGGCAGATATTTTGTGCCAGATGTGGATCCAAAGACTTGACTACGCATAACGATATTGTTCTGTGTGATGGTATTTGCGACCGAGGGTTCCACCAGCTCTGTTTGACACCTCCATTGCTAAAGGAAGATAGTAATGTTCTATTCAGTTGGTGGATAAGATGTGGACTGACTTTGATATTTGTTTCACAGAGTTGCTTTCATTATTCTTAATTCTTTTGATATCCCCCTTGGAATGCAGTTCCTCCTGATGATGAGGGTTGGCTATGCCCTGGGTGTGATTGTAAACTTGATTGCATTGATATGCTAAATGATTCTCAAGGAACGGATCTTTCTTTCATGGATAGCTGGGAGGTAATTATGTGACAATAATAGTTTATTATGAACTAATTTAATATTTTATTTAAATATTTAATAGAAATTTTTCATTGTTCTTCTGTCCCATGTGCAGAAGGTATTCCCTGAAGCTGCAATTGGACAAAATCTGGATCAGAACTTTGGACTTTCCTCGGATGACTCTGATGATAATGATTTTGATCCTGATGTTCCAGAAATATATGAAAAGAGAGAGGGAGATGAATCTAACTCTGATTCACACATAGATGAGAAAAGAGAGGAAAATGAAACAAGCTCAGATGAGTCAGACTTCACTTCTGCATCTGATGAATTGCCTTCTCCTCATAAAGATGACCAGTATGTGGGGCTTCCTTCTGATGATCCTGATGACGACGACTTTGATCCTGATGCTTCAGATCGTGATGAAAAGGTGGAGGAAGAAAGTTCAAGTTCTGATTTTACATCAGACTCTGAAGATCTTAGCGCTGCTCTTAATGACAATGAATTATCAGGGGAAGAAAAAAATATGTTTGGGCTTAAAAAAGACTCTAGTACACCTAGATCAAGGATTGGTAGAAAGGAGTCTTTGAAGGGTGAGCTTATGTCCATATTGGAGCAGAACGCAAACCAAGAATGTTCTGAATCTGTTTCTCAGAAAAGAAATGTGGAAAGATTGGATTACAAAAAGCTGTATGATGTGAGTTCTTCTTTATTTAGTCATGTTTTTCACGATCCTCTGGTCATATTTGCCAAGCTTTTATCTCAGAAGTGATTTCAACTCCAATAAACTTGCTACGACTCAAACTCCATGTTAATGGAGGTGTTCCACCTGTACAAAGAAAATGTGCCCCCTTTGTACTTAGAATAATTTTCTGTTATGCTCTGTCTATTTGGTATGTGTGTCTAGAAGAATTTGATTTGGAGTAAGAGATGAACTTTCTACTCTTGCAATATGTCAGTGCCATAAGCTACTTGTCGATTGTTGAAAACAAGAATAATGACAGTCCTTGCCTTCTTAATTGACGGTAATGTCTCCATATGTGTGCATGGGAAATAGACAGTAGCTTGTGCTATGGAGCAATTAGAGAAGCTACTCAGGTTGTGTCAATGTGTAACTGTTCCAATGATGGCTAGAAATGCAAGTACATTTAATACTAGAGGTGATTATCTTGTGATAGCATATTTAATGCATTGGATGTTTGCTATTGTCTGTTTTCTTGTTCCCTTCTGTAGTTTACTTAGATTTCATCCTTGTGATTTGTGAAGGAAACATATGCAAATGCTTCATCTGATTCGAGTGATGATGAAGATTATGCTGATAGAGTCAGAACAATGAAGAGAAGTGCAAAAGAAATTCCTTCAGCTTCTGCTAATGGAATTGCTTCCATGAATATGAACGGGAGTTCCAATTTGCAGCAATATATGGGGGAAACTGGGAATACTAATGAGGCAGAAAGGTGCCATAAAGTTAACTTAGATAATGCAATTACGTCACCGGCTAAAATATACGGGGGATCATCTGCATCTGGTTGTAGTGGAAAAAATGCTAGGTCATCATCATATAAGAGACTTGGAGATGCTGTGACACAGGTAAGCCTTTTACAAGTCTTCTTTTTTGAGTCTGGATCTCTTTGGTATTAATTAAATATTGAAGTCTTTCTTAAATGGTCAGAAATTTGATCTTAATTTGTGGGCTATGATTCGGGATTGTCAAGTTGCAGTTTTAGTGTTTTCATTTCTTATTAAAGATGAATAACTTCTTCAAGATGGAAAACAAACTTCCACGTTTTTGCAAATGCTCTGCACCCTAGCTCATTGTTTTGGAAACAGTGGAAGCACGTATTATGAAGTAAAGGTGAAAAGCTGGCAGTAATATTGGTTAACATTTGATTATATAATTTATCATGCATCTTTTGGATTGTTATCTTGGACTCCAGTCATTCATTCTTATGTGTCTGGTCGGTTGTTTTTGGAAATAAATCAATGGATGAAAGTTAGTTTAGGCTCTTTATTCACTTTGCCATAGAAAATTGTTTTAGCTTATTTGCTTTTCTAGTTTTCAATTAATAATGGACGAAATTATGGTTGTTTTGCTATTCAGACACTCTACAACTCCTTCAAGGAAAATCAGTATCCTGACCGAGCTACAAAAGAAAGATTGGCCAACGATCTGGGAATTACTTTTCAGCAGGTTATGCATCTTTGCTATCAGTCATTCATTTAGCAACGTATGAACATGTGGAGATATAATGCATATTTATTTATTTGTTATTTTTCCTCTTTAGTAGATATCTGCTACTTATTTTATGTAACTGGAAAGATGTTGCACAATGCAGGTTGACAAGTGGTTTGGGAATGCTCGTTGGAGTTACAAACATTCTTCATCGGTGGAGCCAACCCAGGGAACTCCGGCAGCTAAGTCCCGGGAGCCAAATACAAAAAAGGCATCGCCTGAAGCAGGACATGAAGCTCGTAATAACGGAGGCCAAGGTGAGGGATCATCCAAGTATAATGCAACTGCGACAGAGAGTTATGCTGGGGTTGCAGTATCATCCAAGTATAATGCAACTGCGACAGAGATCGGCAGCAAATTGGATAACCAAAAAAGCAGTAAACTGAATTATAATCCCCCAAAAACTAGAGGGAGAAAGCGCAAATCAGATGATCAGAAGTTAGATCCAAATGTAGGAGGAAGTCAACCATCAAACCCACCAAAAACTGGAGAGACGCAAACGCAGGTCGGTGGAAGAACGACCAGAGGAAGGAAATCGGTTTCTTAATATTTTTATTTCATATATTTGTTCTTGCAGGAGAATTAGCGAGCGTCTGCCTGATGCAAGATATCGATGCCATTGTTGTAATTTAATAATGCTCCCAATTTTTTTAAAAGCGGCCTTTTAGATTCTATCTTAAGAGAGATCCTTCGAACTTTACAAATTTCTTTTGGCTATTTGAATCTCTCTAGTTTTTTTTTCTTTTATTTTTTTCCTTATTTCATTAAACACAACCAGCCAAACATGCATTTACGAGCCATTGGGCAAAAGAGCCCACCCAAACATTTTCCGGAACAAGAGATCAATAATAAAACTTAAGAGCTAATCTATTTCCTTCAATATTGTGAATATTGTATCGAATTTAGCATTAGATTTCGTTTTATATAAAACCAAGAATAATAAAGTATTTAAAATGTTATAATTATTTACATTAAAATATTATATAATAAGAATAATATTGGTCCATAAGAATATGGTATAGCTATTGTTTTCTGTGCCTCTCAGCAAATAAATCCATAGACTACTTATTTTTTGAATGCCCATTCTCAAAAACTATTTGGGACTATTGCCTCTCTCATTTTAACTTGCCCACTTTCAACCACTCTAATCTTTCAACTATCCTTTCTTGGTTCATAACTCTTTCTAGTACCAGAGTTTCAGCCATCAATCACTTCCCTTTATTGCTCTTCACCACTGTTTACCAAATATAGATCGCACGTAATGTTAGAACCTTCAAGAATGAAGCCATGACTGAGGAGAGAGTGCTTTCCAGAGTAATCCTTACGTTAGGGAACTTCTCAGCCTATACACCGAGGGGAGATAATTTTAATTTAGTTCTTCGCTTACTTTTGCAGGTTAATTACTCAGTCTTTTCCAGGTCACAGCTTTCAAGGTTCTCATTGGATAGACCATGTTTGTCATGCCTACCTTTAGAGGTGCAACACTGTTACTTCTTGGCGGCAACTTTCTCCCTAGCATTCCGAGGCCACGGTTGTTCTTTTCACTTCAGTTTCTCCTTGGCTTGCTTATTATGGGTTTGGAATTTTTTAGTTAGGCTCTCTTCTTGGATTATAGATGCTTGGGTTTTATTTGGCTGCGTTTCTTTGTGTTTTTGTTGTTAAATGGGTAATGGATTGCTTCTTCCATAGCTACAGTGTCCCTAAGTTTATCTTGGACTACCCTAAGGCTAGTTGCTAATTTTAGCTGGTTGTGCCTTCTATGGCACTAGTCTGTGAACTCTTTGTACATATTTTGTTTCATTAATTTATTTTTCTGATTTATCAAAAAAAAACACAATAAAGTAGAAGTGAAATGTAAAGTATTTACAATTAAAAGTTTTGTATTTATGATGTATATATAGATTAGGTACAAGTGAAATTAAAAGAAAAGAGAAAATAAAAAAACTTAAACTTTTTTCAACGTTGTATCCACTCAAATTTTATTAACTTAATTTTCATTTGGTATAAAATTCTTATCATTCTTGAGGAGTCTTATCATCATATTATTTAAACTCATTATACCAAATTAACATATCAATACTTTGCTATCCAAGATTTATCTTCCAAGTCGCTTTCATTTATAAAACTTATTTCCTCAAATACTTAATCCTCTAAAAGATCAATATAATGAAGACAAATTGGATATAAAGAACTCCTTTTTCTATTAAGAGTCATAATAAAAAATTAAATTAAATTACCAAGAAATTATGAGAAATTATATTCAATTTAATAATGATAATATCATATCTTTCTTAAAGGTTCAAATTATATCAAATAAATACTAAATCATTTAATTTTTTGTGCTCCAATTTGTTTCTTTTTTGGGAATGGATGAATTCAAATGTATCCAATTTCTGTTATAACTCATGCATTGACTAAGAATTTAAACTGCAAACTTTTACAATTCTAGAACATCATTTCCAAATTGGTTGCACCAAGCAACTGTAAGACAACAAAAGTAAGCTTACAAACAAAATAAAGTGATTATTAATTTTAAATAAATAACAAAAGTAAACAAAAAATTGGATTAAGTTTGTCTCTTTGATGTATTGCATGGGCATCCCAAAATCACTGCATGCTTCCTTGTATACCTCTATTTGTAATCTAAGGTGATGTTTTTATCATTTCATATAAAACAATTATTGTGATAGTTAACGACATTTCCCTTTTTTTAACTTCAACTTTTGGTGTGTGTAAAGCTTGGTCTAAATAAAAACTTAGATTTAGAAATGCCTAATAGCAAACAATAGAAAGAAAAGTTGTCTTTTCCATCTTTCATTAATAACTACAATATAAGGTATATACAAGAAAGTCTTAATTTTCAAATTAAATTTGATTGCTTCCTTCACCTTCTCTATGACATCATAAAAGTAACCAATGGTTGCCTTCATATCACTATCAACTATCAAACAGACGAAATACTTTTATCAAAGGCTTATGAATTTGAATAACAAATTGACTTTTAGACTAAAATTTATAACCTTCAAAAATAATCTTAGAAAACTTGTGTCTTTTATGTTGAATTGAATTTCATTTAATTCTCTTTATAAAAACTTTTGGATTCAAGCTCGAACTAAATAGTTTTGTGTAAATTAAACTTTGGACTAAGTTCAAGTTTAAAAAAATTGTCAAGCTCAGGCCATATGTGTTAAGTCAAATTGACTTTACGTGTTGAATAATTTTGATGAAAACAAAAAACAGACAAATGAAAAGTAGATGAACTATTCCTTAACAAAAAGCAGACAAAAGCTATTCAAAAGAAACACAGACGGAAGCTATCCAGAAAAACAGACGGAAGCTGTCCGAAGAAAAAAGCAGACGGAAGCTTAGCGAGAAAAATAGACGGAAGCTGTCCGAAGGAAAAACAGACGAAAGCTTAGCGTGAAAAAGCAGACGGATGCTTAGCGAGAAAAAGCAGACGGATGCTTAGCGAGAAAAAGCAGACGGAAGCTTAGCGAGAAAAAAGCAGACGGAAGCTTAGCGAGAAAAAGCAGACGGAAG
>JAOTAX010000198.1:36903962-36916684 GCA_025629825.1 Erythroxylum guanchezii | reverse complement strand
AAATTATGGAGAAATTAATATCAAATTACGACAATGTACTGACAATTTGCAAATTATGAAAGCTCGATATAAGGAACTAATTTAAGTGCAAAAATCATCAATTAGTTAAGAAAGTGGGGCCAATTTATAATGTAAACTTGGCTCAATCACACATACACTACAATTATGAAATAGATGCCAACAGTAAGACGATATTTGCGCAAATGACATTTTTTAGAATATTTTCTTTTGGGAACTCATATAACACACACACACACACATATATATTTTCTTTTTTAGGACACATTTATAAACTTTTTTTTTGAAATATCAAGAAGAAAATGCAAAATAAGCTATTGACACCATATAAAGATGCGTGCAAGTGCTCATAAATTTTGGCTCAAGAGGCTAGCAATAGATAGGTGTTTAAGGAATTGTGTTTGGGTTAAAGGGTTTTGAAAGAATGCCTCTATCATGTTAACAAAATTCTAGTTCCTAAAGCTTTGATTAAAAATTGAAGCAAGTTCTAGAGAGATATGAAATAAGCAGATAAACACAAAATTTGGAAAATTCGGGCCCACATATCCTTCCAACAAAGTTAATATCTCAATGAACAATCTCAAGGTTTAAAAACATAAAGTGCTACTTTGTCAACATACCTTTACTTATTTTGTGTTGAAACATCGAAAATGAAATTAGCCAAAACCGATTATCATTTAAAGAATGGAAGGTATTTTCAAAAACTCAAGAATCACTTTAAAACTTATAAAATCTTTGAGAAACGAGAGTGACAAGAAACGGATGAGGGAGAATTGTTGAATTGAGGCAAATTCTTTTTTCAGACAATCATTTCTGCAAAAGTATGGCACCGCGGTGAACTTTCACAAGCATTGTCGTGGCGAAGAAAGAGTTCGCCGCGGCGAAAATCAAGCACATGGCCGCGAGGAAGGCAGAGTGCACCGCGGCAAAAAACCTCAGAAACTCAATTTCCATAATCACCAAGTTTAAAATTGCTAACATTATGCACAATTGGCTAAAACGAACATGTAAATGGCCAAAATGGAGCACAAATAAGAGTTGCGAGATTGGAAAACCTCCCCCACACTTAAACATAATATTGTCCTCAATGATAAAATAATCAGAACACAATAACAATTAATCAGAAATAAATAAGGTGAAAGGGAAAGGCGCATGCACAACAAAGTGAAAGAACAAAGTGAATTAGATACAAATGGTGCACAAAAAGGTGGACATTACAAAAATAAACAGAGCATCTAACAAACGAACTAGAAAAATACAACAAAAAGAAACACTCGAACTAGTCCATCGGGTGGTCATCTGCAACATCTGAAGGAGCGTCTCTTGGTGTGCCGACATCGTCAAGGGAATCATCGTCGTCAAAAGGAAGCGGAAAATGAAGGTGTACAGTAATCAATGCATCCATCTGTCGGCTATACCGCCGATCTCGTTCCTGTCTGACGACCACCTGGAAGAGAGTCTCCTAGAGAGTAGCCACTCAGCTGGCGATGGTCTGTAAGGCAATGGGCTCAGGAGGGGCCGAAGCGGGAGGATCGTCTTCTGGTGGCACTATAGTAGCAGGGCTGGTAACAGAAGCAGGAGGTGGGGTGGAACGGGGAGGGGATCGAAAAGGAGGCTGGAGTCGGAGTTGTTATAGGCGGATGTAGTGAAACAGAAAGATCGGGTCGAAGTAGCTGTCATTGTTGTATTTCGGGATATGATGGGCCCGAAATAGGTCGTTAATGAGCTGTGGGAAGATTATAAAGTTGGTGAACTTGGCGGTAGTGATGGAATCATGAATGACAGAGGCAATGGCATGGGTGATGTTGACCGGGCGACCAATCATTAGGAGATACAAGTATAGGGCTTATTGTTTGGTTACGTAAGTGAGGTGGATGGTGGGAAGGATGTTGTTACTCACCAAATGAAGCCAAGGACAAGCCTCGAGGCGGAGATCATAACGCTTGAGATAGCATTGATAGATTTTAGGTTGATGCTAGACGACACCCTCAGGATAGAGGGTACGAATGACATCGTCCCAGGGATAGTGGTGTATCAACTGCTCGTAGTAGCAGCAGATGATAGGAGGAAGGTTATAGTGTTCTTAGATGCTGGTGGTGATAAAAGCGGTAGGGACTGTGACACCCCGAAAATTAATTTCCAAGATGTTGTGGAGGAGGGCATAGGTAAAAAAAATGAAGAACAAATTTGTCATTGCCCTGATCCTTAGTTTGAACTAATCTTGTTAGTTGGGAGTTTACTAGTTGGCGGACAAAAGGGTTGTTATATGGAGTCAAGGGAAACTAGCGCTCTTTAATGAACAGCCTAGTGTCGATCTTCTCAACTAGGTCAGTATATTCTGAATCGGCTGGAGGAGGAGAATGAGTGCAGGGATGAGATGGATGGGAAGATTGGGATGGATGGGAGGATTAAGAGTGATGGAAGGAATCGAAGGAGCTAGAGGAGGTAGTGGGGAAGTGACGAGTAGGGCTCTTAGTTCGAGGCATATTCCTACAGAAAACAAGGAAAAATAAACACAAGGATTAAACAAAATTCACTAAAAATATCAAAACCTGTAAAGCTCACCGCGGCGAAATAGGTTTGTCGTTACGGCGAAAACTGTACTTCCCAAGCCACGACAAAGAAAGTCAGTCTGCCATGTCATGGTGAAAAAAGTTTCTTCGCCATGATGAACTAATCCTAACGTCAGAAAAATAAGCGAGTAAGGAACAAAACAAAAGAGGGAACGTCAGAAAAATAAGCGAGTAAAGAACGAAACAAAAGAGGGAAAACTTACGAAGGAGGAAAGGGATTCAAACACCAACCACGCACACAAAATTGCTGAAGGAGAAGGAGAGTGAAGAGAACTGTCGTAAGTAACTCGAATTAGCCGCGGCGAAGTTTAAGTGAAAGAAACGAAAATGAAAGAGGGAGAAGAGGGCGGTAAGTTGAGAAGGATGGGGAAGGGAAATGACGAAAAAGACAGGGGGTAGATGAAAGGTCAGAAGAACATCAAGGGTAAAAGAGAAATTTCACACAGGGATTTTGTGCTGAATGGTCTTTCGCTGTAGCAAAAGAATTAATGTACACCACTGCGATGGCTGCATAAAAATGTTCACCGTAGTGAAAAACATTAATTCACACCGTGGCGAATTGGCTTGAGAGGCGTTGTGGCTACGGTGACTGATGAGTTTACCGCGGCGAAATGTACCACGTCACGGTGAAGTTTTGCCGAGAGACAAAGGAGAAAAGACATGACAATTCCTAACTGGATACTTAACTCATATATGCAAGCCCTTCATCAGTACAAAACAAAATGCAATTCACCATCTACACCAATTTTATCTATCATAAAAGATGAGTCATGCATCTAATAAAATACAGAGTTCAAAGGGAAGATGAATTATTGCAGCAGAATAAGTAAACCTACGTCCGACTAAAAACTAAACCTAATCCTACTGAGGTAGTTCCTCCCTCACACTTAGTCAACATACTCATGCATAACAATGCCATCTTCAATCATAAAGCAAGAGTACATTGTAAGTGAAGGAAGAGAAACAACTTGTTGCTTATGGTGGATCCTGCAACTCCTGGGGGACGTTTGGCTCATAGCCATGTTATGGCGAGGTAACTCGACAACTTCCCACTTCTGTGCTAACGTCCACACTCCGTAGTTCACCTGAAACATCAGCAAAAAATACTTCCTCTAAGGAATCATTAGTTAATGGGTTTATTACCAGTTCAAACTCAATGCATGCATCATCAACAACAACGTCAAACATGTTCACTCCTAGGAGCAAATAGTCCTCATTGGGTTGCTTCATAGCCTCATATATATTAAAGCTAACCTGTTGATCTCCAACCTCCATGGTGATCTTACCTTCCTTCATTCTAATCATAGTACTAGTAGTCCTTAAGAAGGGTCGACCGAGAATCACGAAAATGTACTGCACAACTTCAGTAGACATGTCAAGCACATAAAAATCAGCTGGAAAAACCAAACTCTTGACTTGAACCAAATTGTCTTCTATAATTCCCACTGGATGCCTAAAAGATCTATCAGTTAGTTGTAACACGACAGATGTGGGCTTTAGACTCTTAGCTCCTAATGCTTGATAAACAGACTTAGGCATCACATTGATTGCTGCCCCCAAATCTAACAAGGCTCTTCCTATGGTAACTTTCGCTATTGTGCAAGGAATGGTGAATGATCTAGGGTCTTGACATTTGATGGGTATTTGTGGTTTGAACAGGGCTGACACAGTCGAGCTCACTTGGACTCTCTCATTGGGCCTAAACTTCCTTTTGTTTGTGCACAAGTCCTTAAGATATTTAGTATAGGCCGGAACCCTTTTCACTAAATCAAGTAAAGGGACGTTGCCTTTGATTTTTCCAAACATCAATTATATCTTTTTCATGCTTAATGTCAATCATTCACTTGCTCATCAAATATGAATTAGGAAAAGGAAGGTCTTGAAGATTTACCTCCTTACCTTGGGCTTCGTGCTTTCTTGATTCCTCATGCTCATGTGTTGATACTTTTTCTTTGGAACTCTTTGAAGTAGCTCCTTTGTTCTTTGATGCAGACTTCCTTTCGTTCAAAAGTGATTCTTCCCTAGAGCTCTCGAATTTCTTGATATTGTTCTATGGTAAAGGAAATTCTCCACTATAAACTCCTCACCACATTCTTCTTCTTCCTGATGATTGAACCTCACTTGTTTCCGAATTCGGAGAGCAATTGCATTTAAACATTTTGGGTTCATCACAGTGTTTGAAGGAATGGTTCCACTGCTTCTTGTTTGGTTCTCACTCATATTGTTGGACAATTGAGTGACATAAGAGTTAATATTTTTCGCTTTCGTCTCCCATTACTCCATTCTCTTTTCCAATGCATTGAACCGAGCGGCGTTCTTTGAAGAATCTTGATGAATCAGGGAAGCTATGTCATTAAATTGGTTATTGTTAGAATTCCGTTCTTCCTTCATCAAAGTCATCATATTTTGCAGCAGCTAGTTTATGTCCTCCTTGCGTGGGACAGTCATGATTTGCTATTGGTTGGGGCACTGGTTGGTGGAAGTACCAGCTCCTCCCTCTTGTTGAAACCTATTTTGAGACCGTCCCTCTTCATGCCTCCAACAAAATCTAGGGTTGGCCTTCCATCCCTCATTGTAAGTGTTGGAGTAAGGATCTCATTTCTGATTTAATCGTCCCAGATACACTACAAACACTTATTCATACCGATTGGGGCAAACGTTGGATATGTGCATTACTGATCCACACGTATCACAACTGGGTGCAATAAGATCTGTGGAAGATGTGGGGCGATGCACATTCAAGTTTTTCAACTCAGCGGTGATGAAGGATAATTGTGATGTTACTATGCTCTCCAAAGAGTCAACTTTTGACTCCAAACTTTCCATTCTTTTGGCTTGGGCTGTCGTGGTGCCCAACTCATGCACTCCTTGGGTTTCTCTAACACTATATTGTTGATGATTCAGAGCCATCTTCTTGATCAAATCCTATACTTTCAAAGCTGTAAGATCGATCAAAGAACCTCCCGATGCCGCATCCAATATACCTTTATCTTGACTTTCCAGCCCATCATAAAAGTACTGCACTAACTGCTCATCAGGTATTTGGTGATGGGGGCATCTGGACAGTAGTTCTTGGAAGCGATTCCAATAATCATAAAGGGATTCATCATAATCTTGTCATGGTGAATATATCTCCTTCCTTATCGATGAAATTCTAGAAGCTAGAAAGTACTTTTCCAAGAAAGCCTTCCTCAGATTAGTCCAACTATGGTAGGCATTCGCCACATGCCTTAGAAGACTCATGTACCACTCTCTTGCTTTCTCCTTCCAAATATAGATGAAAAACCTTCCATAGTACTTGATCAAGTGATTTCATACTCTGACAGATCATAGACAAGGATTGCAAATGCATGTAAGGATCCTCTCTTGCGAAGCCATGAAATTTAGGAAGAGAATTAATGAGTAATCTCTTAACTTCAAAATTAACATCAAAATTAGGACAAGCAGCAGTAAATGGATCATAATTCACATCAGAAGTTGTTGCTTCCTTAATGGTCCTCCATCTCTGATTCCCATTATTTTTTCCAACTCTCTCATGCTTCCCATTTCCTCCATTATCGCCATTTCTAGGTTAGTTAGCATGAAAGTTAGGATTTTGTATAAAAGTTGGGTTCTCAGCCATGATCGCTCTTTCTCTCGACTCACTCTCACTATTTGGCTGACTAGACTCTTATTCCACAACTATATTACTTCTCTCTTGTTCTTTCCTCTCTTTTCTAATCTTCCACAGGCATCTTTCAATTTCAAGTTGGAAAGGAACAAGTTTAGCTCTCCAGGGCATGCACAGAAACAGTTCAAATGAAAGAAAATGTAACAAAATTTACTCACAAGCACACAAAGTCAAAAAAAAGGTGAGATGTGATGGATGCAAGTGTATAGATGTGTAAAAGTATGTATGAAATTGTGTATGTATGGAACAAAAATTAATCAAAGAAAAGATTCAAAAACTATATGGGTGCAAAAAGAATGCTAAGTATGAAAAGTCCAATTGTGGATGTATGCATTTATTTGTGTTTTCAAAATTTTATGCTATGCAAAGAAAAATTAAAATCCTATACTATTGACAAGTATGAAATTAAGCTATCCAAAATGAAATCTAGAAGAAAAGGTTCCTAGCCTCAATGATAAACAAAGATAACAACAGTTAACCTACAGAAAACCAATTGCTTGGTTCCCCAACAACGACACCATTTTGATCCGTCGTTTGTCTTTGGGTTTAACCTTTGGAGGTCGAGTCAAAAATTTAATTCCAAGGATTGCAATATAGAGTGCAACCTTGGATCGTCTCACTTAATTGGAACCTAATGTAATAGATCTACGCTAGCCTACTTATCATGAAATGCAAACTAAATTGGTTAGGAGGGGGTTTTGGTTTTTTTGAGAAAACTAAAATTGAGCTAATTGTAAGAAAAGTATATAAAAAGGTATTTTTGGATTTTTAGGAAGAAGAAATTGAAAACTCAAACAATGATCAAATGTGATAAAATCCTCTTTAAAATGAGCTTTGGCTATCATAGTTCAGAATAAGTCTTAATGGGAGTTAAAAAAATCACTAAGTTTTCAAATGATAAACCTTAAAGAACTCTTTAAGTCCAAGGTTTTAATCAATGAACTCCATTTCTTAAAACCTTGTTGAATGCATCTTAGTGTGTGTAATGGGTAAGTTAATGCAAGTGGCTAATTTGGGATCAAGCATCATCTTAATATCAAACACAACTATGTAGATAAAAGAGAATTAACAAAATCACAAAAAGACATATATGAGACTTTATATATTAAAGCTCCAAGTTCTACATCAACAAACCCAATAACACAAAAAATTGTTCAACACTTGATTAAACATCAAGAATATCCAACTACAAAGCATAAATCCTAACTAAGGAGTTCATAACAATGTAGTTAAACATGAATAAACTACTCCCCTTTAAAGACCATTGAACTCAAGCCATTGCTACATCTTCAAGAGGAAATGGTGCTTAGCCAAGCATTGCTTCGGGAGAACTCACAACCGAAACCAAGAGCATCCATGGCAGTAGTAGCAACAGATGAAGGCAGCGATGAAAAATAGAAGGAAGGGATGGATGAAGGTCAAGTTGAGTGAGAGAGACGAGAGTGTGTATATTCTTGATGTTTCTGTCGCTTCTCTCCCTCTGTAGTCAGCTGCTTGGTAACCTAATTTGGTAGGTCTTTAAATGAAGAATGATTGGGTCAGGTTGCACAGTGGGTGATTTTTTCCAAATATGGTTCGAGTTTTTGAAGATTCACCACGACGACAGATAAGTTCGTCGCAACGTACTTTTCTCAAAAGGTTTTGCCTCATTACTACATCCTTCGCCGCGATGAAAGAATTCGCTATAGGAAGTTCGTCGCGACAAAGTAGATCTGTCACCAACGCGAAATACAAAGGAATCCAGGTTAAACTTTCGAGAAAAGTTAGTCGCGATTCCTTTGTATTTCACATCGGCGACAGATCTACTTTACCGCGGCGAATTTCCTGTAGCGCCTTTTTCTCTTGTTGACTTCACTTCAGCCTTCTTTGACTTTACATCTTCTTCTTGAGTTCCTTCTCCTTGAGGTTTCTACAATCAACAATGGTAGTTTGCAGTATCAATTGTTCTAAAAAAAATTAAGTGCAATTAATACTGATTTGTGACAATTTTTTCTATCAAACTACATAAAATAAAAGCGCACACTCAAGAGTCAATTTAAGCACAAAATTTAGAAAAAGAAGTCAAAAAGTATAGTAAAAGCCATGAAAGTGTCGCCAATTTATAAAATAAACTTGGTCTCAATCACCATTACCAAGAATTGATGATTTACTTGATCACTTACAGGGAGCTCAAGTATTTAATAAACTAGATTTGAGGTAGGGGTATCATCAATTGAAAATAGTAGAAGCTGATATACAAAAGAATGCATTTAGAACTAGCTATGGACACTTTGAATTTTTGGTAATGCCTTTTGGATTGACGAATGCTCCAGGTGCCTTTATGGCATTGATGAATAAAGTATTCCGACCTTATTTAGATCACTTTGTTAGTATATTCATAGATGATATCTTGGTGTAATTGAGGAGTAGAGAGGAACATTTTGAGTATTTGAGGTTAATTTTATAGATAATGAGAAAGAAGCAATTATAGGCCAAGTTCAGTAAGTGTGAATTCTAGCTTGATCAGATGGTATTCTTAGGTCATGTAATGTCCGAACAAGGCATATAGGTAGATCCAAAGAAAATTGAGGCAGTGATGAAGTGGGAAGCTCCTAGAAATGTGTCAGAGATTTGGAGTTTTCTTAGGTTAGTAGGTTGTTACACGAGATTTATCGAGGGGTTTTCTTTGATCTCAACCCCTTTGACAAAGCTTCTGAGGAAGAACATACCTTTTCGATGGACTGATGAATGTCAAAGGAGTTTTTGAGAAATTAAAACATCGATTAACTACGACACTGGTGTTAGCTATTCCATCTGGATCTGGATGTTGTATACAGCGATGCTTCACACCAGGGATTAGGGTATGTTTTGATGCAGTATGGTAGAGTGATTGCATATGCTTCGAGATAGTTAAGGCCTTATGAGTTCAACTATCCAATTTATGATTTTGGATTTGCTGCAGTAGTGTTTGCTCTAAAAATTTGGAGACATTATTTATATGGTGAAATGTTTTAGATATCTACAGATCAATGAAGTTTGAGATATTTGTTAAGTCAAAAGGAACTTAATATGAGACAAAAGAGGTGGATTGAGTTGCTTAAGGATTATGATTGCACGATAAAGTATCATCCAGGCAAGGCTAATGTTGTAACATCCTGTTTTCATACTAAGAGTTAGAACCCTAGATTTCTGTAATTTAGAAATAACATTGAGAGATTAGAAAAATGCATTTCATACTTATGCATATTGTTACCATACACACATATGAACTTGAATTTTGAACACATTATAATGATTTGTTCATGCACTCATTTGACATTTTTCTGGGTATAAATGATTGTTTTAATATGATTATAATATGAATTATGGATTATGTGTCTTAAAAATTGAGTTGGTGTGTATAAGTAGTGGTTTAGAATTTTTGGTGAAATTTGAGAACTTTCTGGAATTAAGGATATTTTGGACTAGGAAAAAAATGCCAAATGGCGAGACAATTGATGAATAGTAGCATAAATAAGTGTCAGATGGCAAGAGAAATTTTGATGAATGACATTAAGATTTAATGACATATGTTATTTAAAATTAGGAGTCAATTAGATTAGAATTGGGACACAAATGACTAGCTAATTAAAAGACTACAAAAGGACCATGAGAAAGTGACATGTGGCAAGTGACAAGTGTCACTTTCCATACCAATTGTCTTAACCCATAATTTTTACTAAGTGAAAGACCCACTCTCATTTTGGTCTTTCACTTGCTATTTACTCCTCTCTTTGTTAGTTTCTCTCATCTTCATCTTCTTTATTTGTCTTCATCCCCGATACTCACTTCTCACCCATTCACGTTAAAGCTTACTTTCACCTTTCATTTGCTACTATTGTTTTGTTATCATCTTCATTTCTTACTAAAGACCCAATCCTACCACCTTTGAATGTTGACGATCGAATAATACTGGAGAAGCTAAGGTTAAGAGTGATTTGAAGATCTTGAAGCTTAAACTAGTAAGTAGTATGTTATTCTTCTTGATATGTTGAGTAAAACATGCATGATTATAGTTAAGAGTTAAATGATCATAAAATGAGGATGGGTACATTCTGAAATGTGAATAAGAAATGTTGGTAGATTAATGTCTTGCATTTATATATGATGACCAATATTTCATAAGTTGTTGAGATGATTTGAGTTTGACTGATCATTAAAGACGGTGTAGGAAAAAGGGCAGAAAAATTTGATAGATAAATGGAGGGATTGTATGTTCTATTTTCTGAGTGTATTAACATGGATCTCTTCAAGTGTTATAGAGATGAGTTATAATGAGTTTGATGCTAATGAAAAAGGGTACTGTGGTGTCTTGAAATGGGAGGAATTAGTGTCATAGTGATACTAAAAATTCGTTAGTTTTAGCAAGTTCGTCTGTCACGATCGTGCAAAGCTTAAACAAGTAAGTAGTATGTTATTCTTCTTGATATGTTGAGTGAAACATGCACGATGATAGTTAAGAGTTAAATGATCATAAAATGAGGATGGGTACATTCTAAAACGTGAATAAGAAATGTGGGTAGATTCATGTCTTGCATTTATATATGATGATCAATATTTCGTAAGTTGTTGAGATGATTTGAGTTTTAATGATCATTAAAGATGGTTTAAAAAAAGTGTAGAAATTTTTGATAAATAAATGGAGGGGTTGTATGTTCTATTTTCTTGGTGTATTAACGTGGATCTCTTCAAGTGTTATAGAGATGAGTTAAAATGAGTTTGATGCTAATGAAAAAGGGTACTATGGTGTCTTGAAATGGGAGGAATTAGTGTCATAGTGATACTAAAAACCTAGGGACAATCCCTGATCATGTGTCCCTTCTCCCCGCATCGAAAGCATGCTCCAAGTAACTTGAAGCACTCTCCTTTGTGAAGTTTCCCATAATGCTCACATTGGTAGTTTGTGTATCTACTCCTCCCTGTCCTTCCAGTGCCTTCCACACTTAAGGCTTGCCCTGAAATTGCCCTTGCTTGCTTGTTCTTGGTAGGGCCACTACCTCCCACTTCACTCTGAGTATGGTAACTCCTTGTACTCCTCTCAGGCATTGGAGCACTCATTCATGTCTTAGAAGGTTGCTTCCTGTTCTTCCTCTTCCTGCTCACTTCATTCTTTATATTCTCCAGTTTCTTAGCCTAGAGTGTAGCATCTACCAACTGCTGGTAGTCACAGAAGTTGTGGATCAAGACTTTCTCCTTGATCCCTAAGTAAAGTCCTCCCTCGAACTTGTGACACTTATTGAAGTAAATCACTTATTAATATAGAAATCACGTAAAGTATATAGAATGCACAAGAAGGGGGGTTGAATTGTGCAAAATCTTCACAGATATTAATTTTTAGAAATTTATTAGATTTCTTTGCAAATTCAGGTGATCACAAAAACAATTTTTTTAAGTCGATGAGTAATGTAATCGTAAAAATTATTTTCTACTCTTCTAACAACAAGAAAATTAAAAGATAAGGGTTAGAGAATAGATGTCACGATTTTATACTGGTTCACCCTTAACCTTGGGTTACGTCCAGTCCTCAGAGTTTGTTTGAGATTTCACTATACTCTTCAACTTTACAAGTATCCTTTCTACACTTGCAGGGCCTCTTCAGGTCTCTCTCACAAAGTATTCTTTATCTACTTTCTTAGCCTATCCAAGCTCTAGCCTTTCTTTCTCTCGAAAAGATATTGTTTGAGCTTCACGTTACAGATGTATTCGCTGTAACATCCCGTTCTCAGTGGGAATGGTAGAATAGTAAATAGAACTGATCATTTAGAGGCTAGAAATGCATTTGCGTGCTTATGCATATTGTGGCATACACATACATGTGAATAGTGATATTTTTGCAGATGAAAATAATTGCACATGCATTTATTGACAGTCCGAGTATAATTCATAATATATGTGATTGTTTTGAGAATTGTCGGTTATTGGTATTGAAAATTGTTTTAGAGAGTGGCATTGTTGTGTTAGAATTTTTCGAGAATTTTAGGAAATTTTTCGGGGTAATTTTTGGACTAGGAAAAATGCCAAGTGGCAGACCAACTGATAAACGGTAGTAGAATTTATTTTTAGGATACATGACTTTAGACTTTAGGAATTTTTGACAAGTGTCATTCATTGGAAATTAGGTTTTAATGGATTTATTAATTAGAGAAGAAAAGTGGAAGGCTTAGAAATTGGACATGTGGCAAGTGACAAGTGTCACTTGCCAAGCCATGTCTTTTAACCCTCCATTTGGTTACTTTTTCAAGCCCTTTTGGTGTGTCCCACGATACTTATCCTTCAAACAACATTTGGAGCTTTGTTTTGGATTCTTTTCTCTCATTTTCGTGGCTTCATCTCCCTCTCTTCATCTCCTTCATGAGTTGGTGATTTACCTACTTGAAACCTTGCTCCATCTTTCACTTTCTACTTCCATCTTGTTGATTCTTTAAGTTGCCATAAGAAAACCT
>JAOTAX010000198.1:36879079-36898223 GCA_025629825.1 Erythroxylum guanchezii | reverse complement strand
AAGAGTTTTGTACTTGAAACTCCTAAGTCTAGGACACAAATAAATGGGGGTACTGATATCTCATAGTATCCTCAAGCTCCTATGCCATCTCCTCGATCTTGTCACTCTTTTAAAGAACTTTGACCGCGGGTACCTCCTTGCTGTGTAATCTTTTTATCTGCCGATCCAAAATCTGAACTTGTTTTACCTCAAAACTCAGGTCTTCTCTTAGTTCTACTGGAGGTGTCTCCAAAACATTAGCTGGGTCTGGTAAGTACTTTTTAAGCATCAAGACATGGAACACATTATGGATCATATCCAAGTCTGGTGGCAATTCCAACCGATACACCACAGTCTCGATATGCTTCAGGATGTGGAAAGGTCCGATATATCAATGGCTCAACTTCCCTCAACTCTGAAATCTAATAATACCTTTCCATGGTGATATCTGAAGAAAAACCATGTCACCATCTGCAAACTCTAATGATCATCACCTTTTATCTGGGTAACCCTTTTGACAATCTTGGGATATTTTCATCTTTTCTTGAATGAGTTTTATCTTCTGAGTGGTGACTTCTATCAATTCAACTTCTTCAATTTTGGTCATACCAATCTTATCCCAACACAGAGGTGTCCTGCACTTCCTCCCATAAAGTGCTTCATATGGTGGCATACCGATTCTTGTTTGGTAACTATTGTTATAAGCAAACTCTATCAAAGGCAAGTGCCAGTCCTAACTCTATTGGAATTCCATCACACATGCTCTCAGCATGTTCTCTAGTGTCTGAATGATCCTCTCTGACTGACCATCAGTGTGGGGCTAGAAAGCAGTACTAAACTTAGTTTATTCCCTAAATATTCTTGAATTTTTTCCTAAAATTGTGATGTCAATCTCGGATCCCTAATTGATATTATAGAAACTGGCACCCCATGCAGCTTCATAATCTCGTCGATATATAGCTTTGCCAATTTCTCTAATGAGTAAGTTATGTGGACAGACAGAAAATGAGCAGACTTCGTCAATCTATCCACTATAACCCAAATAGCATCTTGACCTTTCTATGTACGAGGTAGTCTAACTACATAATCCATTATCACATGCTCCTGCTTCCATTCTGGAATAGGAAAAGACTGTAACATGCCCGTTGGTTTCTGATGCTTCACCTTAATCTGTTGATAGCGAAGGCATCTGACCACAAATTCCACTATCTCTCTCTTCATCCCTGGCCACCAATAACTCTCTTTAAGAGTTCGATACATCTTGGTGCTACCAGGATGCATAACATAAGCCTAACTCTGAGCTTCCTCCAAGATAGCTTGCCTAAGACCCTGGTCATTCGGCACACAAACTCTTTGTTTGAAGACTAATAACCCTTCTTCTCTCAGTCTGAGCCCTTCACTCTCTTCGGATGGCAATTTCTCCCAAATGACTCTTAACTCATGATCGTCGGCCTACGATCCCCTGATCATATCAAATAATGTCGGCCGAACTTCAAACCATGCTAGCAATGTTCCATCATTCTTTGCCACTGAGAGTCTAACCCCAAGGCTCCGCACACTCATCAAATGTGCCTAACAATTACTACCGAAAAGGACTTACGAATCAATGCATCGGCTACCACATTTGCTTTTACTAGGTGATAGTTGATTGTTAATTCATAATCCTTAATCAATTCCAACCATCTCCTTTATCTGAGGTTTTGCTCCTTTTGTGTCATTAGGTACTTCAGACTCTTGTGGTTCGTGTATATATGACAAGTCTCCCTATAAAGATAATGTCTCCAAATCTTGAGTGCAAACATTGCCGCTGCAAACTCCAAATCATGTGTAGGATAATTTAGCTCACGATTCTTCAACTATCTAGAAGCATATGCGATCAATCGCCCGGCTTGCATAAGTACACAGCCAAGTCCCTGACGACTGTCATCACTGCATACCTTATAACCAACCCCTTAGGTAGGTATAACGAGCACTGGCGAAGAAATCAATCGTTTTTTTAGCTCCTGGAAACTCGCCTTGTATTTGTCATCACATTGAAATTTTACCCCCTTCCAAGTAAGCCTCGATAAAGGGGTTGCAAGTACTAAGAAATCCTTAACAAATCTCCAATAGTAATCAGCTAACCCTAGAAAGTTGTGGACTTTTGTTATATTCTTGAGTTGTTCCCATTCAAGTATACCTTCCACTTTCTTCGAGTCCACAAAAGTACCTTCCCCTAATACAATATGCCCAAGGAATCCTATCTCCCTTAGCCAAAATTCACACTTTGAGAACTTTGTATACAACTATCTTTTGCAAAGTATTTGCAGCACAATCTGGAGATGTCTGACATGTTCCTCTTCATCCTTAGCATAAATCAAAAGATCATTAATGAAAACTATGATAAACTAATCTAAATAAGGATGGAACACCCTGTTCATGAAATCCATAAATACTGCAGGAGCATTTGTCAATCCGAACGACATCACAAAAAATTAATAGTTCCGTTGTACTGTCCAAATTTTTCAAAAAAAAAAGAGATATGTTCAGTTAGCTTTGCATAGTTAGTTTAAGGATACCGTGAGTGTCCTTTACTCGATTATGCGACAATTGTCATAAGCCTGATGTGGTACCAAGTTGTGACAATTAAATTGGTATCAAAGCCTGGTTTTTAAATTTTCAAAAGTGTTATTTACATTTTCAAAAAGTTCATGAGCCTTAGGAATCGAGTCTGAGTGTCAAAAGTCTTTGTATGCCTCATCTTATCACTATTATTGTTGATTCAGGTAATATACCTATGTGTCTTTTTTTCCTCACTAAATATAAAGAAACATTAAAATTTATCCTTATCTTATCACTATTATTAGTGAATTCATTTATATAAATTGAAAGTTTTTTCTTAGTAGATGAGCTAGATGTAGCAGTAGTAGTTATAACAGAAGCTAAATAGGACTTCTGAGATTTATTCTGTAACTTTTTGACATGTTCATTTAATATGACCCAACTTATGACACTAATAAAATATAACTCCTCCTACATCCTCTCTCTTATTATTTTATGATATGACTTCCTAATGTCAAATCCATTTTTTGACTGATAAAAGCATTAAAAGTTTAAATACTGAAAGTAACAAATGTATTGATATCTATGCAAAGTATCTAAACAAAAACCTTATATATGGAGGAAATATCAGCATTAAAGAGAATTTGAGATTTAGAAACCTCAAACTAAGGTTAAGACTAGAAAAAAAAAACTTGCTACTGCCATGTAGAATGTTGATCCCACAAAGACTATACTACTATTGTTGTCAAAAACCTTATATATGGAGGTAATACCAGCATTAAAGAGAATTTGAGATTTAGAAATCTCAAACTAAGGTTAAGACTAGAAAAAAACTTGTTATTGCCATGTAGAATGTTGATCCCACAAGGACTATACTACTATTGTTGTTAATCCCATCCTAAAAATAAAACCCATAATGGTTAACTTATTTCTTATGCTTATAGGAATTTATCAATGTCATACTGCAAGTGCAGGGCATAGTTGTAGCTTGTAACATCCTGTTACCCATGTTAAGGCAAAAACAGTAAATGAGAGAAATTACTGAGAAGTTAGGTAACTTTTTTCATGGTAACGTATTACATGATATGCACATACACGTGCATATTGAATCATTGCACATAAAAATAATTGTACATGCATTCATTGACAATGTTCGGGTATAATTGTTTATATAAGGGAGTATTTGAATCATTGTACATAAAAATAATTATACATGCATTCATTGACAATGTCCGGGTATAATTGTTTATATAAGGGAGTATATTGAGAAATCTGGTTTTATGTATTAAAAAAATTGATTTGGAAAGTGTATTTGTTGATTTAGAATTTTTGGAACTTTTGGAGAAATTTCTGGAAATTGTTGAGCATTTTTGAAATAGGAAAATTTGTCAAGTGGCAAAACAATTGTTAAATGGTAGTAGAAATTACTGTCCAATGGTAATGGAAATTTTGATAAATGACTTTAGGATTTATTGACAAATGTCATAGAAAATTAGGAGACAATTGGAGTAAAAATTGGAGTTAAATGGATTAGATATCAAAGGGGACTAATTGGAACCATAAAAAGATGACAAGTGGCAGGTGACACATGTCACCACACATGCCACTCACCACTCCTCTCTCTCATGACACTCTCCACTTTAAAGACCAAATAAATGTTTTGTCTTTCATTTTAACTTTTGCACTCCTCATATTTTCGTGGCTTCTCCTTCTCTTCTTCTCCTTCATGATTCTTGACTCACCCAAACCTCCATCAAGTTACATCTTGCTTCCATCCTTCAATTGCTACTTCCATGTTATTATTTCTTCAATTTGCCACAAGAAAAACCTATCCTTACCTCCTTCAAGATGATGATCGTGTGATGCTTGGGAGCTAGGGCTAAGTGTTGTTTTTGAAGAATTGAAGCTAAACCAAGTAAGTTATGCTTTAAATGTTATGGGTATTGTTAAAATGAAACTACAATGATGAGAAATGTGGGATTGATGACTTGATTTTTATGAGTTGGATGTGTATGACGTGGATGGTGAAAAATCTACGTAAATGTCATGTTTTTGTAATTGTAAATGGTCATTGATGACCCATGATTTGTTATAGATATGTTTTGGAAGTTGGATGTTCCATATAATGGTGTTAGGATGAGTATAGAAAATCAATTATGAATGGGAAAATGTATGTGTTCTGTTTTAGGATAATGATCAAATATATATCATGAATTGATTTGTGAATGTTTGGATTTGAAATGTAGTAGAGAATGAAGAGTGTTGGGTAATAAAAAGTGATCTTGGCATGAGTTGTGTTAGGGTAGAAATGTGTGTTTAGAATTTAGGGAAAAAACTGGATTAATCTAGGCTGAAGTAGACAAAGTTGTCTGCTTGGAAGTTGTAGATTATCTTTCTAGCTTTCCAACGCTATATAGTATGAAATTTTTTGATGCCGGAGTTGAGAGAAATGATCAGTAGAAGTTTGTGATGCTGCATAGAATGGACATTCGGGACAACTGCTTTGATTGGAAATTTTGACCCTTTGGAGGCAAAATATCTTTCTGAGGTCTCTATGGAAGTTGTAGGTCTAGAAGTCTTCTTCAAAACGGTCTTTGAGTGACCTTAATCCGATAACCCTAGTGAAAGTTATGCGCATTGTACCAATACAGGTCAGAAGAAGAAAAGCAGGAAAGGAGTCGCAATTACGATTCTGCGGACTTGCGCGAAAGTAATGCGTGATGGCGACATTGTGGCCACGCGGGCAAGTCACGATCGGGACCCGCAGTTCCCCACCCCCTCCTCGCTCCCCCCCTAAACCTAAACATGTTCCACTCTTTTGGTCATAACTTTATCATCCAACCTCTAAACGACCTGATTTTTGAAGAAATGGTTTCCTAACACATTTCTCTATCTCTCCATAAAAATTTATAGCTTTTTATATTGTTTTGAAAAATATTGATTGAAACAAAGTAAGGGTATGAGTTGGAGGAGCATGAATTGGATATTTTTACTAAACATACTTTGATATTTGGATGATATCTTGATCTTTAGTCATCCAAATGAGATGGTTTTTGATTTGGAGTAAAGTATAGAAATAGGGATACAAATTATCTGAAGAAGTTGAATTTTGATTCATTCTCTAAGATATTCAAATTTTGGATGGAAGTTGTGCATAGTACACTATTTTTGTATATGAACAACCCGAAAATGTTTGAGGTATATCTTCCAAATTACGGAACTTAATTGACTGATTTTGGTGTCAATGGAAACCTAAGACATAGAGGAACACTTTTCTAGAAGAGACTATGAGCAAATTACCTCATTTTCACTTTCTAACTGAACATGAATAGTAAACCTGAAAGTATGTGTTTTGGAAAAATCTAAAGTAAGTCAATGAGAAATGAATTGTACATTTAATGGTTTTAGTGAGGCATAAACCTAAGTATAAATTATACTTAGATGAGTTTTGATATGAGAATGATTATGTGATGGAATTGATGGAAAAATACCCAGAATTGTCATGAAGATGCATGGTCCATATTTCATTGCATACATATGCATTATTAAACACTTATAATAGTGCAAATTGTGATGTGTATGTTTTACATGAAATAGAGGATCGTATTGAGAACCATCATCTAGAAGCTTCTAGACCTTAGAAGCAAATGCTAATATAGAGCATGCTGTGAGTAGACCGTTTTGTTTGAATTTTGTATTAATTAACTATTGGATTATGTTATGAATGTGATTGATTGTGTTGGTTTCTAGACAGAAGGTCCGATGAATGTGATGCATGAATGAAATATTGAAGTACTCCTTGTATGTGAATTGGATGAAATACGTGATACATGACTCGGTTATTAAATGTCGGACCTAGTTCCAAAGGAAAATGTGATCATGCTCATAACTAAAAATGTGATTCTTAACTTTAATGTTAAATGCCGAACTAAGGTCCGATGATATGGGAATGTGATTGAATGGGAACATGCAAATGTGATTGATGCATTCCATTTCATGAATGCATGAAATATAATGGCAGTTGTGACCTGAGTAACTACTGATCAAAGCTTAAAGGTCAAAGTGTGAAATGAGCTTCGAGCTCAAAAAGTGATTAGGAGCCAAAGGCTCACTATGTAAAATGAGCCCTATCCCCATCGAATAAGGGACAGTTAGTAATGAGCCCGGTATCCAATAGATATAGGACAATTTTGACACTTAGTCACAACAAAGTAACAAATAGAAAGTGACTCTCATATGCACTACATATGCATAATATGAGTGATTAAATTGTATTGAATGTGAAGTGCGAAATGTGAAACGATGTGAATTATGTGTTATGTGACTGGGTAAGCCATCGATAATGGTCACTCATTGAGTTCGCAAAACTCACCCAAAATTTGCAAATATTTTTCAGGACTCAAAAGAATACATCGTTAGGCAACGGGAGTATACCTACTGCATGCTAGTGAAAGATAGAGGTCGGGATCAGTTCGCGTCTGCATTTTGTATTTTCTTATTTTTGTACAAATTTGTATTCCGCGATTTTTTAAAAAATAATAGATTCCGAAATTTTTGTACCATGTGTTTACAAATGGATTTATGTTGTAGTGTAAAGTCATTATGACTAAAAATGTTTTATATTTGTAATGGGCCCCAAAAGGATATTGAAATTCTGTTGATTGTATTGTTATGACTGAAAATGTTAATGAAATAAAGTGGGCCCAAATTGTTTACTGATTTCTGCACATTTGATTGTATTTTAAAAAAATTCTATACCATTTTTTGACTGATTGAGTGTTGTAGTATGCCAACCTCGCGGTGCACAGACTCGAATGTCACTCATGATGTCAGGTTCAGGTCCTGCGGGAGTGGGGTGTTACATAGCTAGCACCGACAAGTACGAGTTAATCTCATAAGGACTGTAAGCACTACTAGTTACCCTTTTCCTATTATCTAACCTGTAAACTAGATCTCTAAAATGAATAGTGTTCCCTCCCAGGTTACACAATACTTTCTTCTTTTGATAGCTCCTCTGGTAGGTTATAAGGATGAGCAGGTATTTTGCTACTTTAGGAAACTCTATAGAAGCCTCAGAGAGAGGCTCCATTCCTTCAGAAGAAATGTATGACCACTTTTCATCATAGCAAGAGTTGATGAAAATTAATAATATGATATATTAAACAAGTAGAAAATAGAGAATGGATACAAGAGAACTTGGAGAAATATTATTGCAACTCAAAATTCCCAAGCAAAACCAAACCATTTCTATGATAAATTGGTGAATGGCATTGTTTCCCCCTAATGGAGATGTTATATATGGGTGTTAAACATTGGAGTAACACTCTTGTATGCTTCTTCCTTAATAAAAGACCAACATTCGGTCGATAGCCAATGTTTGTCTAAAAATTGGCTCTAGATCTAGAGTTTGACAAAGCTAGCATTAACACCATCCCATTATGGATTAAATTATATAATATTCTTATAGAATATTGGAAAATGGATGGATTAAGCTTCCCAGCTAGCTTATATAATTGGAAATATCATATGGGGAAACAAACTTGGAAAATATTCTCTAAGGGAGCTTACAATGAACTCATGACGATTATTAATACTTCAAAAAATTCTAAAGAAACTCGTACTGAGGCAATACCTTATTATCTAAATGTCTTAATAGTTGATGATGAAGTTCCAAATTCCAATCAGAACAAGCAAGGAGATAAGGAGTCTGTAGAGGAGACTGGGTTCCATAATTCAAATCCTTCTACCAATGAGCTTGAAGAATATCCTCTTCAACACGAAGAAGATGAGAATATATAACAGACTAAGCAATACACTCCAATCTTTAAAAATTCAGGGAGGAAAAGAAGAAAACATAAGAAGGGTTGGTAAATTCTCTTCACTTTTTAGTTAACAAATTATTTTTGGAATATTTAAAGTTTTAATGAACCTAACAAAGGCCAAACGGTTGGAAATAAGAACTAAAGCTCATAATCTTCATAATGTTTTGAAATTCCTATAGAAAGATTTGGAGTTTGGTTCCAATTACACATATCACCATAATGGCATAATCATTTTTGTTTTTTAAAAAAAGGAAAGTGTAGATATCCATTCTAAGCTCTTAAGATTAGTACATTCATTTGGATTGCCAAAATTTTTTAATCATAGACTAGTTTTATCACTACAATCGTATATGCTGCTGGCTTCAAATTCCATATAGCTAAACTCTAGGAAGATTTATACTCTTTTCATAGTTCTATATATAGGGTGATTACTGAGGATATGAACTATGTACTGCATCCTACTGAAGTTTAAGAAGATAGATTGAATTCTTCTACTCTTGGAAAGGAGTTAAAAAATGTTTTAAATAAGCTAAAGGTCACAAATCCTAAATCTATTAGTAACTTATTCACATAGAGCAACAAACAACTTGGGATCAATTTCATTAGAAAGAAACTGGATAGGATACTTGTCAACAAACATAGGTTAAAACTTTTCCCCTCTTCTTATGCATATTTTGCCCCCTTTTGTTCAGATCACTCAATCTTGGAAGTTAAAAAATTTCTTCCTGCTTCCAGCTTTAAAACACCTTTTAGGTTTTTTAATTCTCTCTTTAAAAAGAAGGCTTTATATGCTTAGTAAATGATTTTTAAAGTAGTAGAATCGCATGTTGTAAAGGGTTTTAGTTATTAAAAAAACTTCAAATACTTAGATTCAGGCCTAAAGATTTTCACAAGGCTGATCAACTTTCAACTATTAATAAGTTGATCTTTGCTAAGATAGAATTGAGGGAAGCTCAACAAAAATGTTACCAAGACCCTTATAGCTGTGATATGAGCAATTAGGAGGTTGGAATGTTGGTGAATTACAAAAAAGCTTTCCGTGATCATCACACATTTCTTATGTAAAAAGCAAGAATTAATTAGCTAAAGGATGGTGATTTTAACACCAAGTTTTTTCATAATTCAGTGTTTCTAGAAGAAACTCCAACAAGATCAATGGAATTTTGAATGTTCGTAATCAATTGGTGACTAAAAAGGATAGCAAAGGAGAGATGATTTTTAATTATTACAAGAATCTGATTAAAGACTGTAATATTTCTAACATTTTCAAGCTGCAAGATTTGACAATATTAATTAGTGCCCCAAACCATTTGTCAGATGAAGCTATGTCTATACTCCATAATCCAGTAATACCACAGGAAATCAAATCTATGATTTTTAACCTCAATTCAATGAAAGCTCATGGTCCAAATGGGCTTAATGCTCTTTTTGTTTCCAAAGCACTTGACAGATCATTGGTTGTTTGCTTATTGAAACAATTATGGAATTTTGGAAAATGAGATTATTGAGATAGAGTAATGCCTCCCATATCTGTTTAAGTCCTAAACATCTCAATGTTAGTTCCCTAAATGATTTTCAACCTATTTCTTATTACAACATTGTTGACAAGTTGATCTCAAAACGACTTGCCAATAGATTAAGAGAGACATTTCACCAATGTATTCATATCTCACAATGAGCCTTCACTCCTAGTAGGAAGATTTCAAACAACATACTTTTAGTGCAAGAATCATTAAGGGAATACAATTCAGGTAAACCAATAAAAAATTGTTTATGAAAATAGATTTTTTCAAGGATTTCATTGGAAATTTGTCTCTTTAAACTTAGAATGGTTTAGCTTCCCCAACTTCTTCACTGAGTGGATAAAGACCTGTATCTCTAATCTCTCATATAACATTTTTATCAACGGCTCACCTACTAAGTTCTTTAAGGGTTCCAAAGGAATAAGGTAAGGAGATCCCCTTTCTCTTACCTTTTTGCTGCTTTTATGGAAGTTCTAAATATAATTATTTGTTTGTTGGTTGCTAGAAATCTAGATTTCATATATCATTAAAAATGTAAGGAACTTTCTACCACACATTTATTTTTTACAAATTATCTTTTACTTTTTTGTGGAGCATATCAACATTTAGTTTCTATATTGCATCAATTTCTTTTGGCTTTTTACAGGATCTCTGGATTGTTTATCAATTTTGCTAATAGTAATTCCTATTTCTCATTTTAAATAATCATGGAAGTCTTTAGCAGACCTTTGTCTTAAGGACTCGTACTTTTTATCTTATAGTTTCCATTTCTTCTATAAGTTTGAAATACTAATATTTTTTGCCAATATTAAAGAAGTATAGAAATTTGATAAATTTTTGGCAGAATCAAGCTCTTTTGTAAATTGTAAGAGCTCAACTTATCATATATATGCTAGAAAACTTTCATACAAATTGGAGCTCTCATCTTCTTTTTCCCATGAGAATAATGAAGGAGATTGAAAATGCATTAAAAACTTCTCGTGTTCTGGGAAGAGTGAAAGCTCAAGAGGTGGTAAGATCAAATTGGAACAACTTTATTAATGAAAACAATAAGGGGAACTTGACTTCACCTCAGTACAAACTTTCTAAAACATGTAAATATCCAAAACGATTTGAAGACTCTCAAAGACAAAGAGTGCCTATGGTGCAAGTTGTTGAATGAATTTTATCTCAAGGATTCTAGCTTATGAAAATTACCTGAAAAGAAAGAATACTTTGGGCCTTTCTTTTAATTTCTAGTAATGATACATGTGGTGTTTCCTTTTATCAAAATCAAGGTGGCGAAAGGTGACAATACCTAGTTCTGGTCTGATAATTGGACCTTTCTCAGTCTGTTATTTCTAAAAGAAGACATATGAATCTTATTAATAGGATCTTTACTCAATTTAGAGTCAATTATGTCATACATCTAAACTTAAGCTTTCAAGAAGAGAGGTTGATAGACTCTATAGTTACTTTCCTAACTACTTGCCTAATATTTTCTCAAATGATCAACCTTTATGGTCTTTATGCAACAAGGAAGAGACAGGTATCAAAGTTATCTTAAGATGGTGGTGGTTCTCTATAAGTATTAAATGTAGATGTAACATTACTGGAATGTTATATGATCTTATAAACCAACATATTATCATTTTCCTCAAAAATAAAAGTAGAAAAAGAAAGAAATGTGTTCCAAAAAGATAATATTGACTAATACAAAATACTTATTAAGATTAAGATAATAGTATTTATACCCCTTTTGTAGACAAGAATAACCTAGGAATGCACATTTCAAAGACTTAGGATTTAAATGATTTGAGGATGAACAACTTGAACAAACAAGTATTATCAAATATTCAAGTAAAGTAATAAAAAGAATACCATAAGGAATCTCACCAAGAATAATAGATAAATGTATAGAGTTAATGAAAAAAACGTATAGAGTTAATCAAATAATATAAATTATGAATAAAAGTAGCAAAATACTAAAATTTAGTTTTAAACAAAATAGAGCATAGACGTTATACATCAAAATGAAGTAACTCAAAAGGAAATTTAGCTTGTTCATAATTTAATGGATTAAAGACATATGGTGATGTTTAGAAAATTAATAGGACTCACAATCTAAGCAAGATACATTATGAAACTAAGGAATAAAAATTCTTTAATAGAGGTAAGAAAGGATGTCCTAGTTGATAACATACTTCAAAAGGAATTACAAAACTTAGACAAGTAATGAATCTTGGCACTTGGGTATCTAGAATGTAGAGACTTTATGATTCAATTCCTTTTCCAATAGTCTTTTTCATTATAAAATACTTAAAAGATAATGAATAAGAAAAGACAAGACAAATATTAAAGGCATGAGTGAGTTTACTCATATATATTAAATAAAAGTAAAATATAGGTAAGTTCAATATAGAAGATAAGGAAAATAATGGAATATATTAACAATTACAAAACTAAAAATAGATGAAGTAAAACAGTGTGGTTACATTGTCTTAATCACTTTCAAATATACCTTCCTAACCTGACAAGCCTTTATCCCATTCTAAATTGGTTCAACCAGCCACCAAATTTCAGAAACTGTGACATCAATATTTTTATCACCCTCCTTTCGGTTATTGTGTACAACCTTTAGACTAAAAGAAACCTTCGAACCTTCAAAGGTGAAGTCTTGGAAGTTGAAATCATCAACATTAGAGTAAATTTTCAAGTTATGGAACAACTCAGCTGAAACACCGAGAGAAGGTAATTGTTGGAGTGTTTTATTCTTCTAATGTAATGTCTGCAGGTTTTGATTTCCAGTTTAGGAAAATAGAAGGAAATCTAATCCCTCTTGGGTATCTACAACAAGGGACACATTAGATTCAGGGAATGCTTCAATCTCCAAAAAGCGTTAAAGCAATAGTCTCGGAAGCATGGTGTTGTAAGCTACAGGGGGAAACTCTTTCGATAATGGACCCTTCTTTGTAACAGAAAAGATTATTACAATGAAGTTTATGCTAACCCTGTGAGATCCCAGATCGGTTGGAGAGGAGAATGAAGCATGCCTTGTAAGGGTATGGATACCTCTCCACCATAACCGTGAGTGGTTTAGCTTGAGGGCCAACCTAAAGTGGACAATATCTATAGGCAGGTGGTCTGGGTTATTACAAATGATATCAAAGCTGGTACCTGAACCATTGTGCCAGCTAGGCTGGGCCCTAAGGGGGTGGAGAGTGTGAGATCCCACATCGGTGTGAGATCCCACATCGGTTGGAGAGGAGAACAAAGTATGCCTTATAAGGGTATAGATACCTCTTCCCCACAAGACTCGTCTTCTCGAGTGCAAGAAGAGAAAAACCGTGAGGGGCTTAGAGCCCAAAGCGGACAATATCTGTGGGCAGGTGGTCTAGGCTATTACAAACCCCACTTCTTAACAGTAGGAGATCCCCTACTCCTATTTTTGGTTTCTTGAAATTCAGAAGGCCCATTATGGGTTTACCAAGGAAGGTTGGGTGAGAGTTGAGAAAATATTCGATAGAGATCTCAAGGACAAGATGGAAGCTAGTAGCTAGGGGTAAGAGCTCTTCCTCATCACCATCAGTATCCTAAGCAAAGAAGATCCCATATTGTTCAGAAAATTAGAAGAACAAAGCTAAGATTCTTGTACTTATGATGTGCTGACTCAAAGTTATGGCTTTGTAGGGGAAGGCTTGACTATTTTATTTTTCTGCTTTAGAATGATGTCTAGAAATGGTTGTGATATTGGTAAGATGAACCTTTTCTATAAGGTCATCTTGGTTGGTAGAGATGTATAGGCTCGCTGTTGTGGTTTTTGTGGTCATAAGGAACAATTTTTATAGGGCTCCTCATGCCTTCACATAAGGTTATTCCTTTTAGTTTAAAAAACAGATTTGCATCATAGGCAATCTCTTGATTTGTACATGACTTTTACTTATTTTATATAAACTACTAAATTACCAAAAAAAATAGATGTAGTAGATCTATCAGCTAAAGTAATATGGGAAGGAGATTAATGCTTATGAAAAGTAGAGAACATACTAGAGTTACATGTCATATGATTTGAGGCACTAGAATTTATGACCCACTTTGAGGAAAAGGAAAAAAAAAAAAAGACACATAGATATATTACCTAAATCAACAATAATAGTGATAAGATGAGGCAACAATACAAAGAAGCATTAAAAGTTTTGCCTCATTTATCATTATTATTGTTGATTTAGGTAATATACCTATGTGTCTTTTTCCTCACTCAATATAAAGAAGCATTAAAAATTTATCCTCATCTTATCACTATTATAAGTAAATTCATTTGTATAAATTGTAATTTTTTCTAATTAAATGAGCTAAATGTAGCAGTAGTAATTATAATATGAGCTAAATAAGACTTCTGAGATTTATTCTGTAACTTTGACATGTTCATTTAATATGACCTAACTTATGAAACTAATGAAACATAACTTCTCCTACATCTCTCTCTTATTATTTTTATGGTATGACTTCCTAATGTCAAATCCATTTTTTGACTGATAAAAGCATTAAAATTTGAATACACAGAGTAACAAATGTATCGATATCTATGCAAAGTATCTAATCAAAAAGCTTACATATGGAGGAAATATTAGCACTAAAGAGAATTTGAGATTTGGAAATCTCAAACTAAGGTTAAAACTAGAAAAAAAACTTGTTACTGTCATCTAAAGTATTGATCCCACAAGGACTATACTACTATTATTGTTAATCCTAACCTAAAAATAAAACCTATAGTGATTGACTTATTTCTTACGCTTATAGGAATTTATCACTGGTATACCACAAGTGCAGGGCATAGCTATAGCTAGCACAGGTAAGTATGAGTTAATCTCATGAAGATTGTAAGCACTACTAGTTACCCTTTTCCTATTATCTAACCTTCAAATTAGATCTCTAAAATGTACAATGTTCCCTCTTAGGTTACACAATACTTTCTTCTTTCGATAGCTCCCCTGGTTGGTTGCAAGGATGAGCAGGTATTTTGCTACTTTAGGAAACTCCATGGAAGCCTCGTAGAGAGGCGCTATTCATTCAAAAGAAATGCATGATCACTTTTCATCATTGCAAAAGTTGATAAACATTAATAATATGATATCACTAAACAAGCAGAAAATGGAGAATGGAGCTAAGAGAACTTGGAGAAATATTGTTGCTGGAGATAAGAGAACTTGGAGAAATATTGTTGCAACTCAAAGCTCCCAAGCAAAACGAAACCAGTTCCATGGTAAATTGGTGAATGGCATTGTTTCCCCTAAAGGAGATGTTGTAGATGGTTGTTAAATGCTGGAGGAACACTCTTGTAGGCTTCTTCCTCAAAAAATGACCAACATTCCCATTTATGCAAAACTGGGCTCAAACCAGATGAAGAGAGGATATGCAAGATCATGAATCAAGACCTTGGCATGTGGGTGGATAGCCAATGTTTGTCCAAAAATTGGTTCCAAGTCTGGAGTTTGACAAAGTTAGCATTGTCACCATCCCATTGTGGATTAAATTCTATAATATTCCTATAGAATATTAGACAACGGATGGATTAAGCGTCCTAGCTAGCTCAATTAAAAAGCCTATAGCCTTTGAATCAGATGCTGCTAAGTTTGAAAAGGTCTGTTATTCTCTAGTTTGTATGGAAGTTAACCCTAAAATGTTTCTTCTTGACTCACTTCCTGTGATAAAGTTAAAGGTGGCAAATGATTTTTTAAAGGCTGAAACTCAAATCTCATATAACTGGAAATCTCATATGGGGAAACAAACTTGGAAAGCAACTTGGACTAAAGGAGCTTACAATGAACTCATGAGGATTCTTAATACTACAATAAATTCTGAAGAAACTAGTACTGAGGCAATACCTTATTATCGAAATTTCTTAACATTTGAGGATGAAGATCCAAATTCTAATCAGAACAAACAAGGAGATAAGGAGTTTGGAGAGGAGACTGGTTTTCATAATTCAAATCCTTCTGCCAATGAGCTTAAGGAATATACTCTTCAACAAGGAGAAGATGAGAATATAAAGAAAACTAAGCAATACACTCCAGTCTTTAAAAATTCAGGGAGGAAAAGAAGAAGATATAAGAAGGTTTGGTAAATTCCCTTCACTTTTTAGTTATAAAATGATTTTTTAGATAATTAAAGGTTTTAATGAACCTAACAAAGGCCAAGCGATTGGAAATAAGAACTAAAGCTCAAAATCATCTGAAAGTTTTGAAATTCCTGTAAAAAGATTCATAGTTTGGTTCGAATCACCTAATTGTTTAACTTTCTCAATTAGGATCGAGAGAAATCAAAGAACTTTCAACAAAACCAAAATAGACAATCATGATCTAGCTTAAAGAATATATTACTGAATTAGAGAAACCTTGGTAGCTCATCATGTTGCTGAGAAACTGAGTTCAGACTCAAGAATACAATGAAGCTTAAAAACTATCTGTTATCCCCAGGATAATAGATTAATCTTGATGGATTTTCTTTTGCATTCATTCTAACTTATAATGTCTTATTGCCTTGTAATGCTACTTCTTAATGCCTTTTATGGCTTTTAAATGAATCATTTTTTAATTTTCAAAAATAATAAAGAAATCAGAGAGAGGAAAATACTATGAAAAGTCGATACTAAGAAAATAATACCTAGGTGATAAATCCCTCTAAGAATTCTTAACTGTTAAGCCTTTATAATATAATTAGATTATTAATTGTTAGACTGTGGAAATTCCTATCTTATGTTAATATCTTTCTAAAAAAATATTAGCAAATAATCATCAGTTGATTAACATAATCTCTTTCTAGTTAAAACCCCTAGGATTGCATTATTGATTCGTGAATTTTATTATTGGGTTTGACTCTAATCCATAGGATTTATATTGATCTATCTCTAGTATTACTTACAACTCCTTCCAATTATATTAGATCAATTCATATAAAGGATTTCTTAAAATCAATCATATAAAATCAAATCATGAACTAATATTTTAGACATATTAGAACAAAAATATAATACATAATTGAAGCTCAATGAATCAATAATAAAATTGTATTAAATAAAAGATCAAATCAAATAGTTATCATAACTTAGGGTTCATCACACCTAAACACTAAAGAAGTTTAGTTCTTGTCCATAGAAAACAAAAACAAAGACAAATATGTAAAAGCACAACTAGAAACAAAGAAATCATAATTCTAAATATCCCTTTTTTCTTTAATGGATCTTTTTACAGGATTGGATGTTGTTATCTATTAAATCTTATGACATATTCTTCATGATTTCCTTATCCTATGATCAAAATTGTCACTTCTCTATGTTTCTTACAATTCAAAACTTCTTAAAACTTGCCTCCTCTTAATTTGCCTCTGTTCACGTCCTTTTATAGTAAAATCTAAGGTTTCTTGGATATACACTGTCAATATAAATGGACAATATACACTTCTGTGTATACCAATATACACAAACATGTAAATTAACATGCCTAAAATAATATTCTTTAAAACACAGTTATTTAGGTCATGGTTGCTTTAAATATTCATTCAATGCCGCAATTTCATCTGAATTCTTCTCTTTTTGGTCTAAGAAGGCAATTATCACCTAAAATTACAATTAAAAGTGAATTAAGTTCCAAAAATACTATAAAAGTATTGAATAACAAGCAAAACACATTAAATATGGCTATATAATTATAGTCAAATAATCATTCATCACATAGGTAGCCATAAAATTGTCCTCTTTATAGTAACATGAGATAAGAATTATGTTTCTACATACATGGGTACGATGCCTACGTATGTTACAATGATATTGCTGGGCACCATTTTCGGAACCCAACCTCTTTCTCTGATACCATGACATGTTGGACCCCGTTTCTAGAGCCTAACATCCAAAGTCATAAACCCTAAGCTTATTATCCTGAAGGGTCGTTAGCCATCATTCCACAATGGTGGGTACTAGTCAATCACCAAAATTACAACTTGACTTCTTGAAAGAAATTGTAACTCTAAGTCTCTAGTTTGTTTTGAAGCAAGAATCATCTCAATCGGAGCTCTATAGATCAAGATATGCTTATAAAGCCTAAGTGTGTTCATACCCCAATTATGCTCTCCCGACTGACCTCTCACTTTCTCTCCATCAAACCTTTTCAAATCAACTCCAAAAGATACCATTTTTCATGGAGAGATAGTAAAAGATGTTAAGAATCCATTGCTTCAAGAATCACTTCATTTGGAGGTCAGATGAGGAGGTTATGCCTGAAAGAATCAAACATGCTTATACCTTCAATCAATTTGTACCTATCTTGGCGCGATTGCCAGAAAATGGGCTGACTTCGTTAACCGATCCACGATAGCCCATATGGCATCATGCTTCCTACTGGTCTTGGGCAAACCCATCAGAAAATTCATAGTTATCCTTTGCCACTTCCATTCAGGAATGGACAATGGCTTTAACATGCCTGAAGGTGCCTGGTGTTCAGCCTTGACTTGCTGACACACTAGACACTTGCTCACATATTCAGTTACATCTCTCTTCATGCCTTTCTACCAAAAATGCTCTTTCAGATCTCTATACATCCTGGTGCTACCTGGGTGCATGGCATAAGGCACAGTATGTGCCTTATCTAGTATTTCATCCTTCACTTCCTTGACATTCGGAATACAAAGTTTGTTCCCTACAACCATGAGTCTATCATCCCTCGAAAAATTGTGAGTTAGCTCCGAGAAGAAATTCAGAATGGTAAGAAATTTGAGGTGGTAGCGAGGGATGATGGACTCATGGTTGTAGGGAACAGACTTTGTATTCTGAATGTCAAGGAAGTGAAGGATGAAATACTAGATGAGGCACATAATGCGCCTTATTCCATGCACCCAGGTAGCACCAGGATGTATAGAGATTTGAAAGAGCATTTATGGTGGAAATGCATGAAGAGAGATGTAGCTGATTATGTGAGCAAGTGTCTAGTGTGTCAGCAAGTGAAAACTGAACACCAGGCACCTTCAGGCATGTTAAGGCCATTGTCCATTCCTAAATGGAAGTGACAAAGGATGACTATAGATTTTTTTATGGGTTTGCCCAAGACCAGTAGGAAGCATGATGCCATACGTGTTAGCCCGGGAAATTTTTTTTTTTAAACAAGCGTGATTAGATTAATTTTGGGAGTATTGCTAGATTAAATTATGTTAGAAATTACTTTGCTTACTAATGGAATTGAGATAATAGGAAGTAGGTAAGTTAAATTAAATGTTAGAAGGGTAAGTTTGTATAAGGGGCATAGTTGGAAG
>JAOTAX010000198.1:36800190-36826289 GCA_025629825.1 Erythroxylum guanchezii | reverse complement strand
AAGTTCACTCAAATATCGAAGTCCTCAAAATTAAACAATTCTTTTCTCATAATTTTTTTCTTAAATTCATCAAATTTCCTTAAATTCTCACCAATTTCTTTCTCATTTAAATTCATTTTAATTTTTCTAATTTTCACCAAAAGTTCGGGGTCCAACATTGTATCTAGTGAAAGGTTCTGTTCATACATCTCATACATAATATATGTCAAATATACATAGCTGAAAACAAAACGGAACCTTAAAAACTAGATGTACTTATGCATATAGATATAAAAAACAAAAACATGAAATGTAAGATGTTTACATTCCTTTCTGATGATCTCCTTCGTTCTTAAATCTTCTCCACGTTGGGTTGTCGTAAACCACAACGATCAACATAGACCATCTCTAATGTAAGTCCACATAAAGATAGAAGGATGAAACCTCATTAGGAGATGGATAGAATTCTTTCTTTATGCTAGCAAAGATAAGAACTCTTGTGAGAGTAAGTGAGAAAAAGAGTGTGTGTGTAAGAAAGAACCTTTCTTTTACTTGTGTCTTACACAAGATGCACGAAAATCATCTCTATTTTTTACACCATTTGGCTTTCCATAATCCCTATCACTAATGGAGAGTTATGGGAAGTTAATGGTCATGAATAGCATGCAATAATGGAAGTTATGGGAAGTTAATGACCTTGAATAGCATGCATTAATGGAAGTTATGTGAAGTTAATGACCATGAATAACATGCATCAATGGAAGTTTTGGGAAGTTAATGACCAAATTGGCAGCAAACAACAGTTGTTTCTAATCCATTCCATGCAACATTTTCTACCATGATCACGTTGCGATAGAATCCTGAAACACTTTCTCTCAAATTTTGAATAACCATTCAAGACCATTTTACTCATCCTTCGGATCTCTTATGTGCGTGACCCATTAAGTTCCCAGTTATGTTGGCCACTTGAATTAACACTTAATTCAAATAAGTCAAGAGCGATATCTAGCAATACGCCATGACCTCCCAATTGACTAAAAAGTCAGTAGTTTGACTACGAACTCTTCCATACTCAATGTTGCAATGCAATCCGTCCTTTCACCATATATACCCCACTTGGTTCAAAGTATAGTCAAAGTGTTAACTCCCATTAGACTAAGTGATATTAGATCTTGTCCTGAGGATCTCATTACTCTATGTATTATTGAAGACTCTCTTCATAACATATATCTACTCTGGCCAGAGACTCCTGAGTAATGACCCCGACAAGAGGTCCTGGGTATCATCTCCTTCTATCAAGAGTGGTGAATCCTTTATTAGCTACTCAATTACCTCTGAATACCTCAAGTTGTACCCAATCACCGCCCTATCAGTAACTCCTGAAAGGAACCAATGAATGGAGTCAAAGCATAGGATCAGTATTCGAGATATCCTTGAGCACCTCAAGACAAAGGATACTTTCACCATTGCTATGATGAGACTATTATTGACACTGGAATAGTATATCCATATGATTGTCTCATAGTAGGTCAATCCAATGTACTTTTTACCCTTAGTAAGCATCCACATAATAACTCTAAACAACTTATATCTACAGCTTATGAGATCTACTACTTGATCTAATCAAGGAATATAATATGTGCTAGTCTATTCAGATTAATGATATCCCATCTCATTAATCCTATGACTAGGAAAAGTTTAGATACTAACATAATTACACATGATAGGAATCTCATTATCATGATCTCATCATGATTTCCTCCATGCTATGTTTTGTATCAAGGACTTCATTAAATCAATTTAAGATCAACATCAAATCTATAAATGTATGAACATTGAAATAATGAAAAATGCCTTTATTAATCATAAAATGATTTGTACAATAAGTGCTAAAGGTGATTGCCTTTAGAGCACTTCTTTAACATCTAGTTGCTATTTTGTTTGTTGTTTCTTCAATTATATCAAAATAAAAAAAGAGAAAAGGAGAAAAGGAAGAAAAGAAAAAGGAAAAGAGAAAAAGAAAAGAAAAAGGAAGAGCATTTTGGTAGCATCAATAAGTGCGGCATAGTAGTATATTTACATTTGTATATTTTAGAATATGTTTTGTATCCCTTTGTTCACTTATTACTTTATGAATGCTTGTGTTAAACCCTTTACCTCTTTTGATCCACATTAACCCTTACCACATTACAACCCAAAATAAGCTTGTTTGATCTATTTATGCATGTAATAATTGTAGAGGAGAATTGGTGTATTAGCAAGCCTATGGTAGTGTAGTTTCCTATAGGGAGCTTAAACGAAACACTAAACATCAAAAAATTGAGAGAAATGAGTGAAACCGTGAGGAATATTTGTTATGTGTTTATACTTATCTTTGAGTGATGGTGTCATAAATTGAGTTTGCTTATGTACACTAATGAAAAGTAGTCATGATATGTGTAATAGCTTGATATTTGAGTTGCCTAAACTTTAAGGGATTGCATGCTTTGATCTTTATGAAAATCAGATGATAGAATTTATTGGTTATGTTTGATTTTGTTTGAGGACAAGCAAGGATTTAAATGTGGGGAAGTTGATAGTTGTGCATTTGTTGGACCCCGAACTTTTCTTAGAAGACTAGAACTATTAAATAAGAAATTTTGGTAATTAGTCATGAGTAAAGAACAAATGATGAAAATTCTTGAATTGGAAATGATAGACAAGATTAAAGTAGTAAATGAGAAGTGTGGATAGATTCATGTTTTGCTTGGGTGCTTTCGGTAGATGAGAGGTTATGAAATAGGAAAAATTAAGGTGAAAGTTAGAAGTAAAATGAAAGCAAAAACAAAGTTGAATATGTATAGTAAGTTGATGAAAGATATGTATATATGTTTATGTTCTGTTCTTAGTGTTCATGATTAATCATGCATTATAATTTCTTTATGGATGATATTGGGTTGAGAATGAGGAGTAAATTAAGTAGAAAAGGTGATCTTGGTATGAGTTGTGTTAAGGAAGGATTTTTGAAACAAAATGGGTAGTTGATCTGGAAAATGTTCACTGAGAATGCTTCAGTCTTTTAGCCACAACGTTTTCTCTAGTTATCCAAACTAGATGATTCTTGATTTGCATTAAAACAGAGACATATGGTTGCAATTCTTATGATGATGTCAAATTTAAATTCTATCTTTAAGAATTTCAAAATTTGTCATGCAGTTGAGAACTGAGTGCAGTACATTGGTGGATGAATGTAAAATTCATGTTCTAAATTCGAGGAAAATTCTAGATTCATCTAGGCTGAATTAGAGAAAGGTGTCTTCTAGAAATTTGTAGGTCTTTCTTTTACCTTTCCAACGGTATAATGTATGTAATTTTTGGATATCGGAGTTAAAAGTTATGGTCCTTATAAGGGGAGATGCTCAAGAGCATAGATGCATCGTCTGTAAAGATGTATCATCTATAAAGACGTATCGTCTGTGATGATGTCATATTGTCTGTGATGATATCATATCATCTGTGATGACATCATATCATAGTAAGTTGACTCTGCTTCATCTTAAGAGTTGCATCATCTTAAGTTGACTTTGTTTCGTCTTAAGTTAATTCCGCTTCGTCTTAAGAGTTGCATCGTCTTAAGTTGACTTTGCTTTGTCTTAAGTTGACTCCGCTTCGTCTTGAGAGTTGTATCATCTTAAGTTGACTTTGCCTCGTCTTAAGTTGACTCTGCTTCGTCTTAAGAGTTGCATCGTCTTAAGTTGACTTTGCTTCGTCTTAAGTTAACTCTGATTCGTCTGCCTTTTGCTTTGTCTGCCTCTTTACTTCATCTGCTTCTTGCTATCGTCTACTTTATGCTTTGTCTGCTTTCTAATTTGTCTTCCTTTTGCTTTGTCTGCCTCTTTGCTTCATCTGCTTCTTGCTATCGTCTGCTTTTTGCTTCGTTTGCTTTCTGCTTCGTCAGCTTTTTGCTTATGTGACCGAAACTTCTTCTTCTATACATTATTCGTCTGATGCTATTATCTGTTCCTATTTTTGACCCTTCAGATGATAGAATTTGTCTTCAAGGCCTTCATGAAAGTTGTAGATCTTGAAGTCCTATTTCAAACTATCTAAAGAACACCTTGACCCAACATCTGTAGTGAAAGATATGTGAATTGTCCCAAGACAGGTTCAATATGATTGAGGGCCAAACCTTGTTTGATTCTTTCGGCCATAACTTTGTTATCCGACCTTCAATTGAAGTGAATCTTCGACCAATAGACTCCTAACACATTTCTTTCTACATCTCCATAAAAGGTTATAGCCTTTGGTGTTGATTCGGAAAATATTGTTTGAATCAAAGTAAGGGTATCGATTGGAAGAGTATGAATAGGATGTTTTACTGAACATAATTCAAAATTTTGATGATTTCTGGAGCAGTAGAGCTCCAAATGAGATGATTTCTAATTTGTGGTAAACTAGAGACATGGAGCTACAAATTGTAAGGAGAAATTGACATTTAATTCAGTCTCTAAGACTTTCAATTTCTAGAGGGAAGTTGGGTATAATGCACTGTTTCAGTCTAACAATAGTTTGAAATGTTTGGGATACAACTTTCGGATTTCTGAACCAAATGGATTTATTTTGGTGTTATTAGAAACTTGAGACAATGGGGAACATTCTCTAGAAGAAAGTGTTATGTCAGAATGTTCAAGGGTATTTTTGGCAAGACACTTAAGCATAAAAGACATAAGGCATAAATGGAAGGGCAAATTGGACAATTCTCAGTCATTAAGGGCATAATTGGAAGAAGTGTTGTCTTGCTTATAAATGAAGAAGAAAAACGTGAATGGAGGGATAACAGAAGAGAATAACAAAAACAAGAAAGAAAGAGAAACAGAGGTTGGTGGTTTGAGAGAAAAGAAGAGAGTTGAGTTAGGGTTTAATTCTTCTTAGTCTTCAAGAAAGATTTTGAAACTGTTCAAGAAGAGAAAGAGGCAGAGGAAGAGAAGAGCTTCCATTTGAGCCAAAGATCCCTTCATTTGGTAAAGAATGAAGGTAAGATCATTTTGAATCCTTTGGATTTTTGGAAGGATTTTAGTTCATGGAGTTTAGAAAATGCTTGGATTTAAGTATTCTAGAATCAATTTTAGTGATTTTGTATTGTGGGATTTTCCATTGGATTCCTATTAAATGAGACTTAGTTTGTTTTAAGGAACCAAGAGAATCCTACCCAAAAGCAAAGGGAAAGAAAACCTTGACTTGGATTTTTTGCAAGCAAATTAGATGGGTAATATATTTATAGTTATTGTGTAAATGGGCAATATGCCTATGTGTGTGTATATGCTTGAATCGTTAAATTGTGAATTCTGTAATGTGAAAAATGCATCATGATATGTTTTATGTTATGCATTAAAAGATGTATAACATTTCGATATAATTGAATTGTGATTATGATCATATATGCCTTGAAAAAAAATGTCATGGCATTTTGTATAAACAAAAAGTAAAAGCATGAAAGTATGAGCATGATTACGTGCTTCTGTTTGGGCAAGAGTGGAGCCATTCTGTTCGTCACGTGCACATCAACAAGAGCCTTTTCCTGGCTGCCCGCTTGTGGCATATGAGCTTCGAAAAATAGACTCATTCTGTTCATGGGGTAAACTTCGGTTTCTCCATTCTATTTCTATAGAACCCCTCAAGCCAATTGGTTGTGCATTACATATTCGATTTGTCAAGTATGATGCATATTTGAGTGTTAAGTTTTAATGGATGAATCTTCATGATATGTTTTATATGGTGACATTAGGTGATAGAATTGCTAGATTAAATGGGATATATATGCATATTTTGATATATCCATATATATGTGTGTGTGCTTGAATTATATGGCTCATTGCTAGCTATAAATATATAAGCTGCTGAGCTTCGCAGCTTACCCCATTACCCTCCACTCCGTTGGCGAAGAGAAAGCAGAACAACATTGATCCTTGCAAAGTTTGGCAAACACCAAGAATAGAGACTTTTGTAATTAAGTTAGTTTAGAAATTTTCAATATCTAGAATCATATTAAGCAAAAGCATTCAATTATATCATGTGTATTTTGTATTTTTGTAATAAGCCAAAGGGGTGGTTTTGTAGTGTAAAGATATTATGAAAACAAGCATTTTGTTTGTAATGGGCCCAAGTGATTACTAAAACTCTGATGTGTTCAATAATGTTGCATCTTTTGTGATTGAATTTGTTTTAAATAAATTGGACCGTTTGATTATCGATTTCCCATATATGCGTTTATTGTTAAAGAAAATTAGCAATGAGATTCGATCGTCTTATGACTCCGAATGTTGGGCTCCGAAAGCGGGGTCTAACAGCATTAGTATGTGTTTTTCTAAGTATTTGGTATGTGTTTCTTGCATAATAGGTTTGTATTATTGTGTTTTAGGACTTGTTTTGTGTGTTTTTGTTTAGTTTAATCTTCATGGTTGTTCTTTTGTGTTTGACATTGGTTTAGGGTAGGAATTGATCATTTTGGTATAGGAATGGAGGGTGGACACCTTTGTGATTGAGCTAGGGACCAAGAGAAGAGAAGAGAAGTGGAGCTGCTGAAAAACAAGAACCCACGACTGTGAAAAAGGGCATGTTTTTCACGATCATGGGAAATCTATGGAGAAAGTTTCTATTAAGTTAACCCACGATTGTGGGAAGCATAAGTATAATTCCCACGATCGTGAGAATTAGAAGTCAAAGAGACACATGGGTTTTGTGTATTTTTTTTAGGTTTTCATGACTTTACAAGACATAGCATCTCGAGAGTCGCTAGAGGGTTGTGGAACTTGCTATAGGTTTTCTTGACTTCAAGGTTTCATTTCTGATTGGGCAAAGAGCACCCCCATCATCTAGATTTTTCCGATTGGGCAAAGAAGAGGAGGAACTGCCCCATCTAGTCTTATTTCAATTTCTTTCTCTTTTAGCATGTTTATTATGGATTATTTGGTTGTTGGGGATGTTATGGATATTATGATTAGCTAAAACAATTTTTAGGGTTTGTTGTTGAACTATTTGTGAACCTTTGGTTATTAATTTAATGTTATACATGTTTGTGTTATTTATTGTGCTTAAACCTTGCAATAAATTGAGAGAGTGAGTTTGGTAATCTGTGTTGATTGTACAATGAGAGTTGATGATTAATAGACCTATAAATAACAAGTTATTGATTTATTAAGAAGAGATTTCAATAGATCAATACATTGCTTATAGGATAGCTTCATATCTAGTTGAATGTTTACGAAAGGCTTTGCGCATCGAGAGATCCTAAACTTAATTCTAATTTATTTAACTAGTGAAATTTAGTTACACCTTGAGAGAGGGTAGCTAGAATTTTAGGAAATCTTAGGCCAAGCATAAATTGAATCAATTAATCAGAGGGGACCAAATAGGGATAATGACAAGTCCTAATGTTTAATCTTGATTTTCTCCAAATATTAGTTTACGATTTTAGTTTGGGTTATGTTGTTCCCTGATACTTTTAGTTTGTCTTTATTTTACTTATCTTTTTAAATTCGATTGAAACGATTTCTTAAACAAAGAACAACCTAAAGTAAGTGGTGCCTAAGCACAATCCTCGTAGGATCAATATCTGCTTTCAACTACAAGTATGACCCGTATACTTGCAATTTTGAGCGTAAGACTAGTAGTGTGTTTTGCATTCAACAAAGTGTCACAGCAAGAACTTGCTTTCTCGATTCATACGGTGTAACAATGCCACATACAATAGTGTTTGTTTGAAATCAAACTTTGGAAATGAACTTGTAAGTGATTAAATCAAACTTAGTATTAATATAGAAATTCACGTAATTAACATGACAATTCTTTACATAATAAACCCCTATGATGGTGTATAGGTTGGAAACCCGTGATGCAATTCCCATGAGGCTTATTGATATGTGCTTAATTAATTTTATAATTATTCCATAACATTTAGTGATTATTGCTAGGAAAGTGCTTAAGATACTTACTTTGACTCATATGTGATTTTAAGTACAATTCGGAAGCAAATAAGTTAAAATGAGTCAAAAGCAAGATATTTGGGCCATTTTCTGAAGATTAATATTTATTTGTCTTTATGGAGTAAGAAGAAGAAAATTAGAGTAAGAAAACATAAATTCAGTCCAAAAGAAGACAACAAAGAAGTTGCCAAATAAAATAACACAAGAGGATCAAAATGACAATGCATAAGGTAACTAAAAGAGAAGCAAAAATGACAACAGCATATGAAGAAAACGACAGTAGCTGGAGAAGGAACAAAGTAACAATGCTAAATGAAGAAAACGTCAACGCACAACCAAGGCAATGAGGCTCAAAATGGCAAGCAACACATGAAGAAAATGCACTAGTAGCTGGAATGATGAAATGAAGATGTGAAGACCAAAACACAACACTGATGGATAAACATTGGGAGAGACCAAAACACAATGCACGATGGAAACATTGAGGGAAATGACAATGTTGGGAAAGAGGAGCAAAATGTAGATGTAGCAGAGGAGAATGAATGAAGGTTTTAGGCATGCATTGGTTTTAAACAAAAGAGGAGATCAGTAGCATTGGTTTAAAACAAAATAAGAGAGGAACTGTAGAGTGTTCTTGGAAGGTGTCTTCGGATAGAGAGACTTTCTTGGGGCTGAAGCAAAATTATTTTAGGAGCTCTTAGTCTTAATGAAGATGAGGGGCAAAGCTCTCAACATTGAGAGGCCCATGGAGAGGTAGATTCTCGATGCCAGTTTGGAGGTGACATCGACGTCAAAGACCTAGTTAAGTGTAATTTTCCATTTTTTTGTCGTTTCTTTCTCTCTTTAAAATTTGATTGTGTTATCCTATGTTAATTAACTTGGGTTTTGTGTATGGATAATCGTATTCTTGTTATTATTTAATTATTTGTGTATAAACCTATAGCTAGAATTTCAATATAATCCATAATTGTTATATTTGATCATTTGTAGTGACTAACGATATGTAATCATTAGGGATAATATAACCTAGGTTAAATGATGCATCGTATATGGTTGTTTCCTTGATTAATAGGTATTCCTAATTCGTAATGTTACTACCTAATTGAATATAGAGATCATATCCTCAATTAATTAGGAGTTAGGTTTAATTAATGATTGTATGTTAATTAAAAAAATACTTAAGAGAACACTTGGGTTAATTATTAACCCACGATTAATATCTTCTAGGAGAGCTTTGAGAACAACAATTCATTGAAATATGTTTAATTAAGGTGTAGGTCGAGATTGAACCAAAGAACCTAGCTTACACCAAACTCCCCAATTTTATCATTTTTATCATTTTTTATATTTGTTTTCACTAGGATAGTTTTACTTTTTTTTGTTATTAAACAAAACATAACCCCCCCCCCCCCCAAAAAAAAAAAAAAAAAAACCTAAATATCGATTAATTTCATTTCAGTAACTTATACACAATTTCTGTGAGACCGACCTAGACTCACCACTGCTTTAGTAGTAATCTAGTTTATTTTGATTAGTGTTATGACGCACTACCATATCAATGAAAAATACCACCAGCTTAGGAGTCATAACAAGAAGTCCCTTTCTCGATTCACAGGTGTAAACAATGCCACGTACCATAGTGCTAGGTTGGCATATTGTTTTATTTAACTGATACTCACATATATTGAGTTTTCTAATTGTGAACTCAGAGACCTGTAAAAACTTAGGGGATGTTCTATAAAGTAAAGATTAAATATTCTGTAAACTTAGGGGAAATGAAGGATACTAACTATGAAATCACTTTTTTAAATAATAGTTTTGCATAAATGAGTAATGTTGATAGATCTTGGATGTATAAATGATTAACACTTAATGGTTTCATTAATCCTATTTTTGTTGAAGGAGTTGAGGCTTTTATTCACTATGCATGTTCTCAACCAGCATATATGGATGATCCAAAGATCAGATGTCCATGTAAAAAGTGCAAACATATTCATTTTCTTCCTTTTGATGAAGTGAATCTCCATTTGTTAAGAAAATGGTTTGTTCCAAATTATTTTAAGTGGACATGACATAGGGAGCCATTAATTTGTAGCACCTCAAGGGGTAATGAAGTAAAGTCGTCAATAAATGTGGATGGGTTTGAAAGGGAAACTGGATTTATAACAAATAATATGGGTGCAACTGAAAATCCTTACACCCAAATGGTTTATGATGCAGCTAGTTATACCTTTCAAGTAAATATAGAAAATCTTGAAGAAGAACCAAACCCACATGCAAAAAAGTTTTTTGACTTACTAAAATCACCTGACCAAGAATTATGGCTAAATTATGAGACCATGACTCAATTATCTTCAATCGCTCGAATATTGAACATAAAGTCTAAAGGGCATATTTCTAATTGAAGTTTAGATAAAATTCTTGCTTGCTATAATGAATCATTGCCTCTTGATCATACAATGGTTGATAATTTCTACAATATGAAGAAAATTATTAGGAGCCTTGGTTTGCCAATTTAAAAAATTGATTGTTGCAATTTTAGATGTATGTGACTTTACCTGTTGAAAAAATTGATTGTTGCAATTTTAGATGTATGTTGTTTTGGGGAGTTGATGTGAAATTAGAAGAGTACAAATTTTGTGGTCATTTTAGGTTCAAACCTAGAAAGCATTATGTGAAACAAAAATTAATACCCTATAAGTGGATGCATTATTTCTTGCTAACTCTTAGACTTCAAAGACTATATGCCTCTGAAGTTACTACATCTCACATGAGATGGCATAATGAACATGAATAGGAAGATGGAATAATGAGCCATCCATTGGATGCACTCGCTTGGAAAATTTTCAATAACACCCATTTTGAGTTTGCAGTTGAAAGTTGAAATGTTAGGTTGGGATATTCGACAGACAGATTCCTACATTTGGTTAATTTTTCCAACAATATTCATTATGGCCAATCATAATTACTCCTTATAATATGAACGAGGCATTGTGTCAGGGCCTAGGAATCTAAAGCATAAAATTGATGTATTCTTATAACCATTGGTATCTGAATTATATCATCTTTAGGAAATTGGTGTGGAGATATATGATGTGTCTCTCAAAATTTTTTTTTGTTAAGGGCAGTTTTGACATGGACTATTAGTGATTTCCTTATGTATGTTATGTTGTATTAATAGAGTATAATATGAAAATTGTCCTTATTATAGCAATGATTCTGATGCATTTTATCTACCTAACGAGGCTAACGTCTTGGTTTGACAACTACAGGAAATTTCTTCCTCCAGTCCATCAATTTAGACCCAACACAATAAACAAAATTTCATTAAGAATAAAAGCTGGTGAAGAGATATTGAAAGAGATTGACGAATTAGTATTGCTGAAAGTTACAGAATTTTAAACTAAAGAAGTTAATAGGAGCATTAGTAAAATATTTGGTTGGAGAAAATGAACTATTTTTTGGGATTTGCCATATTGGAAAAATATTTTTTTTGGTCATAATCTAGATGTGATGCATATTGATTTTTTTTTTTACAATTTGTTCAACACTATAATCAACAATGAAGGGAGGAAAAAAGACAATGTAAAATTACGAGCTGGTTTGTAGAATGAATGAGTTAGATAAAGATCTTCATACCGGTAAATATCTAAACTCAGGTTACACTTTATACAAAAAGCAAAAGAACATTTTGTGTGAATGGTTGACAGTCTGAGAACTCTGAAACTATTGATGAGAGTTAGGCATATCTTGATGTAATGGGTGGTAGGGACAGCCATAGAAGGATTTTTGGCTTAGGTTCATTTGCAAACACATATTATTCACAATCTTCGATATCCACTATAGCTAGATCTAATAAGTGATCCGCATTAAATGAGAGAGTTCTTCAGCTTGAGAGCACAATAGAGAGGTTGATGGAGTGCATAACCCAGCTTCGTAGTGAGGTGGATGAGTTGAAGGGGAGGGATAGGACCTCATCGCAGCAGTTAAGCATCTACCTTCACCACCTATATAGCTTAGATGGATAACTGAATGTATTTGATTTTTTCTACTCTTAAGTTTTATATAAATTCTTAATTTACAGTTATGTTCAAGATACTTATTCAAGTGCACTATAATTTTTTTTATTATATTGCCATTCAGGATAATGTTTACTTTGTATCTATCAATCAATGTTATATTATTTATAGAAATTAAATGTATAAAAAATCATAAGATTATCAACAAAAAATTCAGGTAGGAAGCGAGAAATGGCGGTTGAAATTTATCATAGTTAAATTTCCCAAAAAACTACAATATTCCATCACTAATTAGTGACAGATTGTTATATTTCATCGGTAAATATGTCGCTAAGTTACTGATGGAATAATAGTTACAGATAATGTTTTCTGTCAGTAAATTTAGTGAAACTACAATATTAATTAGCGATGGATTGTTATATTTCATCGAAAAATACGTCGTTAAGTTACCAATGGAATAATAGTGATAGATAATGTTTTCTGTCGGTAAATTTAGCGAAAGAATGTAGTATATCCGTCGGTAAATTTAGCGATGGATATATCAATCTGTCGCTAAGTTACCAATAAAATAATAACTATAGATAATTTTTTTGTCAGTAAATTTAGCAACCAAATGTTGTATATCCATCGGTAAATTTAGCAACGGACCTACAATTTGCTGTTAGTAAATTCACCAACGGAATATTATGATTCCATCGGTAAATTAGTGAAGGAATATTGTAAATTTGTTAGTAAATTTACCTAAATACACCGACGAAAATAAAAAATTCCATCGCTAATGCTACTAATGGATAAACAAAATTCTGTCACTAAATTTGCGACAAATTCCTTATATCCATCGTTAAAATTTACCTACGGCCATTTCTTATCTATAATTTCCGTTGCCAAATTTGTTTCCTGATAAATAATCTTTATTTTCCATCGCTAAAACCTATTTTTCTTGTAGTGATTGGTACCATAAACTTATTCTTCTTCTTTTTTATTTTTTCCTTTCTTTCTTTCTTTCATTTTTTTTCAACATTCCAATCAGTACCATAATTGAACAAATATTGGACCTTTCATAAATTTCAAGTCTCAAATAAGTAAATAATGTAAATAACCTTCAGGGTTCAATAAAATAAAAAGGTATGCAAAGAAAAATACGAGCAAGGTATATAATTTGGGTAAAATCAATAAAAAAGACTAAGGCTCAACTTGGTTATTCATAAAGGCAAATTTTTGGGTATGGTGATTTCAAAAAAAAAGGCTAAAGCAAGTTAGTGAATTTAAGTGCCTTCATCATGTCAATGCTTTTAATTTAACAAATATGGTCTCAACATGCATAATAAAAACAAATTCTAGAATTATCCTACTATACACAATAACACACATGAAAGAATGACAAGTGCTGTAAAAATTTTATGAAAATATATTCTTTAAGCTCAAAAGCTCACAAAAATTATGGGTATATATGTGTGTATATAATATGCAATTTCATTCAACTTGAATATTTCAATGATTACAAAAAACATGACTTAGAAAACTAATTGTATTCCAACCATCATCCTTTGCACACCAATTTCAATCAATATTCTACAAGGGCATATAGTACTCATGTAAAGATCTCAACCAATTCAAGATATCAGTTAATAAAATTTATAATTAGGATTATAATAAACTTGAAGAATTCAGTTAAAAATTCAGTCAACCCATCCCCACACCTAATGTTGTACATTGTCCCCGATGTACACAATATAAACATTTAGAAAAAGTGAGAGGGTTTAATGGTACTTTCCTAACAATGAATATTTTCTAATTTGGATCCATCCAATATGAAAATAAAATCCTTACAAAATTTTAAAGAAAAGGACAAAAGAAACAAAAACATAAAAAAATAAATCTTATACTAACATAAAAGCAAATAGAAAATAATATCAAAATTGAAATAAAATTAAAACTAACTCGTGATGTCTCCTATGTAGCGTTTCTTTATCATCGGTAGCTCGACGTAGCCTTTAAGCTCAACTTCATCTTGGATCAATAATCAGCGGCTTGCTTCCACCCTTTCCTCCACAAAGTGGTTTCATAGCCTATAAATAAGTCACCTGTTGTCAGATAATAATAAGGGCATAATTTATCAAATTAATAAATCCAATTTCAAGCAATAATGCCCTTTTTAATGAAAAACTATTAATAAAATGAGAGATGATGAAACTCCCTACATCAGCTAACTTAAACTGTTTGTCTTCGAGGAAGTGGGAACCCTCCGTACTTAAGGTTACTACCAACACCTCATCAACAATTCCCTTACTTGTTTCCTCCACCAGTTCTTTCTTAACTACTTCTATCTGCTCCTCTTCTTCTTCCTGGATGGAGGTTTCTAGTTCATCTTCTTCAACTACCTTCTATTGATCCTCTACTTTCTCTTTTGAGATGGAGACTTCTTTTTCGACTGGAAGCTCTTCTTGTAATTTCACTCTAATCATCAAGCCAATCCTTGCCTTTTCTTCTCTCTTGAATTCACGTCTCTCAGCTTTCACGTCAACAAGGAGTTCCATTAATCTATCTATAATACTTGCTTCCTCTTTCTCCTCTTCTTCTGAAAGCTCATCATCACTTCTAGGGCAATTTCCATTCCAAATTCGTTAGGATTTGTTTCATTAGGGCTAGGCAAACTTACTAGTTGTTCTTAAGATAATATCTTTGCTAACTGATTGATTTGATTCACCATGTTTTGTATACAAGCCTCTATTTGAAGATGGCTCATGATTAATTATTGAATAGACTCAATCAACATATTTTTCAAAGTAGCAATTACCTCCTAGCCTTATTCACTCTGAGATGGTTGGAAGCTCAAATTATACTCACCATATTCAAGTGAAGGAAGTCTCTTATTGAATTCATGTTGACTAGCTACTCTCTTAGCAAGGCATTCTATTAGTCTGTCTGTAACACTTTCTCGTTCTTTCGGAAGCTCAGTTTGAATTGTCCATTCATTTATAAAGCTAAATCTTATCTTTTCTTCACTCTCGAATTTATGTTAGATAGCTTTCATTTCAGTAATCACTTCCATCAATTTATCTTCCATAGTTTGCTTGTTATATGGAGATGCTTGGTGTCATAAATATCCAACTAGAGTGTAATCATTCCATACATAAGTATAGGAGTTACTCCACTCTGAATTGTGGCTGTTTTTGTACACTACACCTTAAAGTTGATAACATATATTTAGTCTCTTATATGGTGATTTCATACTTTACGAAGACATATTCTGCCTCCCATAAAAATAATGTCCACTCCATCCTTCCATTGTGAGCTTTGGATATGGCAATGAATCGCAATGCCTAAAATAAACCACAAAGTCAAGATCAAATAGAGAAATTCAAAAGATAATTAAATTAATATGCCACAGATACAATAAGATACAATAAAATAAAATAAATACAGAAAGCAAAATTAAAAGAAAATAAAATAAAAACAAAGATAAAACAAAATAAAATGCAAATGGCTAGAGTAATAGCATTCAGGCTTTCCTAACATCAAATTCCCCGGCAATAGCGACAAAAACTTGATTGAAGTAAAGCATGTTAGTCAATATTGTAATAAACTACAAGCACACGGTATAGCTGTAGCTAGTGGTGGTAAGTACGGGTCAATAATATGAATACTAGGAATCACACTTCCCTTATTATATGTCCTAATGATAGATTTTATATTTTAATAAAAAGAAAATAAAAACTAAAACTAAAAATAGAATAGGAGACAATGATGAACACAGAGATAATGGAATTCACTTAGAAAACTATCGTTATTAAAAATTAGTATCTAAGCTTGAATCCCCCTAAAACCTTAACAGATTGATCATTTATCATGTAATTTTTTGTTGATTAATTAGATTGTGGAGACTCTTATGATATGCTAGTAGCAGACCTTGGGTCTATTAACAACTAATTATAAGGTCTATGACTGAATTATTCAAGTTAAATATTATAGGATTGCATTACTAATTCATGAGTCTCTCTATTAGGTTTGATCCTAATTCGGAGGATTTATGTTACCATATCTCTAGGGTTGCAATCAACTCCTTTTAGTTATGATAGATCTATTCAAACTAGGATTTCTCGATCTCTATGTATGAAATCAGATTATTAATAAAACATATAATAAAATCACAATAATCAATTGAACAAATTGCATTAAAAAAGGAATCAAATCATAGCAAAATGTTAGCATAAGGTTTATTTAACCTAAATACTAACTTGATGTTTAGTTACATATAATCGAATACGAAATCAAACTTACAATGAAAGAACAATGAAATGAAAACAATGGGTTCATCATTCTAAATCTCTCTGATTGTTTTCTATTCAATGTTCTTGCAATGAAGAGGCTTGATCTTATATTATGATGGATATTTCGATGATTTCTTCGTGTTTCCCACTTCTCTGGACCAAAATCGTCCCTTCTGATGTTCTCTACGTCTAGAAATCACCTCCCAAAGTCTCCTCCTTTCTTCTTCCAATGAAACGTCACTTTTATATTGAATTCCAGGTTTTTGGGTTATGCACGGTCTTGTGCACGACTGTGTACAGGAATGTGCATAATCAGAATCCGTCGAGTATTGTGAAAATGCACCACCCTGCACTCCTTCCAAATTTCTGATTTTCTATTTTACACTACTTTTTAGTTCGAATTCCTCTCTTTTAAGTCCGTAAAGGCAATTATTACTTATAAACATACTTAGAGAAAATTAAGTACAAAATATAAGCTAAAAGTATAAAATATTAAGCAAAATACATCAAACATGGGTGTTAAAATATAGTCAAATATCCATTTATCAATTAGGGAATTGAGAGAAGAAACAACGGTGACAAAAAAGAGTGTTAAAGAGAAGAAGGGGTTGAATATGAGAAGCAAAAGTTAGGAAAGCAAGGAAGAGCAATAAGTCAGCAAGGAAGGAACAGAGAATCAAGGCAAAGGGCTATGCATGAAGAGAGATGTGTAAAGAGAAGCTATAGCTTCTCTCTTAAGAATCTTAAAATCCAACTCATAAAAATCATTATAATAAAAGGGGTAATCCTAGTATAAATTTTAGTAAATAAAAATCATTTACAATTTTTTTAGTTTAAAAATTATTATTATTTTGAGATGAATACCCTAAAATGTTTTATAATATGTACCTCAAATTGAATATTTTATCCACTTATATGATGACTTTGCTATATTTGGTTAACTTTATGTGTCTTTTTTGATTAAATGTTAATTTTTAAGTTACCATTTAACTATATCAATTTTATTATTATATTTTACATATAATTGAATATTTTGTGCTTGTTAACTTACTTCTTATGAGTCTAGGCATTCAATTAATTTTATTGATATTGTTTTCTCCTATATTGATCAATTTTTTGCTAAGATCTATATGAGAAATGAATTTATCCTATCGATAAGTTCCTTATTTTGTAAAAAAAAAGTTAGATTAATGAAGAGAATGTATTAAATATTATGAATCATCATAATTTTACTATCCTATCAATATTTGAATTTTGATGTATTATTTTTACTAATGAATGAGTCTATTTTTTGATGATTAATTGACTCTAGCACTTGATGATCACTTATGCGAAAATTTTTAAGGAAGTTGGATAAAGAGCAAATAGCATGGTCTTGTATTATTTTCATATTAATATTGCTTTTATAGTTTTATTTAGCTTTGAGCAATCTTTAATTCTCTAACATTTTAAAGTTTAATAGGACTATCACAAGTAATGGGTTGAATCTCTTATGATGAACTTAGCAATCATGAAATTCGATATGGCCTTAAAAGAGAATTGTCCTCCTAACCATACTATTGAGACTTGTACAGTGGTAACAAGCTTTATAAAGAATGGGGGTACTTAAACTAATTTTCTTATATCATCATAAGGTATCATATGGGGTATATGATATCATTCTAAAGACTAAGAATATTAAGGGATTTCTTGAAGTCATTAATAAATATTACAAGAATTACTCCAAGAATAAAATGAATAAACTCTTTAGTACTTTACACTCTGCTATTTATAACGATGTTAGTGGAATTAAAGCGTATATTAACAAGATTATGGCTTATTATCGTAAGATTAAGTCAATCAATATAGCATTTGATAAGGAATACATGATGCCCGGTACACCTTAGAAACATAAAGTTATAGAAAGGAGAAATCATATACTTCTTGACATTGTGCAATGTATATTGGCAAACTTTTACTTACTAGAGTTCCCATAAAGTGATGTTTCTAGAAATGCAATTTATATTTTGAATCAAATGCTTAGTTTACTTTTATAAGCTATGCTCACAAAAGAAACACACTTTGTTTACTTTCATGTTTAGGGTTATAAAGAAAATATGATACCTTATAACTTAAAATTTAAGAAACTTGATCATGAGACAAACTTGATCATTAGACTATTAGTAGCTTTTTATTGGCTATTATTTCAAATCAAAGGGCTCCAAACTCTACTATCCAACATATACCATCAAACTTATTAATTAAGACTAGCCTATCTATTTTAAAATGACACTGGTATAAGCCAATGACCTAAGAAAGTTATGTTTAAAGAATATCTAATCATTGTTCCGGTACCTAGCGCTTCCACTCTAATAATTAGAGTTATGGTTGACCAAAATCAAATAGCTATTTAGATGAAATCATTTAGCATATAGCATAAAAGGCTCTAAATATAGTTATGGAAGATGTGCATTGAAGAAATAAAAAAGGGTTCTCAAACTTTTAATCTTTGACGACTACATTGTATATTTATAAGAGCCTGAGTCTAACATTGGTGACACCTTAGATCTAACTACCTACAATAAAACGTATTTAGTTCTTAATCTAATTTTTAGATTAATTCTATTAATGATAATATGAACTTTATTTCATAAAATGAAATATAAAGCTTAATAGAGTTAATAAAATGTTGTAGGTCTATTGGATGCAAATGGGTATTCAAGAACAAGCACGATGCTAAAGGTCAAGTGGAGCGCTATAATATAAGGCTAGTAGCTAGGGCCTATAGTCAGCAAGAAGGTATTAACTATAAAGAGACCTCCTATCCTATTTCTACTAAGGATTCTGTATGAATCATTATGGAAACTCTGTCCCATTTTGACCTAAAGCTTTCTAAATGGATATGAGAACAAATTTCTTAAATGTAGACTTAGGTGAAGATGTCTACATAGTTCCACCTATTGGTTTTAAGGTAGTTAGGAATGAAAACATGGTTTGTAAGCTATGAAAGATGATTTATAAGTTGAAACAAGCTTTAAGGTACTAGTATCTCAATTTTGATGAAATTGCCACTAGTAACACTTTAAGGAAAATATTATTGATTAATGTATATAGATATATATGAAGGTCAGTAGGATGAAGAGCAAAATTTTGGTTTTATTTATTCATAATATCTTGCTCGTTATTAATGAAATTGATACATTAATTAGGATAAAATAATGAAGCATCATATATTTTGGGCATAAATTTTGTTTGCGATAAGGCTATGGTGCACTCAAATTGTATCAAAGCATCTATATTGTTTGTATCTTAAATAGGTTTAATATATAGTCTTTGTTATTCTATAAAGGCTCTAGTTATGAGGGATGATAGTTTCTGAGGCCTAATTTCCTTAAATTGATGTTAAGAGAGATCAAATGAAAGAAGTCCCTTTTGCTTCAATTATTGGCATCTTAATGTATGCTAATGAAAGCATATGCCTTAATATTCCCTTTGTGATTAGTATGCATTGTAGATTGTCGAGCAATTATAGATAAAAACTACTAAAAAGAAGTAGTTTTAAAAATTTTACTAAAATAAATGAAAACTACTTAATTAATCGCAATAAATGAATAATTAAATAACTTTACTAAAATAACATTTATTTTTTAAAAATTTTAGCGTATCAAAAAGGGGATTTTTTAAATAATTTATATTTATAAATTTTGTATGCTGATAAAATTACGGAACCTTCTATTGTAAATTTTTAATAGTTTTTTCTTCTTCGAGTGCAAAATTTTCAATAAAGATGGGCTATTAGCCTCTGGGAGCCGAGTTCACTGTCTAGCCCAACGCGATTGAAGACCATGAAGAAAGCGCTAATGGTGTACGGCGAGATTTTAAGGCTGGTGAGGCTGTTGCCCGCGGACACTAGGCCTTACTACGCCAAGTACGTCCGCGAGAACTTCGTCAACTACCGAGACGTCGACGTCAGAGACACTAATGCCCTCGAAGAGCTCTTCCATCGAGCTTACAACCATTCCCTCTGGGTTCTTAACAAGGTTAATTCTGTTGGCATTTGTCCCCATATATGCAAGTGCATGCATTCTACTGGTGTTGATTGTTGTTGTTATTTTGTAGTATTATGTGGATGAATCAGCCGCGAAGAGGTTGAAGGAGATTTGCTGTTGTTAAAGACGAGCGCCTAGTACTATGCGTACTAGGTGCTTGTTATTATGCCCAAATGAGTAGGTCACCACTTGCATTCTTTTGTTTTGGACCCTTTGGATGGTTCATGCATTATATAGCTTCTTTTGTAACGTGTAAATTTGTTTTGAGCTAGGATTCTATACTGGGTTTACCATTCTGTATGGGAGTTTTAGCCTTTTAGGCTTGAAGAACTATGATTCTGCAGAGTTGCGTATGATTATTAATTACAATACAATAAATTTGAATCAGTGTTGGATCCTACAGAATGCTCTTGTACTCTAAATTATAAGTCTGAATCATTTATGTTATCTTTACTCTTGGATTCTTTGAATTTAAGGCTCTCATTGCAGTTGTTTTGCATTCTATGAGCTTGGAATTCGGAAGTTATGGAGTTAAAACATAAATTGTGTAGTTTTCGTTGTTCGTAAGGAATAGCTTGGACTTTTCTATTGGAAGCTATTGTTGATTGTTTGTGACTCGTGCTCCTTTGTAGCTTTCTTGTTTTTACCATTATGTGGTGAGTAGTAAACCATTCTATATATGTGGGCGCCCATGTAATTTGTCACGAACTTAGTTCTTTTACTAACGAACAATGCGACACTTAGTTGTATGGCTCGCAACTAAGTCAACCTCTCCTTCGAATGCTAAAAACAAAGCTAGCACAAGTTAGTTAAGATGTAAGATAAAACAATAACAAGAATGAGGAAAATTGGAGAATGCTTATATTGCTTAAGAAAGCTTTACAAGACAAATGCTAAGAAGTCTCTATGCTCTTTATCTCTCCATGCCTCTATCTCTCTATGCATCTTACAAATGAAGTCCCTTGGCTATTTATAGCCTTCCGCCTCCTCATTGGATGGCTAGGATCTATTTGATCCAAAGGCTCACTAGGTCATCTAGAATTCTCTACAATTATCTAAATATTCAAGTGTAATCTACCATTATCTACAAGGTTCTAGAGTCTTCCACCTATCTTTAGCCTTATCTTGAATATGGAAAAATAGTGTGGAATCTTCTAAAGAACTCTCGCTTAACCTCTTCATTTACTGAAGAATGGTGCAGTGCGTGACATTCTCCCCTACTAATTTGGGCGACGTCCTTGTCGCGTCCTCCTTATATGCCTTGATCATGTCCCTATAGTCCCATAATGGGATCACATGCTCCCAACTTGCTGCACTATCGAGCAATCCCTTCCATTTCACAAAATACTCCACGTAGCTTAGATGGGAACTCTCGGTATAACATGATGCGTCAATATCTCCTTTACCTTACACTCGTGAGAAGTAGTGAAGGTCATGGGTGCTCTCCTTGACTCGCCCCTACTCAGCTTCTCCTTATCGGCATGATGTGGCTTTAATAAGCTCACATGAAAGACTGGATGCATCTCCAAATGTGAGGGCAATGTCAATCGATAGGCTAACTTACCAACCTTTTTCTCCACAGGGAAAGGACCCTCATATCACCTTACTAGCCCCTTGTGCACCTTGGCGAACCTTCGGCTTTGATTGCGAAGGAGCTTCAGTATTTCTAAGTCTCCTTCCTCAAACTCCAAGTGTCTCCTCTTAACGTCCGCCCATTTTTTCATTCTCTTGGCAGCCTTTGCCAAGTATGCTCGTGCCATGTCAGTTTTCTTATGCCAACCTTTGGCAAACTTGAATGCGACAGGACTCGGACCCTTGTACCTAATCACTAAAGTGTGAGGGGTCATTGGTTGTTGTCCAGTGGCAATCTCGAACAGACTAGCTCCCGTTGACTCCCTCTTTTGCAAATTATATGAGAATAGGGCAACATCAAGCAACTGGGCCCAATCATGCTGGTTGGCACTCACATAATGCCTTAAAAGTAACTCCAACAATGCACTCACCCTCTCAATTTGGCCATCGATTTGAGGATGAAAGCTTGTAGAGAAGTTGAGCTCAGACCCCAATAGCTTGAATAACACCATCCAAATCCTCCCAGTGAAGCGAGTGTCTCATTCACTCACAATTGTATTCGGTATGCCCTAATACTTCACCACATGACGAAAAAATAGACGTGTTGCATCCTCAACCGCAAATTTTGTAGGCACAGGGATGAACACTCCATACTTGCTGAATCGATCTACCACCACCATGATGTTGCTACATCCCTCGGACTTTGGTAGGCATGTGATGAAATCCATGGAGATACTTTCCTAAGGCTTCTCCGAAATGGGCAATGGCTCTAGCAACCTAGCTTGCTTATTTTGATCCACCTTGTCTTGTTCGCACACAAGACAAGTCTTCACTTATAACTCGATATCATTGCGCATTTGGGGCCAATAATAAGTATGCTCTATAAGTGCCAACGTGCGATGTATACCGGGATGTCCCACCTATTTGGAGTCATGACACTCCTTAATGATTTCCTTCCTCAACCCTTGCCACTTTGGCACGCACACACGATCACCTTTAGTAGTGAGTACCCCATCCTTAAGCCAAAATTGGCGTGCCTCCCCCGACTTGCCAACTCCATCAAACTGTTGGCTTGCAGGTCATACTCTAGTCCCTCATTGATTTGATTCACCAAAGGAAAACTCAGACTTGTAATGACAGTTAGCTTGGCCTTTCTACTAAGTGCATATAACACCACATTGGCCTTGCCCGCCTTGTATTCCATCACAAAATTGAACTCCGCTAAAAAAGCTTGCCACCTAGCTTGCTTTGACATCAACTTCTTTTGGTTGAGGAAATAGCTTGTGGCAACATTGTCGGTCTTAACCACGAACTTGGACCCCAACAAGTAATGCCTCCAAGTTTACAAGCAATGTACCACTGCGATCATCTCCTTCTCTTGGACGGTATAGTGGCACTCGGTATCACTTAGCTTCCGACTCTCGTATGCTATCAAATGTCCATCCTATATCAAAACACTACCAAGAGCAAAATCAAAACCATCAGTATGTACCTCATATGCCTTGGTATGATCGAGAAGGGCCAATACTAGTTCCTCCATTACCGCTTGGTTCAAGGCTTCAAATTCTCCGTGATACTTAGCATCCCAAGTCCAAAATCTATTCTTCTTCAATAGATCAGTGAGTGGAGTTGCGAGGGAGGAATATCCTTCAATGACTTGTGGTAATAATTAACAAGGCCAAGAAAGGAACGTTACTCAGACACCTTCCTTAGTGGTTGCCAATCATGGATAACTTGCACCTTGGACTTGTCCATCATCAGCTTGCCTCCCCCCACAATGTGCCCCAAAAATATTACTTCATAATGTGTGAAAGCACATTTCTCCCTCTTCAGGTATAGCTCGTTTTCCCTTAAGATTAGGAAAACTTGTCATAAGTGCATAAGGTGCTCTTCCAATGTCTTGCTATATACCACAATATCATCCAAGTACACCACAACAAATTTATCTAAGAATGGTTGCAACACTTGATTCATGAGGGTGCAGAATGTGGTAGGTACATTTATGAGTCCAAAGGGTATGACTAAAAATGTAAAAGAACCTTACCTCGTCACACATGCTGTCTTTGGCTCATCTCCCTATGCAATCCTGACTTTATAATAGCCCGATCTCAAATCAAGCTTGGTAAACCATCTTGCTTCCCCAAGTTGTTCGAACAAATCGACAATCAACAGGATGTGATACTTATTCTTCACGGTGATCTTATTGAGCACCCTATAGTCGATGCATAATCGGAGTGACCCATCTTGCTTCTTTTGGAAAAGCACGAGTGCACCATATGGAGCCTTCGATGGTTGGATATAGCCAACATCCAACAACTCCTTCAATTGCCTCTTCAATTCCTCAAGCTCAGGAGGTTCCATTCAGTAGGGTATTGCCGAGGGTGGATTTACGCCTAACACCAACTCGATTTTATGATTCACTTCTCGTTTTGGTGGAAGCTTCTTCGGTAACTCCGCAGGCATCACATCCTTAAACTCTTCAAGGACGTGGGCAATCTCCTTGGGTAGTCTTTACGGTGAAGCTTGCTCCTCTTCTTTGATTGCACAAAAAAAGTGGATTGCGCCTTCTTCACACCTTTGGCGAGGTGCATGGTCGAAAGTTTCTTGGCTTGTAAACTTGCTTTTTGTAACAAAGGCACCATGCACGTATCACTCTCCTCCAAAATGCACATAGTGTTGGCGAAGAGAATCGGCACGGCCTTAACACCATCCATGAACTCCATGCCAAGCACAATTGGATAATCATCCATAGGAACAATTGAAAAGTCCACAAGGCCATACCACTCACCTAGACACACTTTAACGCCACAAGCAACTCCAAAGGTCGATCTTGGCTCGGAATTCACTGCCTTGAGCCATCCTTGCTCCTTGTTGTATTTGAGGCCCAACCGATTAGCTTTCTTGACTTTGAGGAAGTTATGAGTAGCTCCTGTGTCAACTAGATCTTTTATGGTATTGTCCCCCACCCTAACTTCTATGAACAAACATCCTTTCTTCTCAAACTTAGGCACTTCCACTTTAGCTTTGATGGCATTTAGAATTTGCAAAAACCCCATTTTGGTCTCCTCGTGCTGCCGTTACTCCTCCCTTTCCTCGATTAAAGTGGAGAGCTTGCTTTTCTTTGGGCATTCTCGAGCCTTGTGCAGTCCCTAAAAAAAGAAGCATTTTATGGATGCTTTTCCCCCTTTATACTCCTTATGGCTGCCCTCCTTGTACTTGCCATACTTGTGGGAGCTCTCTTTGCTTTGATGGGCATCTCCCCCACTCTTTCCTTTGCCACCTTTGTCTTTGTGGGACTTGGGTTTCTCGGGCTTCTTGAACTTAATAAAAGACTCGGTAATGGAAATAGTGGTGAAGAGATCTTGGGCACCAAACCTTTGAATCTCTAACTTCACCCAATTTTGTAAACCATCCATAAAAGCAAATAGTGCTTCCTTAACTGGGTAATCAAGGATCTCCAGAAGCACCTGGAAAAACTCCTTCACGTAGTCTTGAATGCTCCCTCTTTGTGTAAGATGTCGTAGCTTAGCTCTTGCCTCCAAGTCGGCATTCTTGGGATAAAATTATCTTTTGAGTTCCTTCTTAAAACTCATCCCATATATCGATAGTGCAGGTACCCCTCTCGATGTCACCATGTCTACTCCTCCACCATACCATCGCAATATCTTCGAGGTAGAGAGTGGTGGTGTCAATCTTCTTAGCATCCTCCATAACACCAAGTGCCTTAAAGTATTGCTCCAAGCTCCAAAAGAAATTATTTATCTCCTTCGCATTCCTTGTCCTACCATATGCCTTTGGTTTTGGAACGTCTACCCTCAAAGGAGTAGTGACTACCGTAGGTGCGGCATTGCTTCCTCCATGAGCAATCGCCCCTTACAAAGGACTAGCTCATTCACGACCTTTGCAAGTTCTTCCTTGAGGCAAAGAATCTCGGATTGAAGGATCTCCTCTAAGGCCTTCACTTAGTCTTGACATGTGAAAACGACAACGTTCAAGGCACCTTGCATCTCCCCTTGGAACTCTTCTCTCCCTTTCTCAAGTTCCTCGATGCGCTGGTCTAACTCCTCGAACTTCTCTTGCCCTTCGGCCACCGCAAGCTCCACCTTCGCGAGCCTTCCATTTATGTCCACCAAGACATCCCTTGACCTTGATCTCTCCCTATCTGTTGGGTCCGTGTTTTGCATACTGGGGTGAACTGGGCCCCGCATACCTCAAGTTTGCACGCGACCACAACTTTCAAAGGTATTGTCCTCTTTGGTACTCGAACTC
>JAOTAX010000198.1:36787727-36800090 GCA_025629825.1 Erythroxylum guanchezii | reverse complement strand
ATCGTTGAAGCTTTTGGAGTTTTCAGCAGGTAAGTAGTAAATAAATCCTCTAGAGTTGGGGATTTATGAAATAAAGTTGATGAATTTACTGTCATTTGCATAGAGCATGGCACTTACGTATAATGGAAAGGTGAAACCTACTCTGTTTCTTCACTGAGCATGTATGAATCCATATAGGTATTTTTACGTGAGTTAAGGAGTATAGGTAGTATCATCTTACGTTGACCATCTGTATCGTCTTAGGTTGACTTTTGCTTCTTCTTAAGTTGACCGTCTGTATTGTCTTAGGTTGACTTTTGCTTCATCTGAAGTTGACCATCTGAATTCGTCTGTAAAGTTGTTTCGTCTATAAAGATGCTTCGTCTGTGATGACGTCATATCATCTATGATGACTTTATATCGTCTGTAAAAATGTATCGTCTGTGATGATGTCATATCGTCTTAACAGTTGAATCGTCTTAAGTTGACTTTACTTTGTCTTAAGTTGACTCTATTCGTCTACTTCTTGCATTCGTCTGCTTCTTGATTCACCTGCTTCTCGCATTCATTTGTTTCTTGATTCGTTTGCTTCTTGCATTTGTCTACTTCTTGATTCGTCTGCTTCTCGCATTCGTCTGCTTCTTGCATTCATCTGCTTCTTGATTCATCTGCTTCTCGCATTCGTCTACTTCTTGCATTCGTCTGCTATTTACTTCGTCTTATGGGGAATCAGTTGGAACAGTGAAATAGGATTATCATACTGAACACCCCTCAATAGTTTGATTATATCTAGATCTATAGGATTCCAAATGAGATTATTTTTGATTTGGAGTAAACTAGAGATGTAGGCATACAAATTGTCTCAAGAAGTCAGATTATAGTTCAATCTCGAAGATGTTGAATTTCTGGATGGAAGTTGTTCATAGTACACTGTTTTTGGACATGAACAACCCGATAATGTTTGAGGCATATCTTTCAAATTACTAAATCAAATTAAGTGATTTTGGTATCAATAGAAAGATAAGATATAGAGGAACACTTTTCTAGAAGAGAGTATGACCAAATTACCTCATTTTCACTTTGTGATTGAACATGAACAGTAGACCCGAATGGGGTGCCTTGGAAAAATCTGAAATGGTTCATTGATAAATGAATTGTGATTTTAATGATTTTAGTGAGACATAAACCTAAATATAAATTATATTTAGATGAGTTTTGATATGGGAATGATTTTATGACAAGAATGATGGTAAGATACCTTGGAAATATCATGAACATGCATTGTACATAATTCATTTCATACATGTGCATTATTGAATACTTATGATTATACAAATTGTGATATTATGTATATTATTTGTTATAGAGCAGCAACTGGAACGTCAACCTCCAGACGTTGCCGGATCTTTCAGGCATTAGTTTCAAGAGAAACTTGTGAGTAACCTAGACAGTTTCTCTCAATTATTGGATGCTTAGATTATGATTATGAAATGTGGAATGTATATTGAAGTACTGCTTGAATGTGAATGTGAAGACCTATGTGCTTTATAATGTGATTGATTGTGGTACATACATTCCATTCATGAATGCACAATCAGATAATGGTAGTTGTGACCAGAGTAGCCACCGATCAAAGCTTAAAGCTCAACGAGTGAAAAGAGCCTCGAGCTCAAACAGTGATTAAGAGCCTAAGGCTCACTATGTAAAATGAGCACTGTATCCTCGTCGAATAAGGGACAGTTATTAATGAGCCCGGTATCCAAAATAGATATGGGACAGTTCAGGTACTCGATCACAACAACGTAATAATTGGAAAATATCTCATGAGCACGTCATATGCATATTGTTAAGTATGTTTGTTGGAATGGAATGCCAAATTTACCTATGCTTGACTGAAGATATGATATTTGTGTAAAGTGCAGTATGTGATTATATATTACGTGAAATGTTGTGTTGCTGAATTGAGTGGACCATCGATGATGGTTACCTCATTGAGTTCGCAAAACTCACCAAAATTGCAAAGTTGTCTTTTTAGGATCAAGAGACGACTCCAGCTACTGAAGAGGCTCTACCAGTCGTGTAGATTGTAAATGGCAAGAGAAGTCATGGCTTAAAGGTCGGTCAGCTGGGATTTTTTGGACAAATTAGTTAGATTGTGTATATTTTCCTCTTTCATGTATTACTTTTGTATTAGGTTTTGATGATGTACATATAGAAAATGTTGAAAGACACAATGTAGATATTCGGGGGTTGTGAAATGAAATGAGGAAAAAGTTGGTTTTAAAATATTGTGATTTTCTTATGATACTTTATAATTGATTTATAGTACCATGCCATATAAAGTGAATGTAGTGATCGATCGTAGCTCACCCTTATTGTAGGCTATGTACCGGAATGACCTCTGGGCGTCCCAGTGCGTATCCTGAGGTAAGGGGGCGCTACATTTATTCCCAAACAAAACTCATACCTTTAGTACTTTGATATCAACCATTCATTCACTAATGTTGTTCCAACATTACAAGATCACACATTATCCAAACTCTTATTTCTTCTTATAATTTCTCCAAATTTCCAAACCTTTGGGTCTATTTTCCATGAACATTCTCACAAGGAAGATGAAGAAATTTGATAACACTTTCTTCTAGAAAAATGTTCCCCGTTGTCTTAAGTTTCTAATGAAACCAAAATTATTCAATTTGGTTCAAAAATTTGGAAGTTTTAACCCAAAAAATTTTGTACTGTTCTTAAACTAAAATAGTACACTATACTCAAATTCTATCCAAAAATTGATAGTCTTAGAGACTGAATTAAAATTCAATTTCTTCAGAACCTTTGTAGCTTAATGTCTCTAGTTAGACTCATCTCATTTGGAGCTCTACAGATCAAGATATCTTTAACATATTGAAGTATGTTCAGTAAAATGTCCAATTCATACTCTTCCAACCGATACCCGTACTTTGTTTCAATAAATCTTTTTCGAATCAACATCAAAAGCTACCAATTTTTATAGAGAGATAGAAAATGTGTTAGGAATCTACTAGTTCAATAATCACTTCATTTGGAGGTCAGATGATGAAGTTCATTTAGAGGTCAGATGATGAAGTTACGGCCAAAAGAATCAAACATTATTTTTTTTCTCAATCTTGTTGTACCTATTTTGGGACAATTGACATAACTTTCTCTAGAGACATCGGATTAAGATTGTCCTAGGATGGTTTCAAAGAGGACTTCGAGATCTACAACTTTTTTGAAAACCTTAAAGAGAGATTTTTCCATCTAGAGGGTCAAAATCTCGAATTTCCAAAAATGTAAATGGATCAGACGAAGGGATTCAGTCAAAGCTGAATCAAACAAAGAGATTTAAGTCAAAGCTAAATCAGACGGAGGGATTCAGTCAAAGTTGAATCAGACGCAGGGATTCATCAAACGGAGGGATTCAGTCAAAGCTAAATAAGACGAAGGGATTCATTAGATAGAGGGATTAAGTCAAAGCTAAATTAGACGGAGGGATTCAGTTAAAGCTGAATCAGACGAAAAGATTTAGTCAAACCTGAATCAGACAAAGGGATTCTTAGGGGTCTTCCTCACATCACCTAAAGTTCTAAATCACTAACTAAACTCTCCAAAGCATCTCCAATGGTTCCTATAGCCATTCTAGCATCAGTATCACTCATAATCTTCCCAAATTTGCTTCTTCTAATGTGATATCACTCCTTAAACATTTAGTTACCAATTTGGTTTTATTAAACTCCCAAATCTCAGCTCAAATGACTCACCACGTACAACAAATTCTCATCCTTACTATAGTTGTTTTGTACATATATCCTATGCAGCATCACCACTTATAATGATTATATCTCTCAACTCTGATATCCAAAAATTTTATACTTTATACCGTTAGAAAGCTAAAAGGATAAGCTATAACTTCCAAGAAGACAACTTTGCCACATTTAACCTAGATCAATACAGTTTTTCCCCCGAAGTCAGAACACAATTTCTTACCCCTATGAAAACTTGAAAATGCAATGTACAAACTTTAAGAGTCATGAGCAAAAATGCAATCATATTCCATTAGCATCAAAAGATAAGAGTTTTGCAAAGCTTTAATGGGCATTTCAAGCCACCATACATCAATATCGCAAAATCACAAAATAAAAAAGATACATGAACCATAATTTTCTCAAAATGCAACTAAAGTCTTGTTTTACAAAAATAGCTTAAAAAAACAAAAGTAAGCATAATCAGAGTGATGCCTTGACTCTTGGTTACTCATTCTCATGCTCTTCACCTAAAGATAGAATGGAAAGGAGGTGAGCTTAAAAGCTTATGGATAACAGTTTATAATGGAGAAATAAGCAAAACCTTTGTCATAGGAAATTCTCATTGAGTTCATAAAAAGCAAAGTTCTGAAATTCTCAACCAAAATCACAATAATGCGAATCATCTATGCATCAAACTTGTTAACATATCATAAGCATATAAGCACATCAAAATGGTTTGGGTGGATCCAAAACAGAATGTACTACACATTTCTCATAAGGGTCCTGTGTAGCTGTGAACAGAACGTACTATCGCAATCCCATATAATGGTTTTGCGTAGCCGTGAACTTAGGAGGGTCCATAAAGGAGTTCCATGCCACTAGTGGGCAGGCGAGAGAAGCCTTTTGTCAGAGTACACTTGACTTAACTTAAGGGACTACCACAAACTCACATAATCATACATTTCACATCATGTAAATGTATTGCCCAAAATGACACATTTTTTAAACTTGATTTCATAAACTTGATATCCTTTCAAAATCATTTCCATTTTTCATTTCATAAATCATTCATACAATTCATATACCAAACATGTAGAAATTTCTTAGTTCATTCAAAAAGTAATAAATGCAACATTCATGATGCAATTGAAATCATTAAACTTCTTTGATTCAAAGAAAACATTAGTGGCTTATTTACTCTATTATAAACATGTACCTACCTTGGATTTCCTTGCTTAAAGACTTGCTTAAAATGCCTCTCCTCTTATTCCTCTTGCCTTTCTTGATTTTCCTTCAATAATGACAAAACCCCAATCAATAGGAATCCAATTGAAAATCCCACAATGTAAAATCACTAAAATTGATTCTAGAATACTTAAACCCAAGCATTTTCTAAACTCCAAGAACTAAAATCCTTCCAAAAATCCAAAAGATTCAAAATGATCTTACCTTGATTCTTCACCAAATGAGGAGTTTCTTGGCTCTAATGAAAGCTCTTCTCTTCCTCTACCTTTTTCTCTTCTTGAATAACTCCAAAATCTCTCTTGAAGGCTAAGAAAAATTGAAACCTAGCTTATTTTCTCTTATTTTCTCTCTTCTCTACCGAAACTCTCTTCCTCTCTCCTTGTTTTCGTATTTTCTTTTCTTCCTTCTTCTAACTCACGTTTTTCCCTTCTTAAAATTCAAGACCACATTTTCTTCTTCCCATCTTGCCCTTAATGAGTTTGCAAAGTCCATTTTGCCCTTCCTTATATGCATATGGTCTTTTATACTAAAGTGTCTTGCCAAAAATACCCTTGAACATTCTTATAACCTTAACACTTTAATTCCATTAATCCATGCAATAAAATCCTACTAACCTTGACATAATAATTAACTCCAAAAATAATTAATCCAATCAACCCTGTAATTAACTTAAATCGTGGTTAATAAATAAAAAAATTTCGGGGGCCAACATGATGATTCATATCTTTATCACACAACGACCTCCATATAGTTCATACTACTTTCAATGACTACCGATTGATAGACCTATAATTAAATAGGTTATAATTCATATCAAAATATAACAATCCCTATGCAAGATAACTTTGGTGACCTCAAGTTAAAGGATCACTTATAAAATCATCACAAAGAGAATTCCATAGACATACAAGTAATATTTCAACTGGATTTCTCGTATTAGGTATGTTCAATGAACTTGTTCTCTAACAAGCATTTAGATTTTGTTTAAGTATCTCCATATTTTAGCCTATAAAATCGACTACTTCTTTCATAAGGAAAAACATAACTTGTGTTAGATTTTGTACATTATATTAATGTCCAGTTTTAATAGGACAACGACTAGGAACAATTTAGGGATAATACATAAATGCAATATGAATCTCATAATTATAATCTCATTATAATTTCATTTGCAGTGTATAATTATCTCATGAACTTTATCATACATATCTAAATATATACAAAATAAATAATGTCTTTAAATAATTGTCACTAAACTATAACCAAACCGATTGATTGTAGGGTATAAATCAACAATCTCCTACTTGCACTAAGTCAATCATTTAAGCATCTCATACCATATCATCATATGACGAATTTACTATTGCTGGGACAGTGGCTTAACGACATAATTCTACAAGATTCCCTATAGTGAGCACTCACTTAAATCTTACAACTTTCATCTTAATTATCATCATAATTAAGAAAAATTGCCTAAATACATACTTGAATCTTTGATGAGACTTTAGCTTCCTTTTCATGTCCAATGGCTTAAATGTTCTACAATACATCACTGTTTTGAACAAAGCAAAGAACTATGTCGACTTCACTAAAGAAGTTATTGATTCAATTAATCATTTCCACTAAATGAAAAATGTATTATGGATTAATTAGCAAAGATTGTTACATTAGAACCTTTACAATCTTAAATGATATTGTTTTAATTAAATAGAACTTAATTGTGATTTATTTGTAAAGTAAACATCTTTATCTCCTTTAACTTAAATATCAACTCATGCATAAAGTAATAGATATCTTTCTTACGTCTTAAGTATTTGATATTTCAAATACTAAACATCTTTAGTATATTATCTATGCACTTGGACTTAGAATAGGTGAACAACGTCCATTCTATCTCTATAGATCTAATTCCTAGAAAGTTGTTACCTTTTCCTATCCAACAAGAGTTGCTCTTGAACAACAATGTTTTCAACAATTTGAAAATTAGAATTATTGTTCTCAATGAGCAATATATCTCTACATACTCAAACTAAAGAGGAAAACTATACTCCCACTAACCTTTTTGTAGACATGATAAATTCACATTCATCTCTAAAGCAAACTCTTTGAATTAATCATGAAAGTGAATCTTTCAATGTCTCGTAGCCTTTCAACTATACATCAAATGTATCAATAAAGGCAATAGTTTCAATTGGTTGTATTATCATGAGATCTGAACTTTTCAATTCTCATCTTAGTCCTAATACTTATCTTGAGAGAGCCATTCTCTTATAAGTATACATTGAATCAAACAATTTTGTTCAATAGGTCTGTAATATTATATCCAACCTTTTGGATATCTCATAACCTTTTATTATCCAATTTAGCTCTAAACTTAATGGATAATGTATGCTTTAAGCAAGCATCACATACTTGAATCATTAAATTTGACTCTCTCAAATATTTAGCATTTCATATCTAATATTAAATCTTACTAATTTATTCAATTGAAACTATTGAAGGTAAATCATTGTACTAAACGTAGCTATAGAAGAAATAATATTGCATTACACAATATCTCATATTGTATTTTCCTCCTCACATAAATACATAGTCTTATGAAATTTTTATTATGAAGGTGTTCACCAGAGAATTTCGTTCCCTATAGATAACCGAAAATTTAAAACTCACCACAACAATCTCATCAAAGTGCCTTAGTATTCTCAATGCTTAACTTCTACTTAGATTTAAAAATTTTGAATTTTTTCAAAATTTTTAAATCATCATTTCATTTAACACATGCGCTATATCACGTAAAGTCATTGGTAATATAATGAAATATAAATATTATCCTTTAATGAATTGTTACTCCATCCAATGTAAGCTTCTGATCATGCATCTCATACATAATATATATCGAACATATGCAGCAGGAAATAAAACGAAACCTCAAAAACCAGATTTACTCATGTATATAGATATAGAAAACAAAAACATGAAATGTAATATGTTTACATACTTTTATCTCCTTCGTTTTTTAATCTTCTTCGCGTTGGGTTGTTGTAAACCACAATGATCAATGTATTCATCTCTAATGAAAGTCCACACAAAGATAGAAGGATGAAACCTCATTAGGATATGGCTAGAGTTCTTTCTTTGTGCTAGCAAAGACAACAATTCTTGTGAGAGTTAGAGAGAAAAAGAGTGTGTGTATGAGAAAGAACCTTTCTTTTTCTTATGTCATACACAAGATGCACAAAAATGATGATTATTTTATGCCCTCTTTGGCCTTCCATAAAACTTAAACACCAATCTCTTAGAATGCAAGTTGTATTTGTATGATTTTTTAAAAGCACTCAACTCTCATTAAGATCTAATAATAACTATTTATAAGAATAGTTACCATACATAGCAGAATTTTAGGAAACCAAATTCACCATAGAGGGTGAAACAATCTTTGAATAAGGAAACTAAAAAACACACATCATAAACAAACTGAAAATAAACTGAAAAGAAAAAAAATGTTCATATGCCCTGAATTACAAACTTCATAGAGCTCCTATTCCTCTGTCTTGTTCCTGCTTCTTCATTAACCCCCTCTTTTCCTTCGATCCTCGCACGTTGAAGACTTCTTTTAACTGTTCACCATTCATTTAATCATATGAGGAAATGTTGGAATTGTCCCTAAAGTTGCGTATTGCGATCGCACCATGACACTTGTAATCACATCCGTATGTGAATAGCCTATCTTGTGGTCAAAAGTCCTGAGTGTGATCACACCTTACTGACTCACGATCGCACCATTCTCCCTCACAATCACACCAGATACATTTTTCCTTGTTTCTTTCACCAACTTTTATCATCTTGCTCTCCTGTTCCTTCACACCTAACAAAACATCAAACTTGCCTAAAAACTAAACTAAACTAAACTACTAAACCAAGAACGAAAAGTACCACAAACATAACTAAAAACATTAACACTCAGCAAGTAAATACACTCACATCAATACTCATCACTATACTTGTGCTTGTCCACAAGCACACAAAACCGCAAAAGAAAATAAACACAAGCAATGACTTAGGTAACTTGATACCAAAGAATATTTTACCAATCTTGACATGATTGTGAACCTCCAACAACCCCTTAATTACCAAAAATACAAAAAAGCTCCCTTAAATCAAATTGGGAATAGTATACATCCAAGATCATTAGATAGCACCAATAACTTCATTATCAAAAATCAAGTCTCCGTAGAACATATTTGTAACATTATCAACTTGTTGTTAAAACTATGCAATGAGAACGAAGAAACCTTATTTCTAGCACCACTTAAGAAGATTGCTCAAGATGAAAAGTTTTTTAATTAAATGCAAATAAGTAGCATACTCAAATGCACAAAACCTACTTCACTTTCATCATCGAGTGACTACTAGCACTGCTCATGTGTCCAAGGCCAGTTTCGGGCACCCTCAGCATAGTTGAGCAAGAATTTGGAGGGAATTTTTTTTCCAGATCATTTATACCCTTTTGTCTCATCCTTAAGTTAAAATTTCAAGTAAACAACAATAGTTATAATTATTAAGCAAGGACTTAATAAAAATAATTCTGCTAAAAGTACCAAAGTTGTTCCAGTATGCGCACTATCCTCAAATGATCATTACTAGAGCTATTAAGGAATAGGAGAACTTGGTGGTGAAGGTGTAAGTGATGGCACCTCCACATTCGACGCAGCGAAGAATTTCTTCAATTTCTTTACTTGATACCACTGTTGCTTTTAAATATCCGCCATTGTTCTTTCAATTGTAGTTAACCTTATTGCTATTGGTGGCAGTAGCAGCTTCCCAACATTTGAGCATCTCCAAAACCGTAGCAGCATCAACAATAGGAATTGTAGATTGTGTTTCTTGTTGATGTGAGTCGCTACTTTCTTCTTCTTCTTCACTAAAGGATGACTCCCTTGTTCCTCGATGTTTAACGGCTGCTCTCTCATTATAAGGCCGCAAACTACATTCTATGAAGCTCATCAGGCCACAAACATGTAAGTACCTTTGGTTGAAAACTTCTGTCAGAACACATTTCATCGTTATGAGGTCGAGACCCACTGATCGAGCTAGTGCTGCCAATATGTATCCCAATCCTAGCTTGGCGCTTGAAGGTCATGCCATTTGCACAAATCCTTTCAATAGGTGGGAGGAGGTATAATATAGTGTTGTTAGAAGCACACCACAAAGCATATAACTCCTGACTTAATACCTTATCACTCTCCACCCTACCAAAAATGGATACTGCCATGAATTTGTGAAGAAGGATCAACGAGGGATCCCAAATGAGCAGGTTTGGGGTGTTATGAGCTGAATATGCTGATGAACCCTCCGTAATTGTTCTTCAAAAATCCACCAGGCAAAATTTGCCAGCTGGGTTAATCGATCCCAATTGTGGCAGCCAAATAAATTTTCCAACATTGAAGCATCCATCTCCCACTCTTGTTCGCACAGCCTAAACTTCAATTTTATGAACTTCGTCCCTTCCACTACCAAAGTGGTATAACATTCGTGTTTCAACTCTTTATAAATCTCCCATTCGCCATAATCAACTGCAACCATCCCAATCGCTCGGCCATAGCTAGAAGATTATCTTTCACACCTAGCTACGTTACCATCTCCCAATCAAAGTACATTGGAACGATAATTCTTTTCATTTTCTCCTTTTGATACTTCTTTCCTTCCTCATGCGAGAAGATTGGAAAAGGGGTAGATTATTACGTCGAGAGATCCGACATCAACTGTATAACAGCCTTACCCTTCCCTTTAGACCTGGATGCTACCATCCTTCCCCTTGACATTCTCTTCAATAGTTGATTTGGTTGAAGGATATATTGAAGGGAATGGTTCTCTCGCTTTTCTTTCTCTTAATTCACAACAAAAAATTTTGAAACTAGGGTTTTAAGATTAGAATAGCACAAGAAAACTCCCTAAAAACAACGTTTAAATAGGTAAAGGAGACGTGAAGGTAGTTGAAGACTGATAAATTTAGGTCGGGAACTGAGAAAGATTTTAAATTTTAAATGTTACAGAGTGTAGTGCGATCAGCTTGCGATCGCACCTGAGCTGCACCTACAACATAGTTCCACGATCGCGATCGCACCCTAGTGACTCGCAATCGCACCCGAATGGTATTCACAGATCATTCTCGATCACGATTTCACCTTAGAAACTCGCGATCGCACCCGAAGCAACCATGAATTATTCCACAGTCGCAATCATACCCTAGTGACTCGTGATTGCACCATTTGTGTTTTCTACAAAACAACTTCTTAAACAAACAAACAAACTTTGCATTTTTATTTCATCCTACCACATACATATACTAATTTTAAGGTCTTTTAGCATGACCGAAGCCTATCTTTCAAGGGTTAAATTGAAAAGCCATTACCTCCTTAGGTATATGAATAAGACCTCTAAAATAAAACTTACATCTTTGCCCATTCACCTTGAACTTCTCACCGCGTACATTGTCAAGTTCCAAAGCTCCATTCTCATAAATTGTGATGACTTTGAAAGGCCCACTCCATCTTGAACGCAGCTTGCCTAGAAATAACCTTAACAGAGAGTTATATAACAAAACAAAATCTCCTTCTTTGAAATGCTTATCTTTAATATGTTGGTCGTGCCATCTCTTGGTTCACTCTTTGAATAACTTGGCATTCTCATAAGCTATGAAACGTAACTCCTCCAACTCATGCAATTGCAGCAATCTTTTAGTCCTTACCACTTTGTTATCCATATTAAGAGTTTTGATAGCCTAGTACGCTTTGTGTTCAAGTTCCACAGGCAAATGACATGCCTTACCATAAACAAGTCTATAGGGAGTTGCTCCAATAGGTGTCTTGAGAGCTGTCCGATATGCCCACAAGGCATCGTCAAGCTTCATAGCTTATTCTTTCCTTACTCTGTTCACCTTTTTCTCCAAAATCCATTTTAGCTCCCTATTGACCACTTCCACTTGCCCACTTGTTTGCAAATGATAGGACGTTGCCACCCTATGTTGCACACCATATTGTTTAAGCAAAAGTTTGAGCTTTGAGTTATAGAAATGAGAACCACCATTACTAATTAAAACACGTGGAATGTAGGGTCCCCGACCCTACAATTAATCGGTATTGTCCTCTTTAGTAAAAGGGTAGGAGAGCCCTCAGGGTATGCACTACACCCTCTCGAGTTCGCGGTGGGAGGAGAGCCCCCTCCGGGTATGCACTGCCACTATTCGAACTCGAGACCTCAAGGTTTTGTTGTTTCTAAGAACACGCCTCTTACCATTGAGCTTTACCCTCGAAAAAATTTCAGAAAAATTCCTAAAATTCTCCAAAATTATAAAAGCAATAATGTCACTCTCCAAATA
>JAOTAX010000198.1:36765326-36775629 GCA_025629825.1 Erythroxylum guanchezii | reverse complement strand
AAACCAATGTCAACTCCGATGCATCCTTCAAACCTTTTGTCTAAGGATGAATCTGGCAAGAAGGTTGATCAAACCCTTTATAAAGGGATTATTTGTTCCTTACTTTACCTTACAGCAAGCAGACCTGATATTTTGTTTAGTGTTTGTTTGTGTGCAAGATTTCAGGCAGATCTTAGAGAGTCTCATTATATTGCCATTAAAAGAATTTTGAGATATCCATCAGGTACTACTAATCTTTGCTTAATGTATGAGAAAAGTAAAGATTTCAGGTTAATTGGCTACTGTGACGCTAATTATGTCGGAGATAGGATTAATAGAAAGAGTACGAGTGGAGGATGTCACTTCCTTGGCCACAACCTGGTTTCTTGGTCGAGTAGGAGGCAAAGCTCAATTGCTCTATCAACTGCAGAAGCTGAATATATGTTAGCCGCAAGTTGCTGCTCAAAGACGTTGTGGATTAAGTACCAACTAGAAGATTATTCAATACTTGAAGATTCAATCCCAATCTTCTGTGAAAATATAAGTGTTATCAACCTATCAAAGAACCCAATACAGCACTCGAGGGTAAAGCATATTAAAGTTAGACATCATCTTCTAAAAGACTACGTTCAGCGGAAGATTGTAAGTCTAAAGTTTGTTGAGACGAACTATCATTGGGCTGACATCTTCACTAAGCCATTGAATGAAGAAAGATTCAAAGATATCAGACGAAACCTGAACATGGTAATGTTGAGTGATCAACTGTCTGACACGTCATGACCCAGATAGTCCTCTTATTCAAGAAGATAAAAAGTAGTAAGAGTTAACGGTAACAGTAATAGTAACAGTAAGTTACAGACAGTAACTTCTGTCATAAGAAAGTTTTGGAGGGAAAGCTTCTCAAAGCCTTGAGAATACCACCTACTCTAGAACACTCTTGACATACCCTGATATCGACTTTTGAAGAACTCTCAACAACACTTTCCATTACTCTGTTTGGATATCAAACCCTCTCTGCTCACACTCTCAACCTCAGAAACCAACTTCACCTCCTTGAGAAATACATATGTTCATTCAGTTCTTTGTTGATCTTAGACACAAATGGAACAATCGATGACTAGTGGAAGACTTGTTGATTTTGAGTCCTTGAAGCAGGACCTTATGGATATCGAACTGGAGATTGTAGCAGCCAGATGGAGGAACTTCTTCCAAATTCATGAAATAGTTTACATGAATGAAGTTTATGACTTCTGGAAGAATGTGGAAGCAGTTGAAGATACTCTTGTATCAGTAGTGGATAGATTGTCGATGATAATAACAAAAAAATCGATCGAGAAGGCTACTGAGTGTCCAAGTGTTGGAGTAAAGCTTGCTTATAAAGCCAAATGGATGACTCAAGCTAGCGTGGAGGAGATTCAGATTAACCGACAACTGTATGGAAGTAATAACCCAAAGGATAAGAAGGCATCAAGTCCTGTGCTGAAGGCTAGGGTTCTACACTCACTACTCTTTCATTGTATTCTACAAAGAGCAGGATTGATGAATCTAGTGACGACGTTAGATGAGCAATGCCTATTTCATCTACTCAATCTCTAGCCCATAGATCTTCCATATCTTATCCTCCATTATATGATAAAGTCGAAGAAAGACTTAACCCCCCTACCGTATGGGATGATGCTAACAAGAATCTTTAGAGATTTTAGAATTCTCCTGGAGAGAGGAAATAGGTTGAAGTTGAATATCAAAAGCGTCATTAATTCTACAACTATTAGTAGAATGGGCATGAAGAATTTGGAAAGAGAAGAAATAGATTCTAAGACAATAGCAAGGATCGAGGGGGAGCACGTTGTTAAGCGAAGCTTGAATGAAATAGGAACTCCCACAAGAAAATCAAAATCTCAAACCACTTAAAGAATGTCCACAGAGAGATTGAAGAAATCGTCAGAAGATACAATAAAACCAAGGGCGATTTCTCAGAAAGAAGAAAGTCAGGTGCGACAGACAGAGACTCAAGTGACCTTAAAAAGAAAAGGGGAAACACTTCTTTCGAAGAAACCCAAGCAAGCGAAAAGGTCACCTAAAGTACGAACTCTGCATCAACAAAAGGAGAAGAAAGGAAAAGAGTTGACTTAGAGTGGAGACTCTGGAAAGAAAGCACCTCAGGCAACCAGATCTTTAGTTTCAATTTTGAAGGAAGATTCAGCAAAATTAGCCAAAGAGACTGAGATAAAAAGGAAGTTAGATTTTAAGAAGAAGAAACCCAAACTTCAACAACAACCTTCTAGGCTGATTGAGGAGAGTAAAAAGCAGAAAATCAGTCAGAAAAAGAGTACTCCAACTGCTGTTCAAAAGAAAAGGTCAATTAAACACAGTCTAGCACATGTTAATCCTCCTCAACCAATGAGGAAAGAGGATTTGAAAGTAAAGATCATTGAAGAAGTTGAACCTGTCAAGAGTAGTAGCTCTATCAGCATAAGAGAACTCCTAAAAAGGTTAGTCAAGGTACAACTTCAACCAATTGTGGTGAATAGTCGCTCTATACATCTGTTGAATGATGGAGAGAAAAGGTTGTATAGTGTTCTGCAAGATGAAAGATCAAAACCACACCCAACACAGATGACTAAGCAGAAGTATACTATTTACCCACTCACGAAAAGAACCGTGATAAAGATTATCCTTGACATTCAGCCAAGACGTCACATTGTTCGCAATGAGGAAAAAGGGGAAGAAGAAAATATATCCTGAAGGGATGACGAGTGATCTGACAGAAGATCAGATTGAAGATGAAGTAAGAAACATAGATTAGGCATGTTATGCAGCCCATCACAAAGGAACTTATGTTTCCCACTATATCTCAAAGGCATCAGGAAGTGATTGTGGTCGCGTCACCACTGAAGAAACTTCTCAGGTAGTTAGGAGAATAACAAAAGGACGGTACAGAACCATTAGAATTGGAGATACTAGTTACAATATAGAGACTATTGTGCACATAGTCATGCACATCAGACCCTTGAGTTCTATGTCCTCAATTGGAGATGTACTACACCTATTTGGAAAAACAAGTTCCAAGAATACCCAGACTTGATGACCTTGATCTCCCTGAACTAAATTTATCTTTTGAACCTCCTGCCTTTACAATCATTGAACCAGATGTCATACCTCCAGAAATATTTAGTACTACTATTGTTTTTGAAGAGGTACATCAGAAGCATGATGAACCCTTAGTCAAAGAAACTGAAGAAATTAATAACAAGGTTGATGATCTGCGAGTTTTAGTGGGTGACTTCCATAAGGAAGTAGCGTATATACGTCAAGACCTCAAGTTACTTTGAACTGAAATGAAGGAAATGTTCTCTGAAATAATGAAGCATCTTTGGTTATGATTTTTCATCAATAACAAATAAGGGGAGAAAGGAGAAGAGAAGCATAGAAAGATAAGGGAAGAAGAGAAAAAAGAAAAGAGAAGAAGAAGAGAGGTGAAAAGAAGATAGCTTACAAATTACAATTCTTTCAATTGTATATCTTCTTATAAATAATACTCAATTATCTTTCTAAATTATGATTATTTGTTATCATCAAGGGAGATTGTTAAGTCAAACTGACTTTACGTCTAATAATTTTGATGACATTCAAATAATAATAATGTTAGAAATAATATGTGTGTTAAGTGTGAAGGAAAATAAGACGAAAGAAAGTAAGATGAAGCAGAAGCGAAACTAAGATGAAAGAAAATAAGACGAAGCGGAAGTAGAAATACGACGAAGGAAAATGAGACGAAAGAAAATGAGATAAAGCAGAGAATAAGACGAAGTGGAAAATAAGACGAAGCGAAAAATGAGACAAAGCGGAGAATAAGATGAAGCGGAAAATAAGACGAAGCGGAAAATGAGACGAAGCGAAAAATGAGACGAAGCGAAAAATGAGACGAACTAGAAACTAAAACGAAGACCCGATACTATGTCGGATGGTTAATCAGTTTGAGTTAGTTACAGAACTCAACTTAATAACTGTTTCTTCAAAGATCAAGAAGCAAGAAGAAAGAAGCGGTTATCAAGAAGTAGTTGAAAACAAAGACTATAAATACGAGTCAGAGTCGAAGACTGAAAAAGTTACACATATATACAAAAAAGTTAGTGACTTTGAGAAACACTGCATTCATTGTGATAAACTCTAGAGCTATTATCTTCTATAACAAAGCTCACAATATTCCTCTATAAGAGAGAAGAAAGATGAGAGCCTGAAGAGGCTAAGTGTGAAATAATACTTGCTGTGAGAGACCTGAAGAGGCTCGGAGAAAAGAATACTTGTAATTTTGAGAAGTATAGTGAAATCTCAGAAAGGATTCTGAGGATTGGACGTAACCCACAGTTTGGGGTGAACTAGGATAAAACTGCTGTGTCGACTTCTACTCTCTAACTCTTGATTTTTAATTTTTATTGTTTATACAAGTACTTAGAAGTTAATTGCAATATATCCCGATATTCTTACTTAATAGTTTTGAAAAGGCAAGTTTTCAAAGAAATTAAAAAGGGGATTGTATTCACGAAAAATGATACACAATTCAACCCCCCTTCTTATGCAACTTGTATATTGACTATACTAACGTGTGATTTACTTCAGGACGCTCTTTAATGTATGGCCTAGTGTCGACTTTTTCTACAAGTTCGGCGAAACTTAAACCATCACTATCCGAAGAACCAGAATCGCTAGGTGAACTAGAAGGGTTAGTAGGGTAGGATTCTTAGTTCGAGGCATGGTCCTGCAGAAAACAAACACAGAGAAAATAAACAAATGAAATGAACAAAATTGACTTAAATTTAAAACCTAAACAACGAAGTTTGCTGCAATGAAATTGAGGTGTCGCCGCGGTGAAGAATAGGCACTCGGCTCGCCGCGGCGAAAGTGTGGGCACTCGTCTCATCGTAGTGAAAATTGAGGTGTTGCTGCGGTGAAAGTGCGGGCACTCGTCTCGCCGCGGCGAAAGTGCCCTACACACAACAAGAACAACTAAACCAAAAACCGGACGAAAGCGAGGACAAGAAATACTTACGAAGAAGGAGGATGACTTCGCAGAGAAGACTGGCTAGCGTGAAATGGGCGAGGAGAACGGAATATGGCCATAGGGAAGTGGAAATGTGAGATATTTGGTGAAGAGTGGTCGGATGGCCGCGACGAAGAATGGGCAAAGACAATGGGGAAAGGGATCGGAAATGTTTATAAAAGGTTTAGGGTGTGAAATGACGGAATTGGACAGGAGGAATACGTAAAGTTAAAAGAGAATAAGGGTGAAATGGTGATTTTGTACATCAAATTTGCGCAGGTTTAACATTTACCGCGGCGAAATAAACCCGAGTGGAACAAAGAGGTATGCTGAGGAGTTTGCTATGGTGAAAAGATGTATTCATGCCACGGCGAGGTCTCAAAAAATTGTAAGGAACTTTCGCGTGGCGAAATGGAATCTACACCGCGGCGAAATTTTCCTGAGAGCAACATGAATAAAAACAAACAAAGACAAAAATAGAACAATCTTACTAAAGACTCAAGAGTGATACTCAGTTCATTTAGAATTCATATACAAAATCCTTAGGCACCAGAAAACAAAGTGCAATTCATACATTAACATCAATTTCCTCAAACATAGAAGATGTATCATGCATCAATCCAAAACACATTAAACATAAAAAGGAGATGAATTATTGAATTGAAATTGCATAAACTGAAAACTGAACCTAGATCCTACTGAAATAGTTTCTCCCCATACTTATGCAACATACTAATGCATCCACAATGTCATATTCAATCATAGAGCAAAAGTAAGTAGTAAGTGAAAGAGGAGAAATGATCTGATGACTATGGAGGTTCCTGTGTCTCCTGGTGGACGTTTGGCAGATAGCTATACTACGGTAAGGCAACTTGACCACTTGCCACATTGGCATCATCATCTACATTTCTCAGTTCACCTGAAACATTAGCAAAAAACCCTTCTCCTAAAGTGCCATCAGTTACAATCAAGGTATTCAATAGGTTCATTGCGGAGTCACAGTAAACATGTTGAAATTCAAACTCAGAGCATGCATCATCAATAACAACATCAAGGATGTTAACACCTAAAAGCGAATAATCATCATGGGGGTGTTTCATAGTTTTATAAATGTTAAAACTTATATGTTGATCTCCTAACTCCATGGTGACTGTACCTTCTTTCATGCTAATCATAGTACTAGCAGTCCTTAAGAAAGGTCTACTTAGAATCAAGGAGGTGTCCTGTACAACTTCAGAAGACATGTCAAGTACATAGAAATCACTTGGAAAAACCAAAACCTTTACCTAGACCAAAATGTCTTCTATGATCCTTATCGGATGCCTAAGGGATCTACCAGCTAGTTGTAACACGACAGATGTAGGCTTAAGACTCTTAACTCCTAATGATTCGTAGACAGACTTTAGCATCACATTGATTGCTGCCCCTAGATCTAACAGGGCCCTTCCTATAGTAACTTTTCCTATTGTGCATGGAATGGTGAAAGATCCAGGGTCTTAGCATTTGACGGGTACTTGGGGTTTAAAAAGTGCAGACATGTTCGACCTTACTTGTACTCTCTCATTAGGCCTAAACTTTCTTTTGTTTGTGCACAAGTCCTTGAGATATTTAGTGTAGGCCGGAACCCTTTTCACTAAATCAAGCAAAGGGATGATGATTTCGACTTCCCCAAACAAGTCAATGACATCTTTTTCATGTTTACAATCACCCACCCTTTTGCTAAGCAAATATGAATTCGGAAAAGGAAGGTCTTTAATACTTACCTCTTCGTCGTTGGCTTCCTGGGCTCCTTATTTGCTTGATTCTTGATGGCATTCGGAATTCGCTTTCTTGCTCTTTAATTACTTTGACTCCTTTTCAGCCAAATGTGCTCTCTCCTTGGAACTTTCTAACTTCTTCAATCTTTCATTTGTTGAAGGCAATTCTCCATTCTCGATCCCCTCTTCATCTTCTCCCTCATCTTCATTGTTAAACCTCACTTGTTTCCCGCTTCGGAGGGTTATGGTATTCAAACTTTTGGGGTTTATAACAGTATTGGAGGGAATGGTTTCACTGCTTCTTGCTTGGTTCTCAATTATGTTGTTAGACAATTGAGTAACATAAGAGTTAATATTTTCAACTTTTGTCTCCTATTGCTCCATTCTTTTTTCCAAAGCGTTGAACCGAGCAGCATTCTTTGAAGAGTCTTACTGAATCAGAGAAACTATGGCATTGAACTAGTTGTTGTTAGAATTTCTATCCTCCTTCATTAATGCCATCATATTGTGCAACAATTGGTTAGTGTCCTCCTTTGGTGGGACAATCAGGGCTTGCTGTTCGTTTTGAAACTGGTTTGTGGAAGCACCAATTCCTCCTCCTTGTTGAAATCTGTTTGGACCCCTTCCCTTTTCATTCCTCCAACTGAACCTAGGATTTGCCTTCCATCCCTCGTTATAAGTGTTGGAATAGGGATCCCATTTCGGATTGGTCCGACCATGATATACTGTAGATGCCTCTTCATACCAATTGGGGCAAACACTTGATATGTGCATTACTGACCCACAAGTATCACAACTGGGTGCAGTAAGATCCATAGAAGATGGTGGGCGATGCACACTCATGTTTTTTAGTTCTGCAGTGATGAAGGACAGTTGTGAGGTTACTCTACTCTCCAAAGAGTCAACCTTTGACTCCAAACTCTCCATTCTTTTGGATTGGGCTGTTGAAGCTCCCAACTTATGAACAACTCTAGTATCTCTCACACTGTACTGTTGATGATTCAAAGCCATCTTCTTTATCAAATCCCATGTCTCCGAAGCTGTAAGATCAATCAACGAACCTCCTGATGCCGCGTCTATCGTACCTTTATCTTGACTTTTTAGCCCATCATAAAAATACTGCACTAGTTGTTCATCAGGTATCTAATGATGGGGGCATCTGGACAACAGATCTTAAAAACGATTCCAATAGTCATAGAGAGACTCATCATAATCCTGATGTGCCAAATAGATCTCCTTCCTTATCGATGAAGTTCTGGAGGCTGGAAAGTACTTCCCCAAGAAAACCTTCCTCAGATTAGCCCAACTATGGTAGACATTAGCTACATGCCTGGGGAGGCTCATGTACCACCCTTGCTTTTCCTTCCAATGACAGGTGAAAAACCTTCCATAGTACTTGATCAAGTGAAGCTCCCATCGGTTTCATACCCTGACAAATCATGGACAAAGATTGCAAACGCATATATGGATCTTCTCCTATCAAGCCATGAAATTTAGGAAGAGAGTTAATTAGCAATCTTTTAACTTCAAAATTCACATCAAAATTAGGACAGGCAGTAGTAAATGGATCATAATTAACATCAGAAGTTGTCGCTTCCCTAATGGTCCTCCTTCTTCGATTCCCATTATTTTCACGAACTCTCTCATGCTCCCCATTACCTCCATTATCACCATTCCTAGGTTGGTTAACATGAAAGTTAAGGTTTTGTAAAAAGGCTGGGTTCTCGGCTATAATCACTCCTTATAAAGAGTCGTTCTCACTACTTGGCCCACTAGACTCTTCTTTAACAACCATTTTACTTCTCTCTTGTTCTTTCATCTCCTTTCTAATCTTTCTCAAATGTCTCTCAATTTTAAGATAGAAAGGTAGAAGTTTTGCTTTCCGGGGCATGCATAGTATCAGTTCAAATGAAATGAAGATGTAACAAAATTTACTCGCAAGCACACAAATTCAAATAAAAGGTGAGATGTGATGGATGCAAGTGTATAGGTATGTAAAAGTATATGTGAAAGTAAAGTAGATATGAATTGAAAAGTAATCAAAGAAAAGTTCAAACTATGTGAGTGTAAAAATGCTAAGCATGTAAAGTGAAAATGGTTCAGTGTTCTTTGTTTGGTATTTTCAAAATTTTGATACTATGCAAAGAAAATGAAATCCTATACTATTGACAAGTATTAAACTAAACTATCTAAAATGAAATTTAAACAAGGGTTCCTAACCTCACTTAGCAGCAAAAATGATAAAAGCTAACCTAGAGAACCAATTACTTGATTCCCCGGCAACGAAGCCATTTTGATTTAAAACCTTTTGTTCTTACGCTTGGAGGTCAAATCAAAAATATAATTCCAAGGATTGCAATATAGAATGCAATCTCGGGTCGTCTCACTTAATCGGAAACTAACTAATGGACCTAAGCTAGCCTATATGTCATAAAATGCAAATTAAGTTGGTAAGGAAAAAAAACAGGGTTTGTTGTTTGGAAATCTTTACTAAATTAAAAAGGAACTATAAGGAAAGTGTGTCCAAAGTGTTTTTGGATTTTGGGAATAGAAATTTGAAAGCTAAAAACAATGATCAAATGAGATAGAATCCTTTTGAAAATGAGCTCTGATTGTCACAGTTCGAAATAAATTTTGGTGGGAGTGAAAATCACTAAGCTTCAAATGATAAACCTTAAAGAACTCTTTAAGTCCAAGGTCTTAATCAATGAACTCCATTTCTCAAGACTTTTTTAAAACGCCTTCAGTGTGTGTAGTGGGAAATCAATGCAACAAGTTACTTGGGATCTCAAATCAACTCAATATCGAAACAAATATGTAAGATAATAGAGATTCAACAAGATCACATATAAACATATATGAAACTTCACATATTTAAGCTCAAAGTTCCACATTAATAAATCCCAACAACACAATGAGTATCCAATACTTGATTAAACTCTAATCAAGAATGTTCAATTATAAATTACAAATCCTAAACCTAGGAATTCATAAATCATAGCTAAACATAGATTAAGTCACTCCCCTTTGAAACCCATTGAACTCGGGCCATTGCTACATCTTTAAGAGGAGAGAAGTGCCTAGCCACGCATAACTCCAGGAGACTTCACAACCGAGAAACCACTGGAAGCATCCATGGTAGCAGTCGACGGTGAAAGGAGCAGAAAAATGGTGTGGATGAGAGGAGATGTCCGGATGGTAGAGAGAGTGAGTGTCTATCTCCCGATGTCGGCCTCTATCCTCAACTTAACCTAAAATAGGTAGTTTTTACAAAAAAGGGTTATTGGATCGGGTTGCAGAGTGGGTAGACTTCTGAAAATGGTTCAGGTATTTGAAGGTTCTCCGTGGCGAACTTTTCCCGAAAGGTTTGCTTGGAAGTCTCTGGTTTCTTCGTCGCGGTGACGTGAACTACACACCATGGCGAATGTTGGACCCCGATCCTTAAGTGACAATTTAGAGATATGAAAAGAAATTAAATGAGTGTTTTTGTATATGAATAGTGTTATAGATGAAATTGTACTTTAAG
>JAOTAX010000198.1:36747734-36765226 GCA_025629825.1 Erythroxylum guanchezii | reverse complement strand
GTAAAGATGGTTTTTACCTTACTATGAAAAGTATGTTTATGAATAATTTCATTGGTGCTACTACTTGAATTTAAAAGATAATCTTCATGAGGTTTAGATATGCCTTGATTTAGCATAAGTTTTGGATGAACTTGGAAACTAATGAGATATACAAATGCTTTGAATTGGCATTGAACTGAAATTTGCATATGTTTTAAATTGGCATAGAAATGGATTTTAAATATGTTTTTAATTGGCATTGAAATGAGGCACGCTCATTTATTAATTGTGGTTTAGACTATGGTACATCATTAGGTCTTTATACATACGATTATATCGATCAGAGTACGTTCTAACGTGCATGGTGGTATTTGGGGACGTTTGTCACTAACATGGATGGTATTGTGTTTTTCAGTATGTCCTATGAGTCGCGCTCTGCACGTGTGGAGTATATATTGTTCTAGCACTGTTAAGGGTAAGCAATGTAGCACCATCTTCGTAACCACTGATTTATATGTAGTGCCAGCATCGTTATGGGTAAGCAATGCAGAACCAGCTTCATAACAATCAGTATATAAAGGTTAACTAGGCACAGGTAAGCGATGCAGAGCCAGCTTCGTAGCCTTACACCTAAGGGTACCATATGGCAAAGAAAATTAGTGAAAGGCTATGTTTTAAAAAGAAAGTTCATAAAAGTATTGATTGCCATCGCTGTATACTTTACAAGAAAAGTGGAACTTGATCTCAGAAAAATTTATATGTTTTGTTTTACATATGCATTAATCTTATGAAAAGAGAAGAATGTGTTTTGTAAGAACATTGGTTATTACTTGAAAGGAAAAGAAATTGCTTTCTTTTATGGAGGTTAATATTTGTATAAATGTTTTTATTTGGAACTAATAATACTTACTAAGCTCATTTAGCTAACCCTTTACTTTCTGTTTTAAATAAAACCTCCCAGGTGCACGCTCAGGGGCTTCAATAATAGGGACTCCACCTCGCAAGTAGTTAACTTCGTCAAGTACTGTTGTGTAGGCATTTTTAATTTGCATTGTACATATTTTTGATAATTGTTGCATACCTTTGAACATGTTTTGGAAAGTACATTTGTATAAAGGATGGATGTGTATAAAGGTTTTTTAAATGGAATGCATGACTTTGTTTTAGCTTTTCAAAGTTTATTGATGTAATTATTTGAGACTGCATGTGAGTGGATCTAAAGTCCACAATTTGGAGTTAAGAAATTAATGTGATAATAGAAGTGTTCTAAACTTTTACAAGGACTTTGAAATTTTTGGGATGTCAAAATACAATCATTGTGCTGCCAAAATTTTTAATAAATTGAAAAACAAATCTTCACTGTTTACATTTCTTATTATGAACTGAAGCTTTTCCTTAATAAGGGTAATAAGCTTAGCTTCACGGGAACTTTCCAGCCGACTCGGATATCGACTGAAGAGCCACCGTGGAGTTTCGGGCAGGTCGCCTAGTCATTACAAGATAGGGACCTGTCAAAATGTCTTCAATTTTAGTCCTTATTTATGTTTATAGTAGGTTAAATTCAATGAAACAATTTCATCACTATGACTTTCAGCCCTATTTTATACAACCATTTTCCTTGTACTATTATCGTGTTTCCATTAATGTTGCCTTTAAAGTTTATAAGACATTAATTAATTCTAAAATGCCACTGCATTTTACCATCTATATAAAATATCCCTCAAACTTTGTTACCTAAATCCTTAATAAGGATTTTTTAATAACAATATTACATAATAGACATATAACTTTTTTTTTACTTTGAGAACTTTTCTCAAACCCAACATATAACCAAGAAATTTAACTTACTAAAACTTAGTATTAATTATATAAAACAAATGTAATTTCTACTCGACTAGTGACTCGAGGTATTCCTGCCTATTTCTTTCTTTGATGTTCTCTATTTCCAACATCGTCTCATTCATCTCCTCCATTTCTTAGTATGATTCTCCATTTGGGCTCTTATGCCCATTCCAATGATGACTATTGCCACTGGCTACATCGCCTCAAGTAACAATAGGTTCACAAGTTTGATTAATTCCCATTGACAAAATAAGGTTTTCATGTCAGTGGTGAAAAGCTCGTGAATAGATACTGTTGATTCCATCGAGATTTAAAACCCAATCAAAATAAGGCAAAGTCGATCTAATTTTCTCAAAATTAAAATTTTAGGGGGGCATCAATTTTGGTTTTCCAGAAATTAAAAATATAGGAGAATATATCGAGTTTTCAAGAAACAATGAACGCTAATGACATAACTAGGGGGCATACAATTGAGTTTTCTAGAAACTTTATATTAAAATTAGTAAGGACTTTCTAGAAAGCAATCAACACAATAGGCATTTAGTTTTTTTAACAGAATATATGGTTTCTAGAAAAATAAAACTATGGTAAAATCAAAACCATCCAAATTTTTATCAACCTTCAAAACTTATCAAATTAATAATTATCAAGTAACTTCTTCGTGATAATGACTAAAGGAGTTTTTAATTCCTTTATTGAAAAATCAACTATCATTAATTCACAGTTGCAATTAAATTTATTTATGATTTCTCAATGAATCATTTTAATTGAATAGCTTGAAAAACATAGATAAGAAATAAAATGATGGAAACATACATAATTTAGAACTCCGCAAAACTTTTCTTCTTAAGCTGTCAAATTTAAGTCTTTCAAATGTATAACCTCTAATGATATCCATAGAGAAAAGAAAAAGAACTCTATGTTAAAGAGGAAAGAAAAAGAAAGGAGTGCTGACTCCTTAATGACTTTTCCTTTTCATAAAAAAAAAACTAAGGTGAATTAAAATTAAATTATTAATTTTAATTATAGCCTAAATTAATTTAATTACAAATTAATTTTAATAAAATCAAATATCTCATAGTTAATCTCTAAAGTTTCTCAAACTTTAAAATTAATTCTTTAAAAAAACTTTAAAATTAATCTAACTTAATTTAAATTATCTTTCTCTATTTAATTGTTCTTTGCCTGTGACCTATTAAGTTCTTAATATGTTGGTAATGATTATAAATCATAACTATAACTTATAATTAAGTCATTTTAATTTATCTTTAATTGTATAATTAAATAATTTATATTCATACATTAAGATTGATGTCCAACAACATGCCATAATCATTTAAATATTAGAAATATTAAAGTGGTTTAACCTAATCTATTTAAGTATGGTTATAATGTATAATTTATTTCTTTCATCATTTAATGATCCAGTTATATGGAACATTATATTAAATTCAATTATATTCTTTCTTGCTAATTAGTAATTAATATATAATTGATATTTGAAAACATCCTTTTAAATCCCAAATTCATTATATTTGTACATTTTTTTAAATCACTATTATTAAGAATAATGAAACATTATTCCTAATTATTTTAGGATGACGAATTTTTTATTGACTTACTCAGTTTGTATAGGAGAATAGTAATAGAAATGGAAATGAATATAGTGAGGAATGAGAATGGATATTATAATTATAATTATAATGGTTGGTTACAAGGAATGAATGATTACCATTATTATTGATAGTAGTTGATTTGTAAAAAATATAGAGAAATAAAAATTTATTATATTTTAATTAATTAATTAATTATATTGTTATTAATTAATTACAATATATTGATTAATTAAAATACTGTAATTAATTAATTACAATATTTTAATTAATTAATGAATTATATTTTAATTAATTATATTATAACTAATTTATTTTTATTTATTATTTATTTATTTATTATATTTTAATTAATTAATTAATTACAACATTTTAATTAATTAATGAATTATATTTTAATTCATTATATTGTAATTAATTAATTAATAATAATATTTTAATTGATTATATTGTAATTAATGAATAATTATATTTAATTAATTAATTATATTTTAATTAATTATAATGTAATTAATTAATAATTATAATATTTTAATTAATTATAATATAATTAATAATTATTATTATATTTTAATTAATTATATTGTAATTAATTATATTTTAATTAATTAATTAATTACAATATTTTAATTAATTAATTAATTACAATATTTTAATTAACGAATGAATTATATTGTAATTAATTATATTTTAATTAATGAATGAATTATATTTTGATTAATTATATTGTAATTAATTAATTATATTTTAATTAATTATAATGTAATTAATGAATTAATATTATTATATTAATTCATTAATTAATTAAAATATAATTAATTTAATATACTTTAATTTAATTAAGTAATTATAATTAATTAATTAATTGTATTTAATTAAGTAGTATTAAAAATATTTTTAAAAAAAGAGTCACTATTAAGGAATGAATTTCATTCCTCTACTAAATAGAGGGTATGGAAGATTCTACAAAAGTGGAATATCAAACTATTGTTCTTATAATGATAATCAAAAACCAATCACTTACTTTTCATTCCTTACCCATTAATCCCTTCCCAAACCTATCAACCAAGCACCCCCTAAGTATTATCAACAAAACTACATTGATTAGAATTGGTCGGAAGCAGTCTCAAAACATAGTAATTCATGTATGAGGTATCTTCGTAATCTCAAGTTTAAAGAACAATTACACAACTACTATAATAAGGAAATCTATAAAGATATAAGTAATATTCCATAAAGATATAAGCACAATGTATGCTAGTTTTTCTATAATATTAATATCCAGTTATAATAGAGCAATGACTATGGACAATTTAGAGATAATATGTAAGCGTAATATAAATATCATAATTATAATCTTATCATAATTTTATTCACAAAATATATTTATCTCATTAACTTTATCTTATAAGTTAGTTAAACTAAACAACAACATTCCAGCAAAAGTCCCATTGATACATAGGATCTAGGGATGTCCAAAAGTACGTGACCTTATCCTTAATTGATAGAAAGATTGTTTTTAATAGACCCAAAGATATACAAATAATATTATATGAATAATATAATATAAAAAAGATACATATTAAAATAATAAAGTAATGAAAATAAAAATAGACATAAAAGATAATAATTATAATTATAATAAAAATATGAATAATTAAAAATAATTAAAAATATAAAAATAAATATTACAATAAATATAAAACAAGGTAAAAATAAAAATAAAAATAAAAAAGTAAATAAATACACAAACAAGAAAGAAGATAAGCAAATAAATAAAACAAACAAATCATTATAAGAAAATGTTTAGGCTAAGTAAGGAAATGTTGGCTAAATAACTAAGAGGAAAGTACTACTTTTAAAATGTTTAGGCTAAATATAAGACATAAGACTCGAAGAAAGATGTTTAAAATATTTATGAGAAAGAGAAGGACTTCTTTATGTGAGATCTTTTCCTTGCATTCTAGTATGCCAAAGTTTTTTATTGAGAGTCATGTCCTTGGTAAGTTTCAGCAGAGTCATATCATTTTTTATCACTACAGTTCTTCTTAAGTCTTCCTTTTTTTCATCTTACAGTCCCTAAGTACAATCTTCTCGCTTTTCTCACTAGAGTGTCAAAATATCTCCTATTAACATGTGTAAACAAGCTAAGCCTTGTCTCTCTTAATTTTCTATTAATATTAGTCACATTTAATTTGTATCTTACCATTATATTCTTGACCTTATCTCTTATAGTAAGGTTGCAAATCTAAGAGAGCATCCTCAACTTTACCACCATTAATTTATAACCATGCATTTGTTTGATGGGTTGACAATCTGCTCTACAGAGCATGGCTGGCCTAATCTCTAAATGATAAAATTTACCTTCGAGCATGAGTGGTCTTTTGTTGTCACATAAAACCCTCGATGCACTTCTCCATTTAAGCCGGCTGGCCTAATCTCTAAATGATAAAATTTACCTTCGAGCATGAGTGGTCTTTTGTTGTCACATAAAACCCTCGATGCACTTCTCCATTTAAGCCATCTTAATCTAATACAATAAACTATGTCTTTATCAATCTCTCCATTGCTTTGGAAGATAGGTCTTAGATACTTAGAACACTTTTATGTTGTATAACTTTTGAACCAATCTTTACGTCCTCATCGGAAGCCAATTGACCTGAAAAGTTACATTCTAAGTACTCAGTCTAAGTCCTTCGTAATTTAAAGCCCTTGGACTCTAACATATTCCTCCAAAGTTCTAGGTTAACATTAACACTCTCTTTTGTCTCATTCACTAAAATAATGACTTCAATAAATAACATACACCAAGGCACATCCCCTTGGATATTCTTGGTAAGCTCATCCACCTCCACTGCAAACAAAGAGGGGCCCAACGATGAGCTTTAATGTAGCCCAATATTGATGGAAAATTGCTCTTTATCTCCTTATATATTCCTTACTCTAGTCTTTGCGCCTTCATATATATCTGTAATAACCCATTTATAGGCCATAAGAACTACCTTGACTTTTAAGAACCTCTATATGATTTCCCCAGGTACCCTATCATAAGCCTTCTCTAAGTCAATAAAAATCATGTGTAGGTTACACTATCTTTCCCTACAATATTCCATTAATCTTCTAAGGAGGTGTAAAAATTCTGCCATAGACCTTCCTGGCATGAAACTAAAATGGTTCTCTGAGATAGATGCAACCTTTCTTACTCTCTCTCAATCACCTTATCCTATAACTTCATGGTGTGACTAAGTAGTTTGATGCTTCTATAGTTGTCACAGCTTTAGATGTCCTTTTCGTTCTTGTAAAGAGGAATTAACTTATTAAGTCTCTACTCACCTGATATTTTAAAAGACTTAAGAATCACATTAAAGAGCTTGGCTAACTAAGTAAGACCATTTTCACCTATTCTTTTCCATACCTTTATGCGTATCATATTAGGCCCTGTTGTCCTTCCACTCTTCATCTCCCTCAAAACTCTGTTAATTTCTTCCCTTGAAATATACCCATAACAAGTAAGGTTATGATACCTCTCAGACATGCTTAGATCACCTAAAGAGATGTGTCCTTTACGCATTCATTGAAAAGGTTATAGAAGTATCTTTTCCATCTTCTATCGTTATCATTTTCAGTAATGAGTACCTGCCCTATTTCATCTTTTATACAACAAACCTGATTTAAGTCTCTCGCTTTCTGTTTCCTAGTTAATGCCAACTTAAATAAATCCTTTTCTCCATATTTAGTTTCTAATCATTGGTATAATGTCTTGCAAGTTTTGCTTTTAACTTCTGGGATTAATGTAGGCTAGATAATAGGGGAAAGGTAATTACTAGTATTCATAGTCTTCATGGAATCGATTCGTACTTACCAGTACCAACTACAGCTACATCGTGCACTTGTGGATTATTAGAATATTGACTATCACAAAATAGGTCAATCACAATCCTTGCAACTAGGTTGATTGTTCTACCTTACGAGGAAGTAACCATTTTAAGTTTACGTGGTTTTACTCTTAAAAGTCACCAAGTGCTCCTCGTTTTTCTTAAAAAATGTGTTGATTATTACTAACTCTACCGTAAAATTCAATAAAGTAGCCACACTATCATTCCTATCACTATACCTAAAACTCCTATAAGTCTGTGAATATCTATCCAAGGTTGCCCTATATAACCATTAAAGTCTTCTTCTAGAATAACTCTCTCATTAAAGGGGATCTGCTAGATCACCTTATCTAGCTCTTTCTAAAATTAGCACTTAAGTTATTCGTCCAACCTTACTTGGGGTGCATAAGAACACACCATATTAAAAACAACACCTTTCACCACAATCTTTAAAGACAAAATCCAATCATCATTCCTCTTTACCCCTACAATATGATGTATGAGTTTCTTGATATCCAAGATATCTACCCCATTATAGTGCCTCGAACACCCTAAACACCAATGTTTGAACCCATTAATCTCTTTTTCTATAGCCTCCATCTACTTTGTCTCCTAGATACATGCTATATGAATCTTATATTTATCCAAAATCTCCACTAATTCTAATGACTTCCCTGTTAGTGTCCTGATGTTCAAATAACCTATTTGTAATATGTCAAAATCTTCTCTTCTTTTAGACGTAAAACTCACAGATGAACTAGCTCTTGCTTTATCATCAAAAGTCAAAGCCACCACTCTTACCCTAATTCCCAACATAAACTTTAGAAAACAAGCTTGACAAGTCCCTAAATAACTCTAATATTACTCGAGAAAGGAAATAAAGGATTGGTATTAAATCCCAAAATGGGCACTATAATAAAAGGATATGACAATTAGAGTACAAATGAACACAAGCAACTTAAAATTTAGATGATCCAAAATCTGAACCAATAATAGACACCTTACCTTAATTTAGAATTGAATAATAGCCAATGGTAGAGACTAATTTGTATAAATAAATGGTAATTAGTTTTCTGCAAAATGTTAAAACATTGTACTAGACAGTTGAAAATGAATAATCAAAATATTGAAAACTATAAATAGAAAAGAAATCAAAACTTTCAATGGTTCAATTAAGATTGAAAATTGAATCCCAATAGCTAAAGAACAACAAATTAACCATAAGGAAACACAATGTAAAACCAATAGTAAGTGCGTCTAATAGAGAATAAAAATTTTATAAAATACCAATTAATCAGAGGAAGGAAGTAACCAAACCATCTGATCTGTTTAAGATGCCACATACCAACTCTGTATACTCTCATTGTAGTTAGCACCATTCACTAGAAATTACTCTGTTGTGGGGCTCATTTTAGATCTGCAAAAGAAGAAAGTAAAGCATAAGTTTTTCCAAAAGCCAAATGAGGAAATGTTTGGATGAGGACTAAAAATCAACCTGATAAAACCCAAACTGATGACGATGACAAAGAAGAGACAACAACTGTCAAAGAAGGTAGGATAACTAATGAAGCAAATGATATGCGACAGAAAATAGAAGACAATCAGTGAGATCTCCTCTCAAGAATAAATTATTGGGAAGACAGATTATCAGGATGATATCAAGTGAGAACTCCTTTTAAGAACATGGAAAGGTAGAATAATCTCTTTATGTGAAAACCCCCTAAAGCGCTCAACAACAAGTTCATTTTGGCTTCAAATTCATTGAAATAATAGAAGAAGGGATATTCAACCTTTGTTGTAACCAACATATAAGAAAACAAAGAGAATAATAGCAAAGAGAACAAATGTATAAATAAATAGTAACTAGTTTTCTGCAAAATGTTAAATCATTGTACTGGACAGTTAAAAAGAATAATCAAAACATTGAAAATATAAATAGAAAATAAATCAAAACTTTCAGTGGTTTAATAAATATTGAAAACTGAATCCTAATAGCCAAAGAGCAACAAATCAACCATGAGGAAACACAATCTAAAACCAATAACAAGTGCGTCCAATAGAGAATAAAAAATTTATAAAATACCAATTAATCAAAGGAAGGAAATAACCAAACCATTCGATATGTTTAACATGCCACATACCAACTCTGTATACTCTCGTTGTAGTTAGCACCATTCACCAAAAATTACTCTGTTATGGGGCTCATTTTAGATCTGCAAAAGAAGAAAATAAAGCATAAGTTTTTCCAAAAACTAGATGAGAAAATGTTTGGACAAGGACTAAAAACCAACCTGGTAAAACCCAAACTGGTGATGATGACAAAGAAGAGACAACAACTGTCAAAGAAGGTAGGATAACTGATGAAGCAAATGATATGCGATAGAAGATAGAAGACAATCATTGAGATCTCCTCTCAAGAATAAATTATTGGGAAGACAGATTATCGAGATGATATCAAGTGAGAACTCCTCTTAAGAATAAGGAAAGGTAGAATAATCTCTTTATATGAAAACCCCCAAAGCACTCAACAACAAAAGGAGTTCTTTTTGGCTTCAAATTCATTGAAACAATAGAAGAAGGGATATTCAACCTCTTTTGTAACCAACATATAAGAAAACAGAGAGAATAATCGTAAAGAGAACAAGTAGAAGAAATATATTTGGTTAAGGAAAAAGTTGAAAGCTCGAACTTCTTCGATGTATCAAAAAAGGAAAATAAGAAAAACTAGGCTTTCAGAAATGCCCGTCACCTGTGGGGAGGCTTTAGGTTGACCAGTTTGAGACTCGCCTTTTTTGCCTCCTCAATGGTTAATCCACATACGTAATAGTAAAAACTGGAAAAACCAAAGCTTTTGTTGAAAAGAAGAGAACTTTTCAAATGGGTATGATTAAATCAACTAGTAGAAAACAAAAACACTAATTAGAGATGGTTATGATGCTTGTTATTAGTTAACTAAACAACCACACATAAAATAAAGATTGCTTTTAATTAATTTCATAAAATCTATAACTAACAAATTCGTAAACTAATTGCTGGGTAGGTCATAAACAGGGACTTTTTTGGATCATACTTAGTTTTGTCTAGTGATCCATATAACTTGGTATGACATGTCTGAAGTTGATAATATGTTTTGATTAATAAAAGGCATTCTTCATTTTAATTTGTTCAAGGAGAAGCATAACTAATCTTATTACCTTCTCTAATAAATTGCTAAAACATCTATTTTAAGTTAAAGATAAGGGTGCTTAGGGGATTTCTTTCCTTGATTCACTACCTCACATGCGACTATAATGATATATTGCAACTGATGTCTTATAAGTTAGAATTGTTATATTGGAACAATGAGTATCTTAAATATGAAAGAATAGTAACACTAAAACCAAGTAAGACCTTTCAAGTATAGGAAAGATGGAAAGTTGCATTGAATACTTATAAAAGAGATGAGATAGAGACAGAAGAAGACAAAGCACCCTAAAATTGTTTAGAGACTTAGGGATACAAAATTGTTAGGCTAAAAAGGTCATTGGTTATAGGCCTAAGTGTACTACAATTGATGGAGCCCAGGTGATAAATTACGATTTTTTCAATTTAAGATTCAAATTAAATATTTTACAACTTCGGAAATTCTTTTTGAACACTTTTAAACATTTGGTTCTAAGTTAAGTTTAATGTAAATGTTACATTCAAATTGCCCTTTTCCCTTTTTTTAAAACAAAATAAGGTTCTAAGTGAGTCGTCTAAGTGAGATAGCTTTTATGTCGATATTGTATGTAAATTACGTATACCTTGAAAGGCTATAACTGATTTTCATGTAAATTGAAATCTTAAATGAAAGATGGCGCTTACAATTTTTATCTATTCTTATAAGAAGATAATACATTAATATGACATCTCTTACACAGTGATTTTGTATCATTATTAACACCCACCTAAGTACTAAAATTTCAATGATACCATCAATTTTGTAGGAGTTATAATAAAATCAATTTCGTTAATAACTAGGTAATAGATTGGTCAATGCATAAATATTTCAAACACGAAAATTTACGTGCATGGGATTCTATTATTTGAAACAATTAAATATTAGAAATCAATATAAGCATAATTAGTATTTAAAATCCTAATTAAGTTAGTAGTTTAGAGTTCCGATTAGAATAGTAATAATAATGAATTTTCAATTAAACTAATATTAGTAATTGAAATAAAAATCTTTATCACATATGAAGTTAGGAAGTTTGTGACATTTTTATATTTCTCTTATATAATAGGAATGTTTCTTATAGAGTTTTTGAGATTTGTTTGGTTTATTCTAAATTAAAAGAGTGATTTCATCCTTTCTATTTTATTGGACTAATTTGAAATTTTTTAGATTTTTCTTTGTGACATTTCAAATCCTTTATAAATTCGATTTTTTGTTCTCTATAGCCAAAATATTGGTCTCAAATGCTTGGTTTAACTTTCTTGGTGAGCTTTTATTCTTCTTAATGCATTCTCTAATATTTATTCGTATGTAATTTCAAATTAATTGGTATCAAGGTAAGACTTTACATCAAATTTATAATATTTCTTTTTTCTAAAGGAGTTTTTACGCCTGAGCAACGACAAGATATGTTCTTTATTTTACAAATGCTACATGATTAATTTGAACGAATGTGTCTGCTGTATAATGATATGAAGATTGTATTAGAAACGCAATCCCAACAAATTATAAAATTGCAAAAGGGATAATGCTCACAAGTTCTTGATAAGAGGAAGCAAATTAGGCATAATCCAACACCTTCAAAGAAAGTTGATGACTCTAATGATAAAAATGTTGATTATCATGTTAGTGAGACACTTGTAGCTAGGAAAGTAATGAGTCCTCAACTAAATGAGGATAATACAAAGCAGTGAAAGCATAACTTCTTTCTACTATATATATCAAATTTACATGAAGCTATGTAATATAATTATTGACCGAGAATATAACTAGTACTACACTTATAGAAAAATTAAATTTGCGTATTTTAAAACATCTGAAGACAAACAACTTCAATAACTTTAGAAAATGTGAATAAATCAAAGTGAACAAATAAGTGTTGTTTTCTTTTCTCATTCTGAGATACAGGAAGATGAGTTACTTTTTGACGCAGTAGATATGCAAATGGTTAAACCGTTTAACCATTTACTCATTTTCAGCCAAGACAAAGATCGAAGCTCAATATATTTAAGAATGGTGAAAACGGGGGTTCACCAACGACATGCTTTGGGTGACTCAACCACGGTTTTCTCGGGCCAGGTGGATTTGACTGAAAATACCTCCAAAACCAACGCAAAATCTTGGAAATATCCCAATACCAAACTTCTCTCACAAAGTCAGGCATGAGACATCAAACATCTGCGCCCCACCACTCACTTTCTCCACTCAAAATAAATGAAATGTGTGGATGAGAGTAGGGTGAAACAGATAGATCTCATCCCCTCTTTCTATTGTGTAACGCCTGCTATGAAGCTTAGACAGTAGACACTGAACCAACAACAAAAGTAAAAAGGAGTAGAGCTAGCTACAGTTACTTATTAGCCCCCTCTCCCTCTCTATCTTAAAAGGACTTGCATCTTTTTGTTTCGGGGGTCCATAGAGTTGGTCTTCTCAATGGATGGTAGAGAGAGCTGTGAAGAGCGGGACCATCTTTTAGCAGGAGGAGCCACAAGCTTCTCTGAGTTACTGTTCTCTAATGATGATGGTGACGGTGATATTGTGGGTCTAGGCGAGGTCCACAACCCTTTTTATCACCACTCATCTTCCATTGTAAAACCCCCCAAAATGCTTTGTTTTGGTGGGTATCGTCATCAGAGTAATGAGGGTGATATTGTATTGGTTAGTGACGCCACGAAAACTAATACTCAGAAGTCTATTATCACATGCAGTGACTCATTCTCAGCATCTTCTGGCAACAACAAAAATAATGTCACCGTTACCACCACCTTCAACAACAATAGTAATCGTGTTACTGTCTCTAAACCAAATGTGAGTGATTGCGACTTGGTTAAAAATATTCTTCCATCTATTTTTTTACTCAATTATTGTTGTGTGTTGCATAGATTAGGTATCTGTGTTTTTTTTTAGAGGAAAAAAAATGTATCTATCCAAGAACAAATGCAGGGCGCAGTAATCACAAGCTCAATTCCTCAGGCTAGCCAAAGGAGAAGTAAAAAGATTAAATCAGAGAATCCCTTATCGGCTTTCCGAGCGAAGATCCGAACTTGATTTTCTTTTGTCTCATTCCGGACATCACAGATCTTTGGCTGCATGCATGTCACTACCTATAAAAGATTAATGGTTAAGATAACACGTTGCATATGCTTCATATAGGATTCTGTTTTTTAATCATATATTATTAAACTCGCCAATTCTTGCAAATGAAATTAGGCGGTGAGAAGAGAGAGGCTTGGAGACCGAATCACTGCACTGCAACAGCTTGTATCACCCTTTGGCAAGGTGAAAAAAATAACTAAACAAGAATTCCCATGCTTCACAAGTTTTTCGTTATGTTATTTTTTTCCTTGGAAACAATGAATGGTAAATAACGATGTCGGGGAATTGAAATATGCAGACGGATACGGCATCAGTGTTACATGAGGCGATGGGATACATCAGGTTCCTGCAAGATCAGGTTCAGGTCCTGTGCTCTCCTTACCTTCAACACTTGCCTGTAACTGTAAGTGCATGCTATAATCTATATCAAGCGCACATTATTTTCGTCTTCCTATTCCCTTTCTTCTGAATAGAGTGGCCACGTAAGCAGCTGGTTCCAGCCATTAGAGCTATGTAGGGCCCTCGGAGTAGATTTAGGTGAAATTTAAACGAACTTGGTTAGGGTCAAAGTCCGGTAATCGATAATGACACGCTGACATGGCTCATGTGGTTTTATTTAACCTAGGAAGGCGGAGTAAACGGAGGAGGAGAAGAATCAGGGAAGGACCTGAGAAGCAGGGGCCTGTGTCTGGTCCCAGCGGTTCATGTGCCAAACAGTAATGGTGCTGATTACTGGTCTCCTGCTACAATGGGTAACGGTAGCAACTTCACGTCAGCCTCGTCAGCCAAGCCGTGAAAATAAACATATCAAAAGGGTCAAAGAGACAAAGACAAGAAAGTGAAAACGGGGGCATAAGGAAACCACACGTGTGCATGAAGAAAAGGGCACAAACATGGGAAAAGGAACAAAGTTTCCTTTTCCTTTTCTGTTGTTTCAAGGATTTTCCAGCTACTTTATATTATTGTAAGAAAGTTTAGGGAGTAGTAGCTTTGTATTTGGAAGTAGAGTACTTTTTCTTGAACGATGTATTTACAGTCTGTATATTTTATGGGTTTTAACCAGTTATCAACGCAGCTTTTGGGAGGAGAGGTAACTGCTGGTTGCGTTGCCTATCAGCTATGGCGGTCTGTCTTACCTTCCCCATTCACTTCACAAGAGTTGATGAACATTGCTAACAAACTCACCTACTTGAGTAGAAGTACTAATACTGCAGACCTTCAATTGATAGAGACCCAGCCGCTGCATTGGATGGGAGTATACGAAGAGAACTCACCTACTTATGTGTATATTTAGATATATAGTTGGACTTGGACGGTGTAGACACTTGACATGTATTACTTGTTTAATTATTTGTATAACAAAATCATGCTGATACCATTAGATAGATTTAAACTATAAAATTTGTTCATTCATTGATATAATCTCATCGTTAAGAGAAGGATAATCTAATGGTGGTGTAATACACCACACTATAGTGCATATGCCCAAACATCCATAAATTTTCTGAAAATATACCCTATGGGAATGACATGTTATAGCAATCACATTCACTTATTAAGGCGTCATACATAACACAAGTCTTTAAAGTTTCAACTCATCTCATTTCATTAATAAAACATAATTTACATTGTCATTTCATTACACACCAACCATATTTTTATAGTAAAAAACCAACTGTGAGTTCAAAGTTTTATACAACAAGTTCTATATGATATGAGATACTAAACAAAGGCATTCTATCTAAATCCTCAAATGTTAGCTGACCAAACCTTTGAGTCATTTCTTATTCTCAAAATGGACAATACTAGACTTCGACTAGATTGCTTAAGAAGTTAAATCTCCTCTCAGTACCTGCAAAATCAACGTTACAATTTTGATAAGATTTACGAATTCAGTTAGTGAACCATCATCGATGTGCTCACTCAAACAAAACATAAACATCTCATGTATAAAACACAGTTTAATCAATATAACACCTCATCCAAATTCAAATCTCATATATATCAGTCATCATATTTCAACAAGCATATTATGAATGCAAAGACTTTATATAGTCATTTCAGAATAATCCAATCATTTATCTGAATTCTTCATATCATCAACATGTGCACAAGCATTACACATCATTATATCAACACAATTCAACATTTATTTGCAATAAATCTCATGAACACATGTAAAGATATAGATGCAAATGCACATCAGACTCACTTTCATTTTTATTTTGCTGTGATCGAGCGCCTATTTAACTGTTTCGTATTCGTTATGGATATCGGGCTCATTTGATATACTATCCCATACCTATTATAGATACTGGGCTCATTGATAACTAAGTATGTGACTCTTTGTGCACATTTCCGAGCGTTAAGCTCTTTTTCACTTGAGTCACTTCGATCACAACTCCTTTATTTGTTCATGCATTTCAGTGTAATGAGATACAACAATTCACATATGATGCATTCATTATTTCACATTCGGTATATTCCAGTCATATATCATATTCTTCGGATCTAAGTCTGACATTCAACATTCAGTTGAAAACTCATATTCCCATATTCACTTACATTTACAAAACACTTTCAATACATTCCTACATATCATTCTCCTCGGAAAATTGATGGTCCGAAATTATCACAATCACATGAGTAGCAATTCAATAACTGAATTTAAACAAAGCAACTAGATTATGGTGAGAAAACATCAAGGTTGACTAACAGTATGCTCCAGAATAGCTATTGCCTTGACGATCCGGCAATGTCTGGATACGATTGGTCAATTTGTGCTTCTATGCCATGCAATACACACATATGTATACATTACTAACTTGTTTAATCAAATGAATACTCAATCATACACATATATATGTGTCATGTTAAATGCAAGCTTAATCGACTATCCTGAGTATGTAACCTTATTCACAAATTTTGCTCATTCATTCGTCATATCTTATACATAACTTATTGGTGATTAGATCAATACCTTAAGAAATCTCGATTACTCTAAATTCATTCAATAATACATTTATCCATCCCTTCTTAACATTCCATACTCACACAACTTTCCAAATTCTCATTCAATCATACCTAATTCATGACTTATATCCCTTGCATCACGTTTGCATTCATAAGAACACCTTCATTTCTTTAACAACTCATGTTTCTCAAATTCATATACATTGATATCAAACAATCCATTCCTTAATTCTAACATCAATTATCAACTTAAACTTATCAAACCTTTAATCAATCAATCAAATAACCATCTAGTTTCATTTTAAACCTTAATCCAATCCAAATACACCAAAATAAAGTAACTTATCCTTAGTTGGCTCAACAATAACACAAAACAGAGTTTTTCACTTCCCAAGTATTTTCCACGATTGTGGTTACTTTTCCACGATCGTGGAAAGACAAAACAGAAACTTTTCTTCTCCAGGGCATTTCCCACGATCATGGGTACCTTTCCACGATCATGGAATGGGTGAACAGATGGTTCACCATCCCTTTCCTTCAATCTTTTTCCAAATTTTAACACCATCATACTAATTTATTGATCATATCTCAATTATACCTAAATTATTCTTCATTTCCTCATCAATTTCATCACCAATTCCAACTCAAAATCATTCAATTGATAACTCATAAATCATAGTCTTTCATATATCATAATCAAAATAGAACTATCATTCACCTTCATACATATAATCCTAACTTATCAATTTCTAAAACACTCCCAATATACCTATTTTTCTACATAATTACATCATGATGCACTCATATTTTCTTATCTTTTTAAACTTTTTACACTTAATTTTTATTCTCATTTGATGTCTAAATCACGTGGCTTACATTGATTTTATCATTTCAGGTGTTTTAGGTGTCAAGTGA
>JAOTAX010000198.1:36696820-36729075 GCA_025629825.1 Erythroxylum guanchezii | reverse complement strand
ATTTCTATGAAAAAAGTGCTTTTGGATTTTACAGCCAAACGCTCAGTTTTCTTAAAAACAGCTTTTGCTGTGGAAAAAAGTGCTTATTCACCCTCCAAAAGTTGAATCAAATAGGCACTAAATGTGTTTGGGCTCAGAATCTCAAGAAATTCTGGTAGTAATGAGGAAGATTGAGTACAGAAAACACGAAAAAAGTCATGAGAACGTTGTGGGAAACAACATTGAATATTATCGCTAAAGTAAATTATCTAAAACGCATTGTAGCTTATAATGGATGGAATAATCTTATAATAACCATATTCACACATCTCACTATGGGAAGGGATTGTACTGTTTATTAGTGTAATGGTCATATCCATAATGAATAAATTTTGGGGTTGTTTGATTTTCTCTCTTGTATACATTCACCTGTCATACACTCACCTTGCTTTCATCATCCCCATTTTTTATCATAACACCTAATATTAGATTAGGCAAGACTTGACTTAGGCTTGAGAGGGGCAGAGCTGAGGTAATTAGAGGAAGGGATGGAAAGTCTATTGGAAGGTCAAATAAGAAATGAGAAGTTGCTGATGGAAAGCCAGAATAGGACGGATAAACAGGAGTAAGGAAATCAATTATCTAAAATTTATGTTTCATCAACCTATATAAAAGATGGAAAAGGAGAATTCTAGGGTACCAACTGAAACCTTAGGGGAGAACGAAATTATACTGCTCTAACATAATTTAGTAAAATAGACGTTCTGGTGTTTGGAGTTGGAGTGAGAGATTGAGTTTATAGGTGTGAGCAATTTTTTGCACTGAATCATACTCCGGATTGGTTGAAGGTTGGAATAACTTCCATGCATTTGTAAGTACAAGAACAAGAATGGTTCTAGTTGACCTTGAGGAACGTGAATTCTCGAGAGGTCCTAAGACGGGAGGAGTTTGTGACTATTTCTTGCTGAAGGTTTGATGAAGAGATTTTTGATGATCCAATTAGAGACTTGAAGGAACTAAAGCAAGAAGGTTCTGTACTGGAATTTTGTGCTTAATTTGACAAATACTCGAAGAAGCTATCATTGCCAGAATAATACTTGATAGGCTTCTTCCTAAAAGGCCTAAAACTAGAGTTAAGAGCTTAACTTCAAAATGATGGACCCTCAAACATAACGTGTTAGCCAGAAAATAGGTCATTGTAACTGCAAGCACACTTGTGTATTTAAGAAAAGGAGGAGCTAAATAGCTAACTCAGATAGGTGGAGGGAGTGTGATGACAAAAGGCAATGAACCCGATAACAATCATATCTAATATTAACTTAGATGTGGGACTCTTACCTACCTCGAGCAACCGAGGAAATAATTATAGCGTTCCTTACAATAGAAACAATAAAGGGCAAAGGGTTGTTAATTGTCGAGAGATCAATAAGAAGAGAGCAAGAGGGCTATGTTTCTGGTACGATGTGAGATACATGTTGGGGCATAAATGTAAGAAAAAACAATTGCAATTATACATGGTGGAGGAGGAAGAGACAAGGCATCATGAAGGTAAGGGTAGGTAAGATGAAGGAGAGGAAGAAGAAAAACTGAACCCAAACATATCCTTACAAGCTTTGACAGGGTTGAGGAATTAAAGAAAGTATAAGAAAATGAGTATTATGGGAATTCATAAACAGAAGCCTCTATATATTCTGATCGATAGTGGGAGTACATACAATTTCATTGATGAGGTAGTGGTGAAAAGGGAGATGTTAATACTGCGAAAATATAACCCTTACAAAATACATTAGACGGGGGACTAAAGTTGAAAGTAACTTGGCATACCAGAATTTCACTTGGAATATGCAAAGGGTTTGATTCACTACTAATGCATTAATTATTAAGCTGGTAGGATGTGATATGGTTTTAGGAGTGCAGTGTCCGGTGACGCTCAATAACATAATGTGCAATTTCAAGGATTGAATAATGGAGTTTATATAGGAAGGAAAAAGTGGTGAAGCTGATAGGTGCTCTTAAGGAATCTACGAAGGTGATTTCAGATAGGGGTTTTAATAAGCTTAGAAAGTTTTAGGAAGGAAACACTATATATGTTGCACTTATCCTACCCTACTAAATTCCATATGCAATAATTCAACTTAGATAATTAGCCTAATTCAAAGGAGGTGTTGGAGTGATTACAAGTTGAGTTTAGTGAAGTCTTTAAGGAACCTAGTCAGTTACTCCTAAAAAGAACACATGATCATAGTATTCAACTTAAAGAAGGAATATAGACTATTAATATCAAACCTTACAGATATTCAGGCGAGCAAAAGGATGCCATTAAGAGAGCTGTGTAGGAGCTTATGTAGCAAGGGTTTATCAGTCATAGTGTGAGTACTCATGCTACCTGTGGTACTTATTAAGCAGAAGGATAATAATTGGAGGATGCATATGAAGTATAGGGAGTTGAATAAGCATACCATTAAAAGTAAATTCCCTATTCCTTCAATTGTGAAATTACTTGATGAATTGAAGGGATCTAAACTTAACCGAAGTTCTTTCTAATACTTGGTGACTTGATTCTGGTGCCAGTATTCATTTTTTCTAATGTTATGTAAGGATTCCTTAAAATTTAAACCAAAAACCTAACTAAGAATTTTTTATTTGCAGTAAATCATAATAAGGTCCCAATTGAAGGGGTGGAGACTTATCATCTAATATTAGATACTACATCACCTAGATATAGTACAAACTTTTTATGTACCTTCAATTTCTAGAAACTTAATTTCTTTTTCTAAACTTGATAGAAGTGGGTTTACTTTAAGTTTGGTGTGGTTGTTTTAGTTTATTCAATCATAATTCCATTATTGGTTATGGAATTCTTATGGATGGTTTATATAAATTTAAACTTGATGTTAATTGTTCTAAATCCTTATTTTATGTTTCCATACCATTGGAACTAAACGTAGCATAATGAATAATAATTCAACTTACTTGTGACAAAAAAGTTTGAGTCATATATCCAAAGAACCATTAGAAAGATTGATAAAGAATAAAATTCTTTCAAATTTAAAATTTATTTATCTCAATATATGTATGCATTGTATTAAGGAAGAGCAAATCAAACATAGTAAGAAAGGAGCCATAAGAAGTACTCAGCTTCTTGAAATTATACACATCAATGTAAGTGGACCATTTGACACTCATCTTTTAGTGGAGAAAAGTATTTTATCAGCTTTATATATGTTTTTCACGTTATGGATCTGTCTATTTGATTAATGAAAAATCTTAAGCTATAGACACCCTTGAGATGTTTATAAAGGAGGTTGAAAGGCAATTAGATTTTTAAAAAAGAAAAAATTGTAATATTTGATGGTGGTGGTGAATATTATGAAAAATATGATGAATCATGATAATGTCCAGGTTTATTTGCAAAGTTTCTTAAAAAAACATGACATATGTACACAAATATACTATACCAAGCATAGCTCAACAAAATGGTATGATAAAAAGAGTAATAGGACATTAATAGATATGGTTAGTAGTACGATGAGTAATTCCTCAATACCTAAATCCTTATGGATGCATGCACTTAAAAGTGTTGTGCATTTGTTGAACATGATTCATAGTAAGCAATACCTAAAACTCCTTTTGACTTATGGATTCAAGGGAAGCCTAGTATGAGGCCCCTACATGTTTGAGGTTGTCCAGCAAAAACACAATTTTATAATCCATATTAAAGGAAATTAGATTCTTGAATATTTAATGGTTACTTTAATGGTTACCTAGAGAATTCTAAAAGGTATAAGTTTTATTCTCCAAACCAAAGTCCAAAAATTGTTCAAAACAACTAATGTTAAGTTCATTGAAAATGATGAAGTTAGTGGAAGTGTTGAGAAACATGTTGCAAATATTAGTGAAATAATGGTTAATGTTTCATTACCTATAAATTTTCCAATACCTACATCTATACTAAATATAGTCCTAGTATTGAAAGAACAAAATGGTCTTGGACAACATTTAGATGAAACAACACCTCATGAAGAAACAAACTTCCTGCCAATTGATATAAATGAACTATATAGAATAGTTTAAATAAACTTGTAAGAATAAGGAGATTAACTATTCTTATGATTATGTGGTTAGAGTCAAATTTGATTATGGCATTAATAAAGACCCTATTTCATTTTTAAAATCTATAGAAAGTGAAAAGTCTGATAAATTGATTGATGCAATGAAAGATGAGTTAAATTCAATGGCACAAAATAATATTTGAGACCTTGTTCATTTGCTAATAGGTTCTAAATGAGTCAGATACAAACGGTTCTTTAAGACCAAATATGACTCAAATTATAATATTGAATGGTATAAAGCTAGACTTGTTGCCAAATGTTATACTTAAAAGGATGATATTGACTATAAAGAGACTTTTTTAACTTGTCTCAATGAAACATACATTAAGAACAATTATGGAATTAGTGGCTCAGTTTCATTTAGAGTTACAATAAATAGATGTAGAAACTACCTTTTTGAATTGTAATCTTAAGAAGAAAGTTTATATGGATCAAACTGATGGTTTTTCCATGGAAGGAAAAAGGTCACTTGGTGTGTAAACCTAAAAAATCAATATATGAGCTTAAACAATCTTCCCAAAAACGGTATATTAAATTTACTGATACCATAACATCTTTTGGTTTTTAAGAAAACATTATTGATCATTGTATATACCAAACGATCAGTGCAAGTAATTTTATATTTTTAGGTCTATATGTTGATGATATTTTACTTATTACTAATGATTTGGGCATATTGTATAAGACTAAAGATTATCTCTCTAAGAATTTTGAAATGAAAGATATGGGAGAGGCATATGAAATTTAATATTTTGAAATTAATCACAAAGACTGGTATGATTGTCTTAAAAAGACTATACTAAAAGAATTATTGAGAGATTAAATATAAACAAATGTTTAATAGGGATTGTCCTGATGTAAAAAGCAAATAAAATTAGTCTTATGTAATGTTTAAAGAATGATATGAAATGTTTGCTTCTATTGTTGCCAGTTTGATGTATTTGCAAACATGCACGAGACTTGATATCAGCTACGTGGTTAGAATGCTAGGCAAATATCAAAGTAATTGATAAGTGTGAAATGCATGGTGTTTTAGGGTATAGATTGATATGTGTTTATTTGTTTATTCGCTTGTTTAGTATGTGTTTTCGTTAAAATTGTGTTAGTTTGTGAATTATTTATGTTTAAGTGTTTTTATGGGTTAGTACAAGCATTTGAGCTTAATTATTATGTCTTTGAGATACTTTGATGCATTTGTTAGTGTTTCAGTGTCAACAGTGAAGAACGAAGGAGTTTCGGAGAGACTTGGACCCGAAACAATGGCCAATGAGCATGGCCCATCTGCCATGATCGTGACAGAAGTAAGGGAGGCAGCCCACAATCGTGGCCAAATCTCTACGATCATGACAGAAGCATAATACATGGCCTACGATCATGCCCTACCTGCCACGATCTTAATAGAAAGCTCACAAGTGGCCCATGATCATGGCCCACATCGGGCAGATGCGCAGACACACAAAAAAATCAAGTTGTGAGGGAGTTTTTGGACCTTTCGACCTCGGAAAAAACCTTAGGGTTGCCCACAACACATCAAGTATATAAAGAATGAGACAAAGGAGATGAGGGAGCTTCTTGCATTAGCCACCACCAAGAAACCCCAGAGAGAATTCATCGAGAGATTGAGAAAGGGACGAAGGAAGAGAGATGTGGAGAAGAAGCTAACGCGAATTACTTCCTGGAACAGAAGGTTTCCGGATGTTGCTGCCTCTGTCATCCTTTCAGATCAGGATTTTATGAATGTTGAGGAATGTCTAAACTCACCTTCGAGTTGTTTTTTTAATCTTTGATTCAATAAAAATATGATTAGTTATGTTATTTGGATTCATTGTGATTGATTTATGCTCTTGCATAATTTGTTGATAGATTGAGAGGGTGAATCGAATGAAAAATAATTAAATTGCGCTAACGAGAGTTTGGTGATTTAATAAGAACAAGAAATCAATCAAATCGGTAATTGTGTGAAGAGAGATCTCACATAAATTCCTGGGAGTCTATTGGAAAACTTTAGATCTAATTAGGGGTTGGATAAATTGGGAATTGAGGAATTGCAATTTTCCAATTATTTGTGTTTAAGTGTTTTTATAGGTTAGTACAACCATTTGAGCTCAATTATTATGTCTTTGAGGTACCTTGATGCGTTTGTTAGTGTTTCAGGGTCAACAACTAAAAGTGGAGAAGTTTCAGAGAGACTTGGACAAAAACAACGACCCACAATCGTGACAAAAATAAGGGAGACAACCCATGATCGTGGCCAAATCACCATGATTGTGATAGAAGCATAAGACTTAGCCCACGATCATGGCCTACCAGCCACGATCGTGACATAAAGCTTACAAGTGGCTCATGATCGTGGCCTGTGTCAGGCAGACATGCAGACACACAGAAAAGTCAAGTTTTGAGGGATTTTTCAAACCGTTCAACCCCATAAAAAACCCTAGGGCTGCCTAAAACACATCAAGTATATAAAGAATGAGACAAAAGAGATAAAGGAGCTTTTTGCATCAACCACTATCAAGAAACCCTAGAGAGAGTTCATCAAGAGATTGAGAAAGAGATGAAGGAAGAGAGACGTGGAGAAGAAGTTCACACAAAGTCCGTCCCAAAACAGGAGGTTTCCCGACGTTGGCTGCCTCCGTCATCCATTTAGATATGGTTTTCATTGTATTTCAATTTTATTTATGTATAGAATTGGGATAGTTGTTGAGATAGGATTTTATGAATGTTAAGGAATGTCTAAACTCACCTTTAGGTTGTTTTTTTTATCTTTGATTCAATAAAAATCTAATTGTTTATTTTATTTGGATTCATTATGATTGATTTCTACACTTGCATAATTCGGTGATAGACTGAGAGGGTGAATTAAATGAAAAATAATTAAATTAGGCTAGCGAGAGTTAGTTGATTTAATAAGAATGAGAAATCAATCAAATCAAAAATTGTGTGAAGAGAGATCTCATGTAAGTTCCCTGGAGTCTATTGGAAAACTTCATATCTAATTAGGGGTTGGATAAACTGTGAATTGAGAAATTGTAAATTTTCATAATCTGATTAGTGTTTATAATTTAGGGCTATTAGTTATAACTCAAGAGAGAGTAATCGACCCTAGGATCGTCTAGGACCAATAATCCGACAATTCATAATTAATTAGATTAGTGTTGAACATAAGTAAAAATTCTCCCTTTTCTCAATTGGTAGTTCTTATGCTGATTCTTGATGTTTGTGTTGTAATTTGTTGATTTGTTAATGTTTTGTGACTAATTCTTGAATTGAGATGTTTGATTGAGTCGATTGATTGAATTGCATCATTGTTTTAGTTTAGCTAAATTTGAATTTTTGCGATTAGTTTTGACTTTAGATTTTAGGATTAGATTAACCCTCCTCGTGGAATCAACATCTTAGATACTACGCGAACGACCCATACGCTTGTGGAATATCGAGGTTAAAATATTAAAACTTCACATATTAAAAAACTGCGATCAATAATCTGGGTGTCAATCATGAGAAAGCTACTAAGGAAGTCTTAAAGCATCTTCAAGAAACAAAAGACTTCAGATTCATATTTAGCTGGATGCATTGACATTAGAAAATCAACATTTGGCTATTTGTGTTTACTAACAAAAGGAGCAATTTTATGGAAAAGTGTTAATTTTTTTTTCATTGCTTCAACTATTATGGAAGCAGCTTCTATAGCTAATTTTGAGGTTACAATTCATGCCTTATGGCTCTGAAACTTTATTTCAAAGCTTGGGGTTGTTGACACTATTACTAAGCCACTGAAAGATTATTTCAACAATTCTGCAATAGCCTTTTTTCCAAGAATGACAAGTACTCTAAAGGTGTTAAACATATGGAATTGAAAATATTTTGCTATAAAAGAGGAAGTTTAGAAACAAACAATGTGTATTGAACATATTAAAACAGATTTTATGATTGTAGATCCCTTAAATAAAAACCTACAACAAAAAATATTTAAAGAACATGTTCAAAGATGAGCCTTAGTTATATTAATGATTTTTTTTTTACGTTTTGACATTTTTAAGCTCAATAAAAATTTCTGATTGGTAATTTTCTTATTTATTATTATTGTGTACATGTAACTCTTATTAAATAAGAAATAAAATTATTTATGAGACATTAGTGTGGACCTTTATGATATTTATATATCACTTATATTAATTGAATTGTTAAATTGCAAGTGTTGTAGACATGTAAGGGACCATGCAATGTTAAAGTGTATGACTACTATAACCCATATTATATGGTTTATTGTGTTGCTATAAATTATGATAATATTAAGAGTTTGTTTATAACAAGCATAATGAAATTTCTTAATCTCTTTATGATAATGACATCTTCCGAATTAGTATATCATATTGGACTTTAGTGATTTATGATAGTTGTTCATTCAAGATCCTAAAGTTATAAATGTCAAATTTTATTTTATGTCATAAAGATTATGTTTTCACACATGCTACCATCAAATCTAAATGAAAGATGAGGATGTACACAAAATCGCTTTTAGGACACTTAGGGAAATTATGAGTTTTTGGTGATGCCCTCGAAATTTAATAATATCCTCAACCTCTCAAAACCTCATGAATGAAGTTTTCAAACCTTATTTTTGAAAATTTATCTTAATTTTCATTAATGATATTTTGGTATACAATAGTACTTTCCAACAATATTTAGAGAGCTTACACAAGGTTTTATAGACCGTCTATTAACAACTTTTCATTAGAAGAAACAGTTGCACATTTGGGGTGAGACAAATTAACTATTGCAACACTCAATTTCTGCTATGGGAGTGTCAACTAATATTCACAAGATAGTCACCATTAAGCAATAACGAGAACACAATCTATGAATGATCTGACAAGCTTTTTGAATTGACAAGTTATTATAGATGATTTTTCAAACACTATGGATCCTTGTCTAAACCATTAAAAAATTATTAAAGAAATAAGCATGTAAAAATTAGGAATGGAAGAAGGAGCAATACGTGGCATTTGGATAACTCAAGAAGTTATTGGTGTCCACTTTAGTGTTTCCTTTCCCTGACTTCTCATAACCATTTATTATTGAAGCAGATGCATGTGGAATGGGAACATGTGTCGTACTCCAATAGAATAGTCACCCAATTGTCTTCTTTGGCAAGGATTTAGCTCCAAAGTATCTGGGGCTTTATATAAAAAAGAGTTCTTAATGATTATCTAGACTATAAAACAATGGGATCATTATTTAAGTGGAAGACTCTTCTAGGTGCAAATAGATCATTAAAATCTTAAACATTTATTAGAGCAACGAATAACCATACCCTTCTAACAAACCTAGTTGCCTAAATTGATAGGGTGTGATTTTAAAGTCATCTACAAGAGTGAAAAAGAAAATAAGGTTGTTGATGCATTATCTTAGGTGTTAAGTAGAGAATTGTTAACAATGACAATGACTCAAACCCTATGCAAGGGAATTAAAATATGAAGTATACGAGTGGAAGGATGGCCTACTTAAATGGAAGGGAAGGTTTTTTCATAATCTATGATAAGGAGTTGAGGGAATGATTGATAACAATAGCTCATGATAGTCCTTAAGAAGGCCATTCAACTGTCATTGGAAATAGTTGGCCAGGGATGTAAGAGATTACATGAAGAAGTGTTTAATTTGTCAAAGAAATAAGTATGATAATTCAACATACTTGAGTTATTTCAATCCCTTTCCATACTCAAAGGTTATTGGCAAGAGATAAGTATAGACTTTATCAAAGGATCACCTTCATGTAAGGGAAAATTTGCCATCATTGTAGTTGTGGACATGTTTAGTAAGTACTCCCACTTCATAGCTATTAAACACTCTAACATAGCTCAAGAAATCACCCAAATTATATTCATTGATCACATTTTTCGGCTACATAGAATCAATGTTGTGAATACCATACCGAACTTGGTACTGGATTGAGTTCTAGTATGATACTGTACTGGTATCGGTCATTACCGGATATCATTTGGGGTAATTTTTTAAATTTATGAAATAGTCCCTGAATTTTTTTAGAAATTGCAAAATAGTCCATTGCCATATTGTACAATTATACTGTATACTTTATAAGTTTACATTAAACTTATTTCCAAAAATCATTATAATAAATAATAACCACAATTAATGTGAAAAAAAGATAATTATCATCGTACAAATATAAAATTAAGAATAATATAAAGTATTTAAAATGTTATAATTTTATCATATAATAAATAATAATTACATCAAAAGTTCAAAACATCCAATAAAAATAATAATAAATATCCTCAACTTTCAAACTATTATAATTTACCACAAGAGTTCCTGATGAGAAACCAACCAAGTAAAAGTGAAACCTGTAACAAAAACATTTACAATTATATATATATATATATATATGTATATATATATTAAGAGAAGAGGAAAAACAAAAACCTAGAACTTCATTCAATCGTTTACGAGAGGATATCCCTTATAACTAAACTAACCTTAGTTATCATTTGGTAGAAAATCCTCATCATTAAGAGGAGTCTCATCATCATTATCATTCAAGTTCAATGCACCAGATGACATGTCAATGCTTTTTCAACTAAGATTATCTTCCAAGTCGTTCACATCTATCAAATCTGATTCCTCAAAAACCTAATTAACAAGAAGATCGATATTATCAATAGATATTGGATTTGTTAAACTACTTGTGCTATTAAGACTCCTAGTAAACAATAAAATTATTAGAAAATTATAAGAAATTATATTGAAATTAATAATGATAATAACATACCTTTCTCGAAGCTTTGTAACAAACGAATGCCAAGTCATTCAATCTCTTGTGCCCCAATGTATTCCTTTTCTTGGAATGGATGAATTCAAATGTGCTCTAGTTCTATTCACAGCTCGTTGCACTCACACATGGACTTAAAATCTGAATTGCAAACCTTTGCAATTCTAGAACACCACTTCTGAATTGATCCCACTAAGAAACTGTAAATCGTAAGATAATAAAAGTAGTGTTACAAATAAAATAAAGTGATAATTAATTTCCAACAAATAAGAAAAAAGAAACAGCTAATACCTAGAGAAAGTTTTGTTCTTTGTCGAATAGCAATTGGTAATTCAAAATCCCCAGAAAATAGCTTATAAAGCTCTATTTGTGAGCTTAAAAAATCTTGCATCATTTCATGGCCAACAATTATTGTAATATTGAATAGCATTCCTCTACTAACTTCAGCTTTCTTTATAAAATCAAGTCTAAAATATATGCTAAGATTCAAAAATGTAATAGCATATTTACAAAACTTACTGAGGGTTAGAGTATTAGACTTGGTCGGGACGGCCATACAAGGCCGAGGCCCAAGTCCACGCGTCCACGGCCCATTCGTAGGTGTTAGTCTCCCATGCAAACGAAAAGACCTACGTAAAGACCTAAACCTAGCATCTATTCCATATATAAGGTACTATTTCACCATGATACAGGTACGACATTACAACCCTAGTTTTCTCTGTTATTAGCGACCAAAACCCTTTCAGAAAGACTAACTTGAGCGTCGGAGGGGCCTGCCAGTAGTCAACCCCCGGTGAGCCTTGTTTGTTTTGCAGGTATTCAGCAGCCAAAGTTATACATAATCATAGATCCGGATAGCAACGTTCAGCCCCTTCAGAATCAGACTGAACCAAGACTGTTGTGTCATAGGAGTCATATCATTTATCATGTGCGTTTCCCTCACATGCAGACTATAAGCATACACACATGAATTATGCTTTAGAAAATATTGCAAAGATAGTATATGAACTCAATTGACTTATTCTGAGGTATGAAAGATTTTAAATAATTATGATGTGATTGTGTGATTATGTATTGAACATGTCTTGAATTTTGCTTTGATGGAATATAATTAGTAAATTGGAATTTATTGTTATAAGTGGGAGATTAATGAAGTGATATGTGCACCTAGACTAGGAAAAATGTTAAATGGAAAGACAAATTGATACATGAAAATTTAGGTTAACTAGGCCTATGAAATAGTGGTACGTGACAATGGAGAATGAGTGACAAATGGCTTAGATAATTGGGTGAAAAATGGCTTAGGAAATTATGAGACAAGTGGCCTGGTAATTGAGTGAAAATTGGACTAGTTATTAAGTGCCAATTTGTGGTTTAGGAAGAGGACAAATAACCTAGCTCTTTACTTGACAAGTGTCTTGCCAAGTGTCTCAATTCTTGCCACATATATACACCAATGACACATACACACATGAAAGACCATCTTTTCTTTTGTTCTTGCTACATGATATCTCCTCCTCCTTCTCTCATCATCAACACCCATACACAACCCTTATAACCTTGAGATTTTGCTGAAATTCTACACTTTGCCACTCCAAAATTTTGCTGTCTTCATCTTGTTGTTGAAACCCTTTTTTATTTTCATCTTATTCTTGGCGTATGCTTTATCCTTACATGTTTGTAGGGCTAAGTTAGCTTGATGATTGCAGAGGTTTTGAGCTAAATAAGTAAGTGATTTATTATTCTTGTTCTATTGTGACATATATTAGCATAACATTTATGATGATTAATTAGGGATGAACTTGGTTGTGGTATTGATGATAAAGTTGTGATGGAATTCAATGGATGATTTTAGGTTAGGATTTGAAGTATAATGAAGGTGAATTTATGCTAAAGAAAGGCGTTAGTGTAGTGTTCTTGAAATGGGAAAGAACTAGGATTAGCTCTTTCCCACAATCGTGGGCATTGCTTTGACAAAAGAAAAATTCTGTTTTGTCTTTCCACGATCGTGGAAAGGGACCTCGCGATTGTGGGCAATACTTTGAAATGGAAAATTTATGTTTTGTGTGATTGTTGAACCAATTAAGGATAAGTCACTTTACTTTGATGCATTTGGACTTAATTGGAGCTTGAAATGAACCTAGGTTGATGTTAGATTAATTAGTTAAGGGTTTGATAAGTTTAGGTTATTAATTGTTGTTATAACTTAAGGAATGGATTGTTTGAGATCAATGTATCTAAATATGGAATTTATGAGTGGTTAAAGGAATAAAGCTGTTCCTAGGAATGTAAATGTGATCCAAAGGATGTGAGAAATGTGAATTAGGTAGGAATGAATGATAATTGGGAAATTCTGTGAATATATAAGGCTAGAAAAGGATTGGTGAATGAATGATTGATGAATCTAGAGTAATCAAGTATACTTAAGGCATAAATCTAATTGCCAATAAGGTATGTACAAGATATGATGTATAATGATCAAGACTTGTAATGAGGATACATACCCAGGAAAGTCAATTAAGCATGCATTGATAATGACATATAAACATGTGGATGATTGAGTAATCATGTGATTGATCAACTTAGTAATATGTGAACTATATGTGTGTATTACATGATTAAAGAAGCATAAATAGATCATCAGCATCCAGACATTGCCGGATCTTCAAGGCAATAGCTTATCTGGAGCATAATGTGAGTTAACTTAGATGTTTCTCACTACAATTGATTTGTTTTTGTTTAAAATTCAGTTACTGAATCGTTGCTTATATAAATTTGATATTTTTGGACATTGTTAGTCTGAGGAGTTTGATATTCAGGAATGTATTGGAAGTGTTTACCGATTGTATATGAATGGGAACTGTGTTCTAAACTGAATGTTGAATGCCGTACTCAGATCCGAAGAATATGATAGATGATTGAGCACATTAAATGAAAGGTATTGATAGCATAATGTGTGAATTGATGCATTTCCTCACATTAATATGTATGATCAGATAAAGGAGTTGTGACCGGAGTGACCAACGTGAAAAAGAACTTTAAGCTCAAGAATATGCACAAAGAGCCATAAGCTCAGTTATTAATGAACCCGGTATTCACAATGGGTATGAGATAGTATATTAAATGAGGTTGGTATCCACAATGGATACGGGACAGTAAATAAGCGCCCAGTCATAACAAAGCAAAATGAAAGTGGAGTCACATGTGCATTTGCATATATAACTTTTCATGTATCATGTGAAAGATTTCAATGAATTAATAAATTATTGTTAATATGCGATATGAAATATTTGTGTACATGTTGTACTTATTGAAATGTGATGAAAGGTGATATGGTATACACGATGGAATGATATGATGTACTCGTTGAATTTGGTTGTATACTTGTAGTGGTTGCGTTCTAACTTGAGTGAGCACATCGATGATGGTTCACTCACTGAGTTTTCAAACTTATCAAAATTGCAAAATTGATTTTTAGGTATAAGGGAGACCTAGCTTCTAAGGCAAACTAGTAGAAGTCTAGTATTGTCAATTTGGGAAACAAAAATGGCTCAAAGGTCTGGTCAGCTGACACTAAAGAATCTAGCTAGGATATTTTGGTTTAACATCCCATCTCATGTTGGATATTTTGTATATAGAGCAGTGAACTCTCAGATGTTTTTGAAATGTAAATATATGGATTATGAAATGTAATGCTACAATGTGAGTTACGTTTGTGAATGAAATAGGAAAAATTGATATTTTAAATACTTGTGATATATGTAATGCCATAAATAAGATAATGTGTTTTCTCTAACGTGTCATTCTCGTAGGGTATGAGCTCAGATATACTCTGGTATGTTGGGTATATGCTCTATGAGACTGGTATGTTACAAAAAAATGCTCCAATTGCAAACAAAGGAGAAGAAAGTTGTATTTCCTATCTCTCATTGATGATTGAAAGATACGGTGTATACAAAGAAGGCTTATGTTTCAAATTGGCCTTGATTGCTTCCTTTGCTTTTTCTAAGGCATAAAAAAAACCCATTGTTGGGTTTTCTTCACTATCAGCCAATCGAAGCACCCTCACCAAAGGATTACAAACTCGGATAACAAATTGACATTGAGACCAAAATTCTCTATCTTCCAGTATAATGCTGGAAACCTCCAATCCAACATTAGACCTAACATGCTGAGATGCAATCAACTTATCACTTGTAAACATTTGTCTTAACTCTTTCTTCATCAAAACAAAATACTGAAGTGATAAGAAATTTATTGCATATCTTGTCACACCAGCATGACACAGATTCCTATCATTGGTAAATTCCTTTCTCATCAAATTCAAAACCTATGCATGATTATAGATAAACTTGGTCACCTTTTTTGCTTTCTGCATGGTCTCATCAATAACAGGAAAATACCTAGGATCTGCTATATTCTATAGCATTAGGTCAATGCAATGTGTAGCACAAAGAGTTAAAAAAAAGAATTATACGTATTCAACAACCTTCTTCCTGCCGCTTTATAAGTGGAATCATTGTCAGTAATAAACTAAACAATGTTTTCTGGCCCTACTTCATTCACAACTTCATTAAATATCGTAAACAAAGTCTTATTATTCCTAACAAGGCCAACATTAATAGATTTCAAAAACATAAATCTATTTGTAGAATAAACCAAAAAATTAATAATAGACTCTTGTCACTTATTTGTCCAACCATCACACATGATTGAACACCCATAAGTAGCCCAATTCACTTTTATTTCTGCCAAATAACTTCTAATTTTATAAACAGAACAATTCAAAAGTTTACCTCTTAAGTCATCAATCGAAGGAGCTTTGTATCCCAGACTATAAGAGGCTATTGCATCCACTATAGGTTGATAATAGTAAGACTATGAAGCATTAAATGATGAACTTATGTCATTCCACCATCTAGATATTGTCATATCGACATTATGAGCCGCTTTTCTTGATTGCATTGCACTATGAATTAATGGTTGGGCTTCAGGAGTTGTTCGTGGTGTGAAAAAACTAGTCACCTGCCTTCTTCTTTACCTAGCATTAGGTGCAGGTGTAACATTATCTTCTTGCTGGGCTTGGGATGGAACACTACCACTACCACTACCACCTTTAACATTTCCACAATCATCATAAAAACCAGGAAATGAAGTTCCACCACTAATTTCAAAATTCAACCTTTCTCTTTTATCTTTCTTATGCTGATATTCTTCAAGCAAAGTTTTCATCTGTCACTTCACATCATGACTTACTTTTTTACATGGTTCCGCATCTCCTTTAACCCTAGCTAAATGCTTCTTTAATCGGGTTATTCCTCCACCCTTCAAATGCTTATTACAAAACAAGCAAATAGTATGGTTCCTCATACCGGGAATCAATGCAACATGAGCCCAAACTGGATCATTGTATCTTCCTAAAGTGGTTTGATCAAGAGTACTTGAACTTCCTTCCTTTATCTGTAAAAATAAATGAATGCATATATCAAAATAAAGAACACATAATTTCATTACACAAATACTTATGTCCATCTTATATAATATAACTCACACATCATACACAATTCCACTTTATTTTACACAATTCACAATAAGTCAAAAACTAACAATTCAATTATTCAACAAACATAATTACATGAAACATATATAAACAATTTCCATTTCTAACAATCACAAAATATACATAAACAGTTTCCATTGCCATTAATCACAAAACATACATAAACAATTTCTAACATTTTCCAACAATTTCAATTCAACCATTACAAAACATACATAAACAATTTCCATTTCCAACATTTTCCATTCCCAATAATTTTCAACAATTCCATTTCCAACTATTTTGAACAATTTCAATTCAAAGTTTCAAACATCACAAAACATACATAAACAGTTTCCATTTCCAAATTTTCCACAATTTCATTTCTAACAACCTACAATTTCATTTCCAACAACCAACAATTTCAACCATCACAAATTCACAGTTCACAAAATAATGAAATATACATAAACAATTTCAATTTTCAACAATTTCTAACAATTTTCATTTCTTAATTTCAACAAATTCCATCAATTTCATTTACAACATTTTCCAACAATTTCAATTCAACCATTACAAAACATACATAAATAATTTCCATTTCCAACATTTCAAACATCACGAAACATATATAAACAATTTATATTTCTAAGCTTCCAACAATTTTCATTCTAACAACTAACAATTCCATTACCAACAACTAACAATTTCAACCATCACAAATTCATTTCTAGCAATTTCCATTCAATAATTACAAAAACATACATAAACAATTTTCATTTCCAATAATTTCCAACAATTTTTATTCCAACAATTTCATCACAAAACATACTAATAATTTCCAACAATTTCCATCACAAAACATACACAAACAACCAAATACAAAGAATTTATTTTTCAAATTTAAGAGCAAAAAACACACCCAAAAATCAAGAATTTATTTCAGTTTTCATATCTGACATCGAGAGGGCAGTAGTGGGTTGGTGGGTGGCATCAGGCGGTTACTGGGGTTACAGTGGTGGTCGCCGGACGGTCGGAGAGGGAGTGATGGTGACTGACGGTGATGGTCAAGAAGAGAGGGAGTGAGAGTGTGAAAGAGAAACTAATGAGAGGAAGAAGAAGGAGAACGTCAAGTGTGGTGTAGGAAGGAGGGGGTGAGTGAGAGAGTGTGGTTCTTTGAATAAAAGAGAGAGTGAGAGTGTGAGTTTGTGAGAGAGAAAATGAAAGAGAAAAAATATGAAGAAGATGTAGTTGGTAGGTAGGGGGAAGAAGAGGGCTTAATAAAAAAAATTCTTTTGCAAAAATACTCCTGAATTTTTAAAATTTCCAATACCAGCCGACATTTGGCTGGTATTTTGAATATTGGCTGGTACTGATCGATGTCAACTGAAACAGACCGGTACACAAGGCCGGTATCAAAATAGTAATTTTTGTATTGTTTACCGGCTAATACGGTACATACTGCCTGGTACTAGCCGATATGGTATGAAAGTCCAAACTATGCATAGAATGCTTGAAACAATTGAGAGTAATTGAAACTTTCTATTTTTGATCACTTTTTGGGAGAATATGTTTAAGTTACAAAGAGTGAGCTTAAGGTTCTCTACATCTTATCATCCTTAAATAGACGAACAATCAGAGGCTGTAAAAAAAATTTAAAGACCCTATCTTAGATGTTTATGTAGTGACTCTCTTAACAACTAGGCTAGATGGATTTCCTTAGTGAAGCTATTGGTTCTACTCCCTCTAAAGATTTATAAGAATATCTATCTCTTATCTATGTTTCATACTTCGCAGAAGATTCTCAAAATATTTTAATAAACCACTACAACAGATAAGGTTATTGGCGACGAATTCAAATGTTGCTAAATATTAAAAATCGTGTGAAATAATAATTTGCGATGAAAAACAATTGTCGCCCTAATGGTCGCTGAATCTGGGTAGCAAAACAATATCCGCTACGTTTTTTTTTAAATCGTCACAGAAAGGTTTTAGATACACAATATATTCATCGGTAAAACATATAACCAACGAGAGCCAAAAAAGTTGTACATAGGACTTTGCGACGTATATGTTTCATAGATAAATGTTTTTATCTACTAAACCGTGGTCGTAGGTAATTATTTTTATTAGCGATTTTGTTTTTGTAGCAGAATAGTTTTAGCTTCTAATTGTTAGTTGTAGGTAAATGTTTTTAGAGACGTTCTTGTAAATGTAGGTAATAACATTTTGTGACAATTTTGTTTTGGTAGCTAATAATTTTTAGTGAAAAACATTTATTTTTAAATTTAAATTTTATTATAATTTTTAAAAACAAATTTAATTTAATTTATTACAATTTTTAAGACAGTTTGAAATATAAATTAGTTACATTTTATAATTAATGTTGGTGACATATTATTTAAATAATAATAAATTGAAATAAAATAAACATTAAAAATGGAATGCATTTTAAAAAATAATTACAGTTTAATTATAGAATTTGAACAAAAAATTATAAACAAACTAAGACTTCTCATCGTCGCTACTACTGACATAGTTTGAGCCAAGTAATTGTATGATCGTCTTTTTAAGCTTGTTCACTTCTTTTACATTACGATATAACTTCTATTCTATACATTGTAACTTTGTCTTTAGTGACTGGTTCTCCTCTTGAAGCGTCGTGACATATGCTGGTCGTGATGAAGACGCACCAATAGGCTTAGGGTTATGCCTAAGACCTTTGATATACCCCGATCTTGTACTAAGGACATTGTTGCAAATGTCATTGATATTGGGCAGATTCCCCTAAGACAATGATGTCTACAACAACTCCTGCATCTTGTCCTACAATTTAAAGTACAAAATCGAGTTAACTAAAAATTATTACTTAGTATTACATTAAAAAATAAACTGTAATATTAATTTTTTTGTACATACATAATTACTTTGTGCCTCTTCAGACATCCAGCCTTCACCTTCCTTATAGTGTGTTAGCTTGTACAATGTGATCCTATCATACTCTTGTCCTTGGCGTTGAGTTTGGCTCTATGATTTGAATTTAAAAAATTAGAAGATAATAGAATTTATTGTATTAAGAAATAGAATAATCAGTTGAAAACGTTATACTTACAAATTCTTGTCAGACGAGAACAAATGATTTGGAGCTGATGTTATGAGGAGTCTTTATTTTTGCTTAGTTCACTTTGGCTTTCTCACACTTTTCCTAAATTAAGAGGAGTTATGAAATGTATAAAAAAAATTAATGGAAGGAAATATGAAGAGAAATAAAGCAAAACTTAACATTTGCAAAGGCCCAATAATCACACATTTCACTTCAATTTTCTAGAGTCACCCATTTCGGAACATGTCTCTTTGCCTCTTCAACGAAAGGGAAAGACTTGTAATAATTATGAAGTCTATATCGATAATCCTTCGCTTTTTGTTTCAACAGTGAACTAACATAGCTTGAAACCTCAGGCTTGTCGATATCAACAATACCGAGCTTCATGTGTGAAGAACATGTACAAGTTAACTAACTATTTTTGTTAAGTAAAATCGCCATATATATAATCAAATGAATTGAAATATTACTGAAATTTTTTCCAAAGCATTTTGGAGCGAGTTGTCTTCCTTCAACTGCCTAGCATGCTGAAGGTAAGGCAATTCATTCCTCACAACGACACCCAATTCACTGGACAATTTTGCATATTAGATCTTATCCAGAGAGTGACGTTGTGTGAGGTCAATGGTCATAGGCAACTTGCTATTCATTGCAACATTCATCCATTGTAACACAGCTCCTTTTGTGATACCTCTACCTCATTTTTTAATACTAGTATTAGAACCTGCAAATAAAATATCGTAATAAGAAAAACACACTAAAGGTGTAATGAGTAATTTTAACATTAATATAAATATGTTTGGTTAACAATAACATACCTGAAGATCTCTCATCACTAATAGATGATGTTGGTAAAGGTTGATACTGACTGTCTTCATTTGAGGATGCAATTATTGGTTGTTGAATGATGGGAGATTGAGTTAGTTGTTGTGGGGGAGGAACTTCTTCGGTCCTTGCCACCCTCTTTCCCTTATTTCTACCAGGTACCATTATATTGAACAGCTAAAATGAAATATGAAGATAAAGTATAATCTTAAGCATTAATATTCCATATGAATATAAGGAGATTAGTAGTTAAATACTAAATATTTGGTATAACATTTTGCATAAACATAAGTGAACCATTAAAAATATGGATCTAGTCATTGTAAATTAACATAAATAAAACATCAACAACATAAGGCAATTATGAACATAACATTTCAAACAATATAAATAATTTATTTACATTCAATCATCATGATCAAGATTTTGAAAATTATCATCATTAAGTACATTATCATTGGATTCTTCATCACTAATATATTCGAGCAAAGTATCATCATTGTCATTTAAGTCATCCTGAGTATAGCCTTCATTGTTTGCAAGATAAGATAGGCTTGGACTTCATCTAATTGAACTATGTTGGATCGACATCTCTTTTATGAAATGATGATATATCTGCATCTTCTATTGGAATGCCTTCGTTATTGAACTCCAATCCCATTTCTTGATAGACTTCATCTACATCCTCATCCAATTGACCAATATCCCTTTTATGAAAATCAAAGACATTCCTTTGTTGAAACTTTAGAACAACCTTCCAATTACTACTCAATATAGTATCGTTGACATGGAAAACTTGTTTGACTTGACTTGCAAGGACAAAAGGATCATTATCGTACCATGTCTTACTAACATTTATGTTAGTAATATGCTTGTTCACTTTCATGTCAATTAGATCAAACCATTTGCATTTAAGTAGAACAACCTTCTTATACTTGAAGTAGTGCAAGTCTATTATTTCACAGATGACACTATAGAAGTTAATGAAATCATCATCATGACATCCTTCAACGACAACCCCACAATTTTGACTTCTAACTTGACTATCTTGATCTTGTATGTGAAATCTCACCCCATTAATAATGCAACTTGTGTATTTCTTCCCATAATATGAGGCCCACGTGCCAAACTATATAATGTTGTTGTCGTTTCTTGCACATTATAGTTATATAACCGTATCATCTGCATGACAAATTGAAAATAAATATGAGGATGAGACATATTCTCATATTTTCATAATAGGTAATCAATATGAATCTTACTAGATTTCTAAACCATGATACAAACTTCTGCCTATATCTTTTTTCAACATTAATAATCCTTTTGCTGCGAATTGTCTTTTTGTGCTCTCTATTTAAAAAAGACAATGATAATAAGATCTCAGAGTGAATGAAGAAAATTGTAATATGATTGTTTGAATGAAAAGGAATATACGTACTCTATGTATATATCGAATTTCTCACAATTATTCAAAATATACCAATGGGCAATTTAGAATTCGTCTTTAGTTAACTCCACATATTTACCCACACTAAGTGGCCAAACTTTTTGGGAGAAAACAGACAACCTGCTGTTGTCATGAAAATCAAAGTTACGTTTTGGTCTATTAAATCTTGTCTCCACATTAGTTAAGTACATTGAACAAAAAGTTTGGCATCATTTGCTAAATAAGCCTCTGTAATAGACCCTTTTGGTCGAGCTCTATTACCTACATAACACTTTAGAGAGCATAAAAACTTGAACATAATCAGTTATGAACTTAGGAATTGTTACAAACAAATAATATAGAAAAAACTTGTTGAATTTAATATGAATTACCTTTCAATTAGAAACATCCATAGAAATTGAATCGATCCATAAAGTTTTGCTTCATATGGTAAGTGATTTGCCAAATGACCCATAACATCAAAAAATGATGGGGGGAATAATAGTTCAAGCTTAGATAGAATCAATGATGTCTTTTTTTTCATTTTATCAAGCTCTTTAACTTTAAGTGTCTTGCAACATAGTTGCTTCAAAAACTCTCTATTGACCCAAAGTAACGTACATATCCTTTGGCAAACACACACGTATTCCAACAGGAAGTAATCGTTGTAAAAGTACAGGACAATCTTGACTTTTTAACCCTGACACTTTTCCCTCTTTAATATTCACACAATGACCTATATTTGATGCATATCAATAAGGAAATTTGACTGATTGGAGAAACTGACAGAATGATTATTTCTCACCTTTTGACATATTGTAACAAGCAGGGGGGATAACGTATGGCCCATTATCTCTTCTTTTCAAATGCAAGCCCTTTCTAATATTCATGTCTTCCAAGTCAAGTCTCGCCTTAATTTTATCTTTGAATTTCCCATCAATTCTCATGAAAGTCCCTAAAATGGACTCATAAATGTTTTTCTCAATATGCATAACATCAAGATTGTGCCTCAATAATAATTCCTTCCAATATGGTAAGTTGAAAAATATGCTTTTTTTGTCCAATTTAGCTCGACATCATTTCTCTCTCTTTCTATTACTTGGGTGTTTACTAGGTGTAATGTCACCCAAATGTGGTAGTTGGTAAACAATATCATCACCGGACAACTGCATCGGAGCCTCACCCAATTCTATTGTGCCATTAAACAGTTTACTTCTTCTTCATCTATGCCCATGTTCCAAATAATGACGATGACCCGTATAACATATTTTACTTCGTATCCTCATTGAATATGTTTGATGGTTACACACAGGACAAGCCATATACCCTTTAGTGCTCTACTTAGACAAATTCCCACAAGCTGGTCATTTATAGTCCATAAAACAGCAGCATGCATTATAAATGTTTCTCCTTCGACAACATCAAAAGTTTGTAATCTAAATTCCCATAGATCATTTAAGTCATTAATTAATGGTTGCATATATACATCGATGTCCTTACTAGGAGCAGTAGGTCCTAGAATAAGCAAAGACAATAACATAAAAGGCTCCTTTATATAGTTCCATAGAGGTAAATTATGTGGGACTAGAATCACTGGCCACATGCTATATGAAGCACTTATATTACCGAAAGAATTAAATCCATCTGAGGCCAATCCAAGTTGAACATTACAACAATCTTGTGCAAATCATGGAAACTTTCTATCAATTTCTTTCCATGCCATTAAGTCTGCTGGATGATGCCTAATGTTATCATTAATGCATTTCTCCTTATGCCACCTTACATCTATGGTTGTTTTTGTTGACATAAAAAGTCTTTGTAATCGTGGTTTAATAGGAAAGTATTAAAGAATTTTATTCGGTATCTTTTTCCCTTTCCCATCATCCACTTGCCACCTTCATGTACCACAAATAGGACACTCCTGAAGATCTTTACTTTCCTTCCAAAAAATAAAACAGTCATACTTACAAGCATGAATTGAAATATATCCCAATCTAAGGTTCCTTAAAAGTTTCTTTGCATCATAGTAAGATTTCGGCAACTTATGTCCAATAGGTAATGCATCGCTCAGTAATTCAATTAACATGTCAAAGGACTTGTTACGCCATTTATTATAAACCTTCAAATCCAACAATTTCACAACAAATGATAGTTGTGAGAAATTTGAGCACCCCAGATATAATTGTTCTTGAGCAACTTTCATTAACTTCCTAAAATTATCTTCTGTAATACTACCAATTATGTTAGGTATTCCTGTTTCATTCATTGTCTCCATATAATTCCGACAATGGTCTAACATCTCGTCAATCCCATCATCACCATCATCATTCACATCACAATCATCTACATCATTATTGCTACTGTCATCATAACATGTACCGCCACTTCTACTACAACTTGTTTCCTTACGTTCACCATGATAAAGCCATGGAGTATATTATTTATCTAAGCCTCCGATTAGTAAGGGATTATATACCACATCTTGACTTTGGAAGTCAACATTTAAGCAATCGATGCATGTACAACGAATAGTACTTTCATCACCCATTTGATCTTTTACTAATTGCAAGAAAATCTTAACTCCTTCTACGTATTCAATTGACCATTTTCGATGAGACATCCAACTTTTATCCATTTAGCTATATAATAAAAAAAAGATAACAAAGTTATTACATGCATTTTTTGTTCAATATTATGTTTAAAAAAACCAATGTAATTAAGGTACGTGGCGTTGTTTACACCTGTAAATCGAGAAACAGAGTTCAACATTATGTTTACCAATTTCATCTATAACACCTATTGTTCTTTCTAATTTTTCAATATATAAATTATATCATTTACATTAGTGTATAAAGTAATTGAACATGTTATATTCATCATTGTATGAGGTTAACTACTAATTTTGTATTAATTTTTATTGTTTACATTAAAGCTATTATTTTAAATGTCATTGGCAAAAGAAAGAAATTAAGGTTCTAATTTTTATCTTTTTAAAATTGTTGGTGAAATTAACTCTACCAATTTCCTCTATAACATCTATTGTTCTTTCTAATTTGTCAATATATAAATTATATCATTTACATTAGTGCATAATGCAAATGAATATGTTATATTCATCATTTGATGTGTTAGATGTTGTTATGGTACTAACTATTTAGTACAAAAATTAATTACATTGTATGAGGTTAACTCTTAATTTTGTATTAATTTTTGTTGTTTACATTGAAGCTATTATTTTAAATGTCATTAGCAAAAGAAAGAAATTAAGGTTCCAATTTTATCTTCTTAAATTTCATGGTGATTCAATTTCAAAACAGTTTTCTCGTTCACTATTTAGTCAAAGTAAAAGTTAATATTAATTAAGGTACTTGACGTGTATTACAGTTGTGCAACGAGAAATGGAATTTTTCATTATCGCTCCTCGACTCGTGGAATCTTTTACTGATATCAAAATGATAGAGCTGCATCACTGATTTCTAGTGTAGTTACCCTCCTAGCGTTTTATTATCGAAAAATGGCTATAAAATGATGTGACAATATTGTGTTTTGACTGCATACCCGTCAATGGGTTTACCATCCACTCAATTCATGTTGTCAGTTCATACGCATCAGTTACATAAACTATATACAACAAAATGAAACGACCACCGATATGTAAAACAATTAATTAACAAGCTAATTAATAAGATGATTACTACTAATTCGCATTAACAATAATGGTTAGTACTAATTCACATTAACAACAGTTGCAATTATTTGTCCAAATGATATTGTAACTGGGTTAGACGAGTTACCTGGATCAATGGACAACCACAAACCACTAAGAAGAACTTCAATGATTAATCCTTAGATCACCAATAAATATGAGAGAATTATATAAGTATACATTTTTGCTTATTAGAAAACTAACGAATGAATTTTTTATTCTAATTAAATGGCTATAGAAAATTTTCTTCATATAATCACAAAATAAAACATAATAATAATAGAAACAGAAAGAAAAAGAGACATAAGACATATTTATAATGGTTTTTTTAATAACCTTTAACCTACAATTTTTCTCCAAGCTTAACTTAAGAATTTACCATGTTCTTCCTTTAAAAGGTTTAAAAAAGTTTCCATATAACATATTTCAATTCATAGGTGAAAAAAAACCATTCATATAACATCTTCTTTATCACGAGACTAAAGGAACCCTTACAATTGTCTTCCTTTATCACTAATGAACAAAATTCCTTTACACCTTTTATTGAATGTCAAGAAGAACCTTCACAAATTGTATTATGAGTGATTCTTCCAAATGAATATATGGTACAATCATATACAACTCAAAATCTTCCTTACAATTATCCATACTAATGATTAGAGTCAATATGGTTATGAAATGTACAGATGCACTTAAGTACACTTTCTAACCTTTTAAGGTTCTTAACAACTTTCTAACATGTGAAACATTATTTTCACAACTCAATTAAGGTTACAATTTATCTACAACCACTTCAAATAGTTGTTAGAACCATAAATCAATCATTACAATGACTAGTTTTTAGGTATATTCAACAAGTCGTACTCAATTTCCAACAAAATATAAAAAAGGGCTTTTGTCGAACATATGGTGGGCAGGGAGAATATACCTGAAGATGCCACACAAATTCTTCGATTTCGGCTCCAATCAAATATAGGAAGACAGAATCTACAAAAAATCCCTATGCACAATCACCAACTAATGCAAAAATTGAACATGAAACACAAAAAAAAGAGATTAACACAGTGTCAGGTTTTACATTGGTTAACAAATGACATAAACAACTGGACTCACCTTGACCATAGGAAGTGGTAGGAGAACTCGAACAGGTGAAGAACAAGCAGAAGGTGAGAAGGCAGATGAAGAGTATAATATTTGAGATACAAAAGAACGAGCATAGAAGGCAGATGAAAAGAAGAGGGCCAGTTCATTAGCTTCAATAGCAAAGTTTTGGTGAAAATGGGAGGGAGGGAAAAGCTCTCACATTTGTTAAAATAAACACGAGCAAAAGGACGTCGTCCCACTTTTTTTAACCTGTTGACCTTTTTGTGATGAACAAAGCTATCGTTGCTAGTGGTAGACAATTCGCTACCAATCATACAAAATGTCGTCAAAACCCAAGCATTTTCTTTACATTCTTAATTTTCTTAATTGATTAACATATATGAGGTATTCCTATTACAAATAACAAAATGAAAAATTTGTCTTTGCACTTATATATCCAACTTTTCTTGATTTGCTTTATTTTTGGGAATTACTAATCTTTAATTGTAATTTGGTAGATAAACAAAATAAAATTGGAAAATTTTTAAAAATTTGTATCTCCTTTTTGTTATTAGTTTAATTAATAGGGAATATAAACCACATTTCATTTTTACCAAATTCATCACTAACATGATAACATATACCCTTTAGCCCTTAATCTACCATTAACCTTATTATTTGTATAAAAAGATACACTTAATTTAAATACTCGAGGACGAAGTAAGTTTAGTCGCAGAAGACCATTTCCACGACCAACTACCACACTTAGTCGCAAATGGTAGACAATTTGCTACCAAATTTCCACATCGTCACCCAAAACCAAAGCAATCTATCTCTTTGCTTTCTTAATTTTCTTAATTGATTAATATATATTAGGTATTCCTAATACATCATACAAAATGAAAATTTTATTTTCTCACTTATATATGCAATTGTTCTTCATTTTCTTAATTGTTGGGAATGACTAATCTTTAATTTTAATTTGGTAGATAAACAAAATTAAATTGGAAACTTTACATCAGTTAGTATTTTATTTTTGTTATTAGTTGAATTAATATGAAATGCAAACCACATTTCATTATTACTATATGAATCAATGGTTAGTGAATATCACATCATTCTTATTCCCTTCATCTACCATTAACCTTATTATTTGTATAAAAAGAAACATTTAATTTAAATACCCAACAGTTTTTGCGACGAAGAGGTGTGAGTCACAGAATATCGGTTTTTGTGACTAGCTTCCACACTTAGTCGCAAATGGTTGACAATTTGCTGCCAAATATCCACACCCAAGCAAATTCTTTACTTTCTAAATAATTAACAAATTAACATCTAAATAAATAGTCTAAATTACTTTCTTAATTATTTAAGTGTTTTATTTAATTTGGAAAGTGGTTTTCTTTTAATATCAGAAAATAGACTATTATGTAACAAAATAGTAATTTGTAATGATGTGTTAGAAGTAGTTTTCTAATTATATTATAATGCCTTGTTAAATTTTAAAAAATTAACTTTTCTAAATTATAATAATTAAAATGTATAATTTTATGAAAATTGTAAGTCAATTATAATTTATTTGAAGGGTCAACAAATTAATTTGGAAATAGTTTTCAATTGAATAATTTAATTTTTAATTCAACTTTTGTTTTATTTGGAATAGGAAAATAAATTTATAAAAACTTATTTATGAACCCACGGGCTTTGGCGACAAATCATGTATTAGTCGCCACATTTGACGTTTGTTGACCAAATACAATAGATCGTAGCAAATTAATTGATAGTAATTCCAAACAAGTACAGTAAATAAGAAATGACATCGTTTACCTAAACAAGAAAAACAATGTCGTTTTGTATTAGGTTTTCAATCACAAGCACAATAAAAGGCTACTTCATTCTCATTTAAGCCATCAACATTTCTCAAAATACTCCATCATGCAAACCACTCTTTCCTCTCTTTTGTTTGGGTTCTGTATTGTAGGCATCACCGTCGAAGAACCATCATTAACTGAATCGATATTGTTCTTTTGTTCTATTTTCATTAACGAAGTTGTGCTAAGTTTAACTTATACCTTTAGGTGTTTATTGTGAGTTCTTAATTATGCATTTGATGTATGAGTTGTGTTTATGGTTGTGTTTCGAAGATGATTTATTATCTGTGTTTGTTATTTATATATGGGTTGGCTTCTCCCTAACGACCTTTAACACTTCCCTCATCAAAGCTTCGTAACTATTTGATGAAAGGTCTTTAAGAGTATTTTACTTTTATTCATTTCCATTAATATTAATATAGCCCAATATAGATAATATTATATTTCTATACATCAAGAACATAGTCATATATATTCTACTTTAAATTCCAAATTTTGCATATGATACAAACTACATAATAGATTTCTAAAATTTTAGTCAGGGTAACTTTCATATCATTAGCCACATTGAAAATGTATAAGTGCTAAACTAGACTACTTTCACTTATCATCGAAATTAGTTGAACATATCATTGTTTTATTTTAAATCGACATTTGTAGAATATACCTCTTAACATTATTAACCAAGGAATGCCGACATGGCGACTAGTGCCGGATAGTACTAATTCATTTCGTTGGGAGGAATGTGGCAAAATTGTCCCTACTAATGAAATAAACAATGCAGAAAAAATCTCCTCTTCATATATTAATGATCGTTTGCCTTCCATGGTCGATCTTCTACTTCAAGGTGTTTAGTATCATCCGAACAACGTCACTTTCCTTATTATGTACATCTCATTTCCTTTTATGAAGCTATTATATATATATTCACATTTTATGGTATATATTACATGTTGTTTTAAGCTTCCTTGAATCTCGAAGATGACATGTATGCCCATGGAGGCGGGAGCCAAGTCACCAGGATCTGTAAAGGATTAGGGAAATCGGTTTTTTTGAAAAATTCGTCAATTCCACATACGCATGTTACTCCAATTTCAGTTCGTTTAACAGTTTACTAATCTGACAATATCTAAGTTCTATACTGATTATGTTTTAGGTAAACCGTTTCGCACTGGCAGTTCATCTGGAGAACTTGTCTTCCATATTAAATCTGACGACTCATTTACTGTATCCTCTAAAAGTTGAGCTATAGTAGAAACGTTGTTGCAAGAGGGTATGAAAAATCCTACACCCGAGGGAAGAACTATCATTGTTTCAATTGGTGCCCTCGAACGTGCAAGAACCCTTCTCAGGAATCCAAACATCTGGAACTCATTTACCTTTACCGACTCTCATGTCATTTAGAATCAAAAAAATAATTATATCATTGTCATTTATTGATGCAATCAACTAGACTCAGCTTTAAAGTTGATTTATTATTGTATCTATAAGAATTTGTCAAACAGCCTCTCTACTATTTAAGGGTCAAGTTACATATTATTGAGTGTGAACTGATATTGTCCTTGTTCTATGACTATAATAATTGTTAACCTTCTAATTCAAAGTTTGTATTACTCCATATATCATATTATTATATTGATACAATTATTAAAATTTTTATAACTAATTTTTGCAATGTTAGTAAATATTAATGATTAATTAATACTACTGTTTAACACTTAAAATTATGTTCTGTGTGTTTTTTCAACAATACATTGTAAACGTTCAAAACAAATCTCCAGTAAAACATATCTTAACTGTGATAGATTATAAAACGTTAGTTTAACAATTTTGAAAAATTTGAATCCTTTGGTGACGATTTTGGCAAATGGTTACCAAATGTGTTGCAAATTACTGTAGAACTTTTGGTGACGATTTTCATAAATTGTCACTGAATGTGGACCATTTGATGACGATTTTCAAAATTCGCTACCAAATGTTGATCCTTTGGTGACGATTTTTAGAAATCGTCACTGAATGTGAACCATTTGGTGATGATTTTCAAAATTCGTTACCAAATGTTAATCCTTTGGTGACGCTTTTCAAATATCGTCACCAAATAGTTACTTTTAGCGATAATGTGAAAAAAGTAGCAAAAAGCACGTAGTTAAATGTCTACAAAATTTTGGTTGCGATTTTTGAAAATCGTTACCAAACGTCTTTTTAGTAACGATTTTACATAATTGTCACCAAACCAATTGTGAACCCATTGGTGACAATTTCGAAAGTTGGTCACCAAATGTTTATCAGATTATGGTGACGATTTTTTAAAAGCGTCACCAAAAGTTCATTTAGCGATGAATGTTTAAAATCGTCATCCAATGTGAACCATTTTGTGACAATTTTTGGGAATTGTCACTCAATGTTCACCATTTAGTGATCACCAAATGTTGATCTTTTTATGACGCTTTTATAATTAGTCGCTAAAGGCTTAGTTTTAATGACAATTTTAAAATCGTCGCAATTTGGTTGTTTTTAGCGACGATTTTTTAAACGTCGATAAAAAAACATAGCTAAATATTTACATTTTTGTAGGGAACCAAGTGTTACAAGAATGAGAGACAACCCTCCGAATTGTTAATTTCACCTAAACAGCGGACGACAGTGGACGAAAGAACAAGAGGTCAGATAGAGAATTCAATATTGGGCAGTGAGTATTTTTAAAGTTTCAACCTAGATTACCCTCCTTACAGAAAAGAGTGCACCAAAAAATAGCTCCCTTGTGTTATGGTCCATACCAAATCATTGATAAAATTAGTAAAGTGGCTTGTACCGTACAACTTCCAAGGAAATCTCTCAAAAAACCCAACGTTCCATATCTCACTTAAAGAATAATGTGTCTGACAAAACTCCCACCTCAACACAATCGTCGCAGTTACTAGTGCAAATAAGACACCTGCAGCTATTATTGGAAGAAGAATGGTTAAACGCCATAACCTGGAGAAACAAGTGAAGGCGTCACCTGAAAAACGTTGTTTGAATTACAGAAGAGATTTCTAGAAATTAAACTTGTGTACAAGGTTTTTCTTGAAGGAGAAGGCAATGTTACGAGCAAAGCATGAGTAAAGAAAACGCCAGCAAAGTCATGACGACGCCGGAGGGAAACGACATAAAATTGTATTACTACTTAATAACCTAAAACACATTGTATTATTAGCATAGACACACGACTTATTATAGGAGGGGAATGTATTGTTTATTAGCTATCGTGACGGCCATATCCATAATGAATAATTTTAAGTTGTCTGATATTCTCTCTCTCTTGTATTCTTCTTCGTCTTCTCCTTCACTCAATCCGCTACACATTCACCTATCACCCACTCTCCTCGTTGTTTTCATCATTGCTGTTTTTTTATCATACAGAGAAAACCTTGGATTGGTTATTTTTGCTTTTCTGCACTAAAATCTTTTATCATAAATCACAAACGTCAAGGTATAATAACTATATAAAAAATGAAAACACTAGGCGCTATGCGCTCTATTAATGTTCCTTATACTAATTAATGTAATTGGTTAATTAGTTGGGTTAGCTGTTGGGTTTATTCTCACGTAGTCTTCACGTGCTAGTTCATTTATTTGTCTATATAAGCTTTGTACTTTCCAGTTAGTGAATTAATAAGAAAACTTCTTTTCTTGATACAATTTTCTGACTCTAATATGGTATCAGAGAAATTTTCTCGCTTTCTCGCGTAGCTGTTGTTTTTCTTTCTCACTTTCTTGCATTTTCTCAGCTTCCAAACACCTTTATTTTGCATTTTTCTCTTGATTCATGATGGGAAATG
>JAOTAX010000198.1:36667988-36685049 GCA_025629825.1 Erythroxylum guanchezii | reverse complement strand
GGTACTTTGAAGTAACCCTAACAAGGAAACCCGCTCAGGCTTTATGAGGGTTAAATGAATTCGATTTTGGATCAATTGTTGGGCCCTGTTTAAGGAGTAAGCTCGTGCTTTGTATGGGCTAAATGAATTAACCCAACAGGGTAAGACGCACATGTTGTATGATTTCCGAAGAGTGTGAAAAAAAAAGGAGTAATGAAGAAGATCAGGCATCATGTTTTCGCAAGCGTTGGGATCTGGAATCAAGCGGGACCCAACATGTATGGTATCAGAGCAAGAGTTAGATTTCGGAAGCAAGCGGATCTAACATTTGTGGTATTTTATCTAGGGTTGGACTCCGGATTCAAGCGGTGTCCAACAAAGATACTAGCTGTTGTTTAACAGTCTGTGTTTTTTATGGAACATCAGATGATGAAACTTTCTTCTAAAGAAGTTTCTTCTTCTTTTGTTCTTCTACTGATTTGGAAGAGAGTTATTTTTTAGGCTTCTTCTTCTCAAATACTATCTTCCTTTTTATCTCTATCTCTCTAGATGATTGTACTGATTGAGTTTGAGGGATAGAGACAATTGGTTTGGTAGGCTGCTGTCGTTGCTTTTGCTCCTTTTTACTTTCAGAATCTTTACCAAGAATCAGAACTTTTTGCTTCTACTGTTCTTATTGTCATAAGGTCATTAATCTTAGTGACCTTCTTAACCTCTTGGGCCTTTCTAATTGGAGCGTCTCAGCCTTCCTCTTTAAAGACACTTGATGAGTTAGTTGTTGAACCTTGCTTTCCTTCTTTTCTGGAAACGTCTTAGCTTGTATCTGCATATCAAACAATTGTTCAAACTTTTTCTCTACTAATATTCTTTTGGACGATCGAGGTTTTGCTTGTATTTCTGACGGAACATTTTCTTTCTTGCTTCATCTTACTAAAAGCTCCCCCTTAGACTGTGCTTTTGGTGTAAAATCTACATCCGCTTCGGCTTAAGTCTTGATCCCCATTTTGTGAATATTAGAGGCATTGATAACACTCTTAACATTCATCTTTACTCTGTTTCCTCTATCAAGTATGATTCCAGATTCTTTGAAGAATCTTGTTAACAACATATCGTAAGGTAAAGAACTACTTTTCAAATGATAATCCTCCCTAGCCTTTATCATGTACTTCAGAATCAAGAACGGAAGATTTACCAGTTGGTGAGTGAGTGGATGAAATAAACAATGTTCATCATTCATTGTCACCAAGTCCTTTGATCCTGCTCTTGGTAAGATATAATGGAGAAGAAGTGAATGAAGAACCCTAGCCTTCGGAATGAGGGTTGAAGACTTCTTGACTCCTAGATTACTAGATCCATATAGTTGTCAATTGATGTAATCTTTGTCTATATGACTTTGAGCAATCCAATCTGTATTGTTGAACAGTTCTGCTCCTTCATTTGGACACCCAATAGCCTTCACAACAGAGTCTTGTGTGATTATTACCGACAACCCATCTACCATCGATAACAAGGTGTTGTCTACCACCTTCGCATTCTTCCAGAACTCATATACTTCATTTAAATACATCATCTCTTGGATATTAAAGAAGTTCTTCCAGCCAACTGCATCAATCTTAGGTTCGATATTCATCCAATCATTCTTCAAAGAAGTAAAATCGACGAATCTTCCATAGACAAGAGATTTCAGCATTTTTTATCTGTAAAGATAAACACTAAATATAGAGATGTATTTCGCTTAAAGAAGCGAGGTTAGTATAAAAATGAAAGAAAGATGTGAAATGAAATGAGATGGATTTGAAGTTTATAATAGAGGATTCGATCGTCTTTTTTAAGAGCAGTTTGAGCATATTGGTTTCGAGGTTTTTAAAGAAAATTCTAGAATGTAGGGTATTGCAAATTTTGAGATGATTTCCTTTTTATATACGCTCTTAAAAAGTTACCGTTTGAAACATTTTTAACTGATCCTCCAGTAATCAAGAGATTGAAACTATCGAGTGAAAATTACCGTTACTATATAATCTGAAAACTTATAACTTTTTAGTTTCTTCAGAACGAATCGTTTGGGTCATGAAGTTTCAGATGAATGTCATTTAACATTAGCATATTCAGATTTCGTCTGATTTCCTTGAATTTGTCTTCACTTAAGGGTTTGGTGAAGATATCTACCTATTGTTGATTCATCTCAACAAATTGTAGATTGATGATCCCTCTCTGTACATAGTCTCTTATAAAATGATGTCTAACTTCAATATGCTTTGCCCTTGAGTGTTGTATTGGATTCTTTGACAGATTAATAGCACTTATGTTATCACAGAAGATTGGAATCTGATGTTTTTGGATAGAATAATCCTCTAACTGATACTTAATCCATAACAACTGTGAACAACAGCTTGCAACTGACATGTATTTAGCCTCTACAGTAGATAGAGCAATTGAACTTTGCCTCTTGCTTGATTAAGAAATTAGATTATGATCAAGAAAGTGACAGCCTCCACTTGTACTCTTTCTATCAATCCTATCTCCATCATATTCAGCATCACAATATCCAATTAACCTGAAATCTTTACCTTTCTCATACATTAAGCAAAGATCAATAGAACCTACCAAGTATCTCAATATTCTTTTGAAAGCAATATAATGAGATTCTCTAGGATCTGCTTGAAATCTTGCACACAAACAGACACTAAACAATATATCAGGTCTGCTTACAGTTAGGTAAAGCAAAGAACCAATAATTCCTCTGAAAAGAGTTTGATCAATCTTCTTACTAGCTTCATCCTTAGATAAGAAGATTGAAGAATGCATAGGAGTTGACATTGGTTTAACATTTTCCATTTTATATTTGACTAAAAGTTCTTTGATATACTTTTGTTAATGGACAAAAATCTTTTCTTTAGTTTGTTTAATTTGTAAACCAAGAAAGAACTTTAATTCACCCATCATACTCATTTTAAATTCACTTTTTAGAACTTTAATTCACCCGTCATACCCATTGCAAATTCACTTTTCATAAGACTTTCAAAATTTGAACATAATTTTTCAGAAGTTACACCAAAAATGATATCGTTTACATATATTTGTACAACGATAAAATCATTTTTAATATTTTTCCTAAATAATGTTTTTTCTACTTGACCTCTAATAACGTCATTTTAAATCAAAAACGAACTCAAACGACCATACCAAGCATGAGGTGCTTGTTTTAATCCATACAATGCTTTATGAAGTTTATAGACATAATCTGGTTTATCAATGTCTTCAAAACCTGGGGGTTGTTTCACATAAACTTCTTCATCTATAAAACCATTCAAAAATGAACTTTTCACATCCATTTGAAATAGTTTTATACTATGAAAAATAACATATGCAAGCAAAATCCTAATAGCTGCTAGTCTAGTTACAAGAGCATATGTTTCATTATAGTTTATTCCTTCTTATTGATTATAGCCTTGAGCTACTAATCTAGCTTTGTTACGATTTACTTTTCCTGATTCATCTAGTTTATTTTTGAATACCCATCTGATTCCTATAATAGATTTATTGAAAGGTTTAGGAACTAGAGACCAAACTTTATTCCTAGTAAATTGATTTGACTCCTCTTGCTTAGCTAAAATTCAAGCTTCGTCTTAAAGAACTTCATCAATTTTCGTAGGTTCTAATTTAGAAATAAAAACTAAATTTGCCTCTCTTCTAAATTTAGATCTAGTTCTCACTCCTTCTGAAGTTTCTCCTATAATCAAGTTTTCTGAGTAAAAAGATTTATATTTCTAGTCCTTCCTTAAGCTAATATTTTCAAAAATATCTTCTACCTTATCAAATGGATCACCTGATGGTGAATCATCTGGGTAATTAACTAAAGGAGTAGATAGAGTTTCATCATCAGAATCGTCTCTTTTATCTAGATGAGAGTCATCATCAAATTTCATATGCATAGACTCTTCAACAGATTTAGAAACAAGATTATAAACTCTATAAGCTTTAGAAGTAATTAAATAACCTAGAAAAGTAAATTAATCTTAGAATCAAATTTATCCAACTTTTCTTTGTATTCAAAATAGTGCATTTGCAACCAAAAGGGTGAAAGTAAGAAATATTTGGCTTTCTTCCCTTCCATAATTCATATGGAGTTTTATTTAAAATAGGTCGCAAAAATACTCTATTTTGAATATAACAAGTTGTATTCACAACTTCTGCCCAAAAGTACTTAAGAAGATTCATTTCACATAGCATGGTCCTTGCCATTCCTTGAATTGTCCTGTTCTTTCTCTCTACAACTCCATTTTGTTAAGGAGTTCTAGGAGCAGAGAAATTATGGAAAATTTCATTCTCTTCACAAAACATTTTGAATTTTTCATTTTCAAATTCTCCATCATGATCACTCCTAATTCTAGTAATAGACATTCTTTTTTCATTTTGTAACTTTTTGGATAAAACTTTAAAACATTTAAAAGACTCATCTTTATGTGATAAAAACAATATCCAACAAAATCTAGTAAAGTCATCAACAATTATGAGACCATACTTCTTTCCACCTAAACTTGGTGTTCTGGTTGGACCAAACTAATCTATATGTAACAGCTCTAGAGGACTAAACGAAGTTACAATAATTTTAGGCGAAAATGATGTTTTAAATTGTTTTCCTTTTTGACAACTCTCACAAAAGAAATCTTTATTAAAACTTATCTTTGGTAAACCTCTTACCAAATCATGTCTAACTTGGAAATACGTTTAAAACTAACATGACCTAGCTTTTTATGCCAAATCAGTTTTTCATCATCTTTTGATATAAGGCATGAAATATTTTGACTTTTCCAATCGTCTAAGGTAATTTTACAGAGGTTGTTTCATCTCTTGGCAGAAAAGAATATGAAACTGTCCTTATTTTTTACTAAACAAAAATTTTGATTAAAGGATACTTCAAAACTATAATCACATAATTGACTTATGCTAAGTAGATTATGCTTTAAGCCTTCAACTAGTAGGACATTATCAATAGACGAAAAGGAATCTTTACCAATTTTACTGATCCCAACTATTTTGCCCTGCTGGTTGTCTCCAAAAGTTACTAATCCTCCTTGCTTATGTTGGAGGTCTAAGAATATAGACCTTCTGTCCGTCATGTGTCGCGAGTAGCCACTGTACAAGTACCATTGGTGGTGGTTGCTTCTTCTGAGAAAGGAGATCTACAGTATATATTATATCCTTCTTAGGTACCCATATTTTCTTGGGTCCTTTGGCGTTAGTTTTACAATTTTTCTTTGAATAATAATAATAAGAATATTGTTTCTTTTTCCTTCTATTAGGAACAAAATTCCTATTATGAAGAACATTACTATTATGAACAGTATTTCTATCATTAAAGCCTAAATCGTTGTTATCATTTGGATGTCTATAACTTCCAATCATATCATTCATCCTTTTGTACTTTTTGTAAATTTTGATAAATATGCTGAAAGACTATTAATCCTTTATTTTAGTTGATTAATTTCCTCAAATCTATCTACAGTTACTTTCTTTTTCATATCGTCTACTTGTTTTTTGAGGCAGACGTTTTCTTCTTCTAATAGTTTTATATTCTTCAAATTTTCAACAAATTTCTTTTTCAGTAACCTATATCGTTTAAAGATAACAAGTGAATCTTCTAACAATTCTAAATAGGCATCCTGAAGATCATCAAAGTTAGAAATTACCTCATCATCGCATTCCTTTTCAGCTACTAAGTATATATTTGCTTGTTCTAATCTTTCTGAGTCGGATTCAGATTCAGACGAATCCAAATCTTCCCATGTTACCATCATGTTCTTTTTGTTTTCTTGATTTTTCTTTTGTTTTCTTTTGAGCAATGGACATTAAGACTTGTAATGTCCTGGTTGTTTACACTCATAGCAGTCGATAGAACTTTTCTCATTCTTTGAATCGTCTTTGCTATTATTTTTAAAAGAGAAATCTTTATTTCCCCTTGATTTCTTTTTTCACATCCTTCTAATCTTTCTTGAAATGAAGGATAATTCATCTTCATCTTCACTTGAGTCTTGATCAGATTCACTAATATCATCATTCTTGATTTCTTCAATCTTTAATGCTTTTAAAGACGTGCTTCTATTTTTCTGCATCTTCTGATTCTTCTGACCAGCCTTCAATGCAATAGATTTATCCCTTCTGGGTTTGTCTTCTGCATTAAGCTCTACTTCATGGGTTTTTAGTGAACCAAGCAATTCGTCTAGCTTCAGCTTGTTTAAATCCTTGGCCTTTTGTATTGTAGTTACTTTGGGTCTCCATCTTTTTGGAAGACTTTTGAGAATCTTTCTGACACGATCTTGACTTTCATAGATTCTCCCTAGAGCTTTAAGTCCATTAATAATTGTTTGGAATCATCCAAACATCTGATCAATAGTCGCATTATCTTTCATCTTGAACAGCTCATACTGATGAACAAGAATACTAATCTTGGATTCTTTCACCTAGTTTGTCCCTTCATGTCCAATGGCTAATGTATCCCATATTTCCTTTGTAGATTCACGTCTATGAACCTTATCATATTCACTTCTTCTTAGAGCACAACTTAAGAAGAACTTGGCCTTTGAATTTAATTGAAAGCGACCTCTCTGATTAACCGTCCATTCTTTACGAGAGATGATATCTCCTTCGTTGTCTGTTGGAATATATGGTCCATTTTCAATGACATCCCAAAGATCAATATGTGTGGATTCTATGAAGAGCCGCACCCTGTCCTTCCAATAATGATAGCCTTCACCATTAAATGCAGGGGGTGTTGAGACCAAGGCACCTTCTGCTATAAAAACATGTGATTCAGTCATGGATCTTTGTCCTCACTTTGTAATAGTATTTTTTGGAAACCTTGCTCTGATACCAACTAAAGTAAATCACTTGTTAATATAGAAATCAAGTATAATATGTAAAATACACAAAAAGGGTGGTTGAATTGTGTCAAATCGTTTAAGATATTAATCTTTAAAATCTTCTTGATTTTCTTTACAAATTCAGATGATTACAAAAACAATTCACTTAATTTGGTGAGTAATGCAACAGCGAAAATCAATACCTATTCTTTTAACAACAAGAAAATTAAAGAGATAAAAGTTAGATAATATGACGCCGCAATTTATTCTGGTTCACCCTTAACCTTGGGCTACGTCTAGTCCTTAGAGTTCGTCTGAGATTTCACTATAACCTTCAACGTTACAAGTATTATTTCTACACTTCCAGAGCCTCTTCAGGTATCTTTCACAAAGTATTCTTTATTTGCTTCCTTAGTGTTTTCAGGCTCTAGCCTTTCTTTCCACTCGAAAAGATATTGTTTGAGCTTCATGTTACAGATGTATTTGCTCTCTTTTGCGTGAGCACTTGAGCACATAATTTCTCTAAGTATGATTTTACAATCAGAATTATTTTCTCTTTTTTGTATTGTGTCTCTTATGTATTGTTTACGACTATAACTAATATTTATAGTCTAAATCTTCAACAGTCTTCTTGAGAATTCTGCTTGTCGAATCTTCTAAAATCGGTTATTAGTTGAGTCTTGTAACTAACTCCAACTAACTAGCGCTCTAGTACCTTCTTCAATTTTCATCGTCTTGCATAGATTCATATGCTTCGTCTTGTGTCTCATATGCTTCGTTTGGTGTCTTATACTAAGCACTTAGTCTGATCCGTCTTATTCAATTTTCACTAAAGTATAGTCTTGATTTGATTATTTGTGCCTCTTACACTTTTTTGCGCACTTAATAAATTCATCAAAACAGTTCACACACTTCTATGATTATTATTATTTGACTTTCATCAAAATTAATAGAAGAAGTGAAGTCTTCTTGACTTAACAGTTTCTTCTCATTTACACTTGGCAACTTCATCAACTAAAATTAGATGAAGATTTATAACAACATTTAAGTCCATTTTATTCCATTTAACATCATATCTTCCACTAATAGTTGTATATTGGTTAACTTTTGTGAGAATAACTTTCATATTTAGCTTTCACAATAAGAAATAATTCCCATTGATCTTCTCAATATTAAATTTGGCTATTATAACTCTCATTATTTCACGTAAACAATAATTATAATTAATTGGTACTTGGTACTTTTACAGAGTAAATAATCATCTAATTTATTTTTTATCATAGAGGATCCACTTATAATGGAAACAACTATTGATATAAAAACTAGATGTACATACTCTTATTATGCTTTAATACTACCTGTTATAATAATTAGGCAGATAGAGTAGGATCATAGATCAATTAATATTGATCAAAAATATGACACAACATAATATGATAATGAATAAAAATATAAGTTATCATCAAATTACTCAGTTAGTAATTATAAGTTATAAATGTCAAATTGTAATTTAGAACTTATAAGATTGGATCCTTGATGTTTGAATTTGTTTTTAATTTTTGAAATAAGAAGATGAATGGATATTTATAATTAAATTAGACTAAATATAACTATACATTTTTATTTGTTCTAATTATTGTATATTTTAATATTTATTTTTTTACACTACACATGAGTTTTTTTCATCAATAATATTTAACATTTTATAAATAATATTTATATGATTCTTCCAATAACTATCTAGATGTACCTAAGGACAACCTAAATTCATAACTAAGGTATGTTTAATTGGACGTAAGGTTTTTAATGGAATGGAATAAATTGGTTTATATTGGATTGAAGTGTAAATAGATGTAATATTAGAAAATTATTTTTTGGGAGAGAAGAAAGGTAGGGATGTCAATTTTGGCCCAAGTTGACTGGACTACGGGCAGGCCACGGGCTAAAAGTGGTTAGCCCGGTCTGGCCCGTGGCTCGATCATTACTTAAAAAATGACATCATTTTTAACTTTTCTTTAAAGAAAGAAGTAGGCCGAGCCACGGGCCACCTAGCCTGTGGTCTGGTCGGGCTGAGCTCCGATTGTTCATTAACATTCTTACTGGAAGGGTTCACAATATAATATAGTGAAATATTATTTAGAAGAATGGTTTAAAGTGTAATATAGTGAAAATTTCTTTATCATTTTACATTCTATTCTAATCTCTCCAAATCGAAGGTTTCTTATTTTTACTGTTTAGAATGAAATGAGATGTAATTTGAAACCCTCATCTTCCATCTCATTCAATTTCATTCTACTATAAACTCTTCTCTAAAATAATATAATAATATTACATTCCATTCCATTCCTTTTCATTAATAAACCCCTAATCAAACATAGCCTAAAGCGTAAACCATCAAACGGTACCAAGCAATGAAGAGCCTAGAAGAGGTACTAGAAAATGCTCAAAAGGATGTGAGAACTGAGTGATAGTGAGATGTACAGATAAACATTATATACAATGAACTCCTAGTATTTACTTAATTAGTCTCTGTTTCAACTACCAGTTATAGCTTAGGCAATCAATGGACAAGAGGGTTAGCATTAAATGGTCCTTGTCATTCAACTATGGAGGATCACAATTTTATGGATAATGACTTTAAGGTGCATGGCAATAGTGAAATACACAGTAAAAGAAAATTAATTTGGAATTGATTATGCTTGTCATCGAGACTTCACAAATACACAATCAAATAGATTGTTTGTGTAGTGATATAATGGTAAATAGGACTTCAATGCCACTTTTGTTTTTGACAGCATCAAGTGAACCTCTGCATTTGATTTTGCTACATTCTTAAATGGTGATGTTCTGAGCTACCCAAAAGATGCCTTGAAGGTAGAAATGCAACAAATTACTTATACAACTACCATGACTTTCACTTGCGCATATTTTGATGATGTAATGCTTTGTCATGCTGATGCAATAGCTTTTAAGCCACATCCTGTTATCTTTTGGAGATTTGAACTTAGGACGTGAGGTGACCTAGGCCGAAACCTATGGCTCTGATACAACTGAGCTACCCAAAAGACACCTTGAAGGTAGAAACGCACCAAATCACTTATACAACAAATTGAGCTACTCAAAAGAAGCCTTAGAGTTAGAAGCGCACCAAATCACTTATACAACTACCACGACTTCTACTTGCGCATACTGTGATCATGCAATGCTTAGCCATGCTGACTCAATGACCTACGAGTCCCATTCTCAAATTGCATAATTGGGATTCAAACTATTAACATAGGACAATTCAGGTTAAAACCTGATGGCTCTGATACCACTAAGCTACCTAAAATACGCCTTGAAGGTAGAATAATGACAATTTTACCTATCAAGTTTAGGATGATAACATTTTCAAAGATTGGTTAATGACTGGGGGGAAGGACGTCAGCGTGCTTTCGATTGTAATTAATTGCGTGTATTTGTTGTTCTTTTACTAACGTCTTTCAGTCAATCGTTACTTTAAGCGGAAGGTAGCCCCAAATCATATCTTCTATTCACGGTTACATTCTGTGGATTAAAATTCACAAGGTGTCTTGTAAGCTATGTCGTAGGCTGAGGGATTGAGGCAAATTGATGCTAACAACCACACTGGAAATGTATGAAACCTTTACATCATTAATAGCCCGCCGAGTTCGACCCACATTGAAGGAGATTCAAACAATTGACACTCCATCCACAACATAATATATACGATAGGCAAGACCGGACTTGTTCAACCATATTTGCTGATATTATAATGTCATAAATGTAAAAGTAACACGTTTTCTTGAATCCTGTGGTAAAATCTACGTTACTTGAGTTGACTGTCTATTGTAAATCGAGTAGACTTGTAATCGCTTCCGTCGTGTTTCTGTTCATTTAGTTCAACTTCCTGACCAAATAACTGGTCATAAATACTATTTGAACATGCCAGTTCTAGTAATATTGCTTGGTTTTCTTCCTTTAGCGAGAATATAGTGGCCGATCCTCTTGACTTTTAACAGCGAGTGGTAAACACTGGATAGTGCATTTTCGTAGTTCGTACATCCAAGCCATGGTTAGTGAGTATTGTAAGTTAGTCATCTCATGAAAGGAACTTTTTTGTTTCGGGGGAAAAAAAAGAAATGCTAACATGGGGTGCTCCTATTCGAGCCAGGAAATTCCATGTGAATGGAAGTAAGGAAACTTATTTGAACAAAAGGGAACACGCTATTGCACTCCTTTTACAACCAATATTGTACTTAAAGAGATCATATACATGCAATTGGAATGTAAACTCTTTGTATTCTATTCCTAGTGAAGCCAATTAGGTCAAGTGATAAATGTAAAATCATTTTGTCCTGCCACAAGTTGACCAATCGCTACATAAAAAACAGAATAAATGTAGAAAATATCCAGCAATGTAGATTAGTTGTGTCTATAGTCAAACCACGGCGTACTGTGCTTTTGATCAAACTCCATATTCAACAAGGAAGAAAATCCAACGTTTCTCTTCCCATGCCAGCCCGCAATTTATTCTTCCCTGTCAGCTACGCAATTTCAAAGCAATTTTCTTCTCTTACCCATCCCCAGGTAGCCTGTGTATATATATACACATATATGTAAATCGTCCCACATTCTCTGTCATCGCCTCCATACCATACCATCTCAAAACCCACCAACTAGTTCCTCAAAATATAGCTCTAGTTACAGTTAGGAGTCAAGAACTGTAACTATCGCCAGCTCTCTTGGAAATACTGTTTACACATTTGGTGAGCAGAGCATAAAAGAGAAGGAAGAATATGATCATGAGGTCACACAGTTCTATTCAATTGGTTTTTAATGCTGTCTCCATTGTTACTTTTTTCCTTTTGATCTCCTACAACTCCATGCACGTTGAGGGTACGAGGACTCTCAGAGACCTCCGCCATTCTTCTCAAATTTTGAGCGCTATGACTATCATAAATAAGGCCTACTCCGGACCAAGCCATCGGGGACGCGGTCATTAGTGAGGTGAATCGAGTCCTTTATACAGATTTATTCATCTCTTCAGATTAAATTCTACTTTTCAATTGTCACAAGTATACCTTACAGGTCCCTTTTTTTTTTCATTATCCTTTTTGTTTTCCGTTTGTTGAGTATACGATGGCTTATACGTTCTTCTTAGGAAGTGAAGCATACTGCCATTGAGTAGGCTTCGACTGGCTTGGACGTGTATTTAAGTATTCGAAATTAGAATGACCCATCAAAGTGTAACGGACTCTCTACTTATCATGAAACATACGTGTATTTAAGTAATCGAAATTAGAATGACCCGTCAAAGTGTAATGGACTCTACTTTACCAGGAAACATTACGTATGAGTCATCTGTATTCTTCCCCTTTTTATTTGGCTAACAAGGTTTCAAATGTACTTTTCCCATTCAAAACCTTCTGATGAATGAAATTGCAAATTGAATGGACCGATCTGTTTTTAATGCATTTGTTGTTACTTCCCCATGTACGGTATTTTCATTTTTCTTTTCTAGTCTTTGTAATTTAAATCTATAACCCAACAAGAGTTAATTTATACACTTCGATCAACAAGAAAAAGAGAAAAGGAGGATAATGTAAAAGGAAAAGAACTAAGTAAAACCAAAAGGTATAACGTAAAAAAGACGGGATGTAACCTATGTATGTATGCAATTAAATAACAAATTATTTGGAACATAGATATTAATATATTATGATACATCAAACAATAACCGAAGTTCATAGGTAAATTAATAATTTATAACTCTTTAATTAGCATTTCAATGTTATAATTCTCAAGATATTTTCTCCTGATTCAAAATAATATTAATTTTGTTATTTTCTGAATAAAATTAAAGATCAATTTGGTAAGTGCATATATAGTTCTTATAGTATAGTTTAGTGAATACAAGTATCGTTCTTATGAGCATTATAAGTATTAGTACTACTATCTTTTTATTATCTAATTTAACAAAATTAAATTAAAATTACTAATCTAAAATAACAAAATAAAGTAATGAACAAGATTGAGCAGTCAACTGATAAATATATAAAATTCTCCTAGAACTTTTCTATGCTTAAATGTAACTTGATTTAATTAATAACTCTAGTTTCTTAGGCTGATAATAATTTGAAAGTTATATTCTTTTTCAAGAAATACAACTCTTGTCATTAAGTTGATTAATTGAAATCTTTGTCTAATCAATTCATCCTAATTGAGTTCATATTAAGATAAAGAAAACTAATAACAAACAAGAAAGAACACTAAATAGAAGAACTCATTCTTATGAATCATCAAATATTGAAGTCTCCACTTGAATCTTGATAGAAATATTATTTTTCCTCTTTAAAGATTCTTCATTCTTGCTTCAAGCCTAATGATTTGTTTTTGTCTACCTAATGTTGTGTTGCAGTCTTTTTTTTTTTTTTTCTGAATTTGCATCTCTTTCTTTTTTATATCTAAACCCCTAAAATCTCAAAATAATTCAAAAGACACAGATCCAAAACGAGAGTATGTTATTTTTGGTTGAACCCATATTCATCCCTCAAGTGGAAAACTAGAACTTACAAAAAAATCACCTACAGCACGAGTCTAGAACACAAACTCATGTTCCTCGGCATCTATAGTTTTAACAAGTTATTGTGTCGGTGGCATATGTCAGATCTACGTTCCTCTAAAATCATGCTAAAAATTCTTCAACTTAGCTTAACCTGTTTGAATTTCTTCCTTATTCATTGAGAAGATAAAATAAGGCAAGAACATAACATATAAACTAAATTGGGTATCAAATATTATAGAAATAATCCAAACATAAATAAAATAATTTTAAAATCATGCTAAAATCATCTAATTAACACTTATCAAAATGTCTCACACTTAAACATTTTCTTATTCTTAAGCAAATTATTTTAATCACTCTTTACTTGAATAGGTAAAAAATTTGAAAAAAAAAATCGCACCAATCAAGAATCTTATTATTTGTTCAATAGCAAAGTTCAACTATTTATTAGGTATTTAGCTACTTGCAATAAGTCATAAGTACATTGAATTTAGCTCCAATCCTTCAAACTTTATTTCGATCAATTTACAAAAAAAATTTAAGGCTAAAATACATTTGACCCCTTATGTTTTATCCCTTGGTACTTTATGCCCTCATCTATTTTAAAAATATATTTATTATCCCCTTTGATTACCAGGCAAGGGGGTTTAGAATTCAAAAAGACTTTTTTTACCCCTGTATTATAATGACATCATCATAATTGTACATGTATATTTTTTGGACAAATATACTATTTTAGTCTTTTATTGACTAAAATACATTAAAACCCTATATTTTTTGCTTTATTTCATTATTCCCTTTATTTCAAAAATAAAAATTATTTTAAGCATGGATTACATTTCGACCGTTAATAAATTAAAAAAGGAAAACAATACTAAAAATACAATTGTCTTTACAATGGTACTTCATGACTGTTAATTTATGGAAATTTTTTTAAAAAGAATATTTATTTATGAAATAAAATTTTAAAAAAGAAAGAAAATTTATTGAAGGTGCCATTTGTTTCATAATTGTACGTTCTAACTGTTAATTAATGTAAAAATTACATATTTTTGTTTGTGGATTACCTTCTCACCATTACTTCACAAAACAATAAAAAATAAAAAATTGAAAAGTCTTTTTTTCAAAATTGTACAATATGAGATACATCTATCCTTAAAATAAGATTTAGAAGTAAGAACCACTTTTCTGAGCAAAGAACTACTCTTTAGTGTAAGCCCTAGTAGCAGCTTAAAGGATGTCTCTAAATATATTGTTTTTGAATCTGAGCTTAAAATTTTGCATTTTTTCTTTGTACAGAAAAGTAATTCTTACTTTCAAATCTTTTTTAAGGATAGAAATATCTCAAACTATACAATTTTGAAGAAAATGACATTTTCAATTATTTTTATTATTTTTTCCTTTTTGTGAAGTAGTGGTAAAAAGGTAACCCATAAATAAAAATTTGAAATTTTTTTATCAATTAACAGTTAGAACGTACAATTATGAAAAATGGCACCTTCAACAAATTTTCTTTCCTTTTTTAAATTTTGTTTCATAAATAAATTCTCTTTTTAAATTTTTCCATAAATTAACAATTATGAAGTAAAATTGTGAAGACGATAGTATTTTTAGTAAATTGTTCCATTTTTATTTATTAACAATCAAAATATAATTCGTGCTTAAAATCATTTTTATTTTTAAAATAGAGGGCATAATGAAATAAAGCAAAAACTATAGGGGTTTAATGTATTTTAGTCAACAAAAGACTAAAAGGATATTTTTGTCCAACAAAATGCAACATGTACAGTTGTGGTGATGTCACCATAATACAAGGGTAAATAAGTCTTTTTGAATTCTAAGCTCTTTTGACTAATGGTCAAAGAGGGTAATAAGTCCATTTTCATAACATTCCAAGGGATAAAACACTGGGGATTAAATGTATTTTAGCAAAAATTTAACCTAATGCATAAAGTGAACGTACATCAAAAGCATACTTCAACTTTCAAACATTTTTATAACTCTTATTATAGAAATGCTATTGACTCTAAATTAACATAAGAGCATTTAGAGGTTTGATTTAAAATGGTCACCTAACCTTTTGACACAAAAGTAAATACCTTATGATGAATACTCTCTGTTACTCAATTAGGTCACTATTTTAAATGCCTACTCGCACAATTCTTTATTCAACCTTTTTTCTTGGTCTAAAGCCAGTTGAATGAATTTATTTCGTGTTTACTTGTTCATACACAATTTTCTCTATTTTTTTAATTTTTAATGACACTAAAGATTTTTGAAAAGAATTCAGTTCTAACTTAATTATATATACAAATTATACGAGAAGTGTCATAATGCACGAAAAGTTTCAATTTTCTAAATTAATGAAGAAAATTAAATTATACTTGATCATCAATGCTCATAACTATTTTCCTAAGCAAATCAAATCACAAACAACTACCAAACTAATAATGAATTAACTTAATCAATATTCTTTCAATGTTAAATATTTCTCCAATTGTTCTTTATTAAGCTAATTATAATAAAATTAATAAATATATCAAATTAATTTCCCCTTACGTATACACTTAAGTTGTACATTGTTCTTAATGCAAACTACATAAAAGAACAATAAAAAGATAGAAAAGAAGGTAAAAAAGGAAAATAGGATAACTGATACTCCTGTGAAAATAAAAGGCTTTGTAGCTAGTGTTTAAGAAGTACGAACAAGCGGTGGCTTATAACCACTCAAAAGTGAAAGAACATCAAAACACATTTGAATGCATGGATTTAAACTTCTTTTAACTTAAAACATATGGAAAAAAATCAACATCCTGCAAAAACATACTAAAACTAATGTTAAAGATCTTATAACTGCCAAATTAAAACAAAAATACCTAAATCAATGGATTTCCTCCTAATAAACACTTCTTTATAAGTCATTTAGTGAGCTTCTTACTCAATTCCTAATGATAGACTCATTTGCTTTCAAATATTCCAATTGCTCTAATAAAATAGGGTTATTTATCTCCTTTTCTTCACCTTACATGATACCTGTGCCCATTGGATCTTTTGTAATTATTCCTTACATAACATGAGAAATTTTAGGATCAATTACACCTATATAAAAACAAGTATTATTTGTATTAAGGGGATTTATCAATGCTTCAGATATATTTAAAGCTAGTTCCTCATCTCTTACCCTTATAATTAATTTTCCATTATATAAATATGCCATAACTTTAGTAATAATTAGGAAGGATCATCTTAAGGTTAAGGAAAATTCTACATCATCCACCATATCTATAGTCACAAAATCAACAAGGAAGATAAACTTCTTAACCCTAACCAAAACATCTTCTGTAATGCCCTTAGTATAATTAATTGATCTATCTACCAATTGAATGCTCATCCTAATTGGTTTAGATTTACTCAACTCTAATTTATTAAATATACTGTAACACCCCACTCCTGCAAGACCCGAACCCGACATCGATGGTGATATTCGATTCCTTGCCCCAAGAGGGTGGCATGCTACTGCACTCACTTAATCAAACTTAGTATATATTTTTTTTGAAACTATGATCACAAATATAACATGCCAAAATCAGAAATCAATTTGAGTGGCCCATTTTCATTCAGAACATCTTCAATCACACACTACAATCAATAGAA
>JAOTAX010000198.1:36644095-36667888 GCA_025629825.1 Erythroxylum guanchezii | reverse complement strand
GAAGGATTGATGGATTTAAAATTGAAGATTTAAATGACTTTGAATGATGCGTAAAAAGAATATTAATGATTAGAAAAAAAATGAAGCCATATTAGTTAAGCTATGATTCGTTTGTCAAGAGTTGGGTTCCGGAAACGGGTCCCAACATGTTAAGCTAACATAAAATCCAGTAAACAATAGAGAACAATGCAATAAATAAGGAAAAGAGTAAGCAAACAAAGGTTGTCGTATGAATGAGTGCGATGGTGATATGTGCTTAATTGATTGTTTAATTATTTCATAACACTTAGCGACTAATGACGTTAGATTGCTTAAGATACTTATTTTGACTTAATGTGATTTTAGGCACAATTCAGAAGCAAAGAAGTAAAAGTGAGTCGAAAGCACAATATTTGGACCATTTTTCGAAGATTAATTTTCACTTATCTTCATGGAGTAAGAAGAAGAAAATTAAAAGACAAGAAAGATGGAAACACAAAGAAGAAAAACCAAAGTTGCAAATGGTTGTGTATGTTACCATACAACTATGTGAATTTAATGGTCTATGAATAAAACAATTGGAGAAAGAAACAGCATGAAATGCTACAGCAGATGGGAGTAAAATGAAGCAACCATGTGTCAGTTGGAATGAATGAAATGTAGTTGTTGGGCTAACATGCAAGCAACGTACATTTGCATTTCATGTAAACATATGTTGAAGCAAAATGGTGCAGCATACAGACGTTGCAAACAACCAAGAGCAAAACAACGACAAGGTCAAAATGTAGCGCAGAAGTAAGGAGCAACTATGAGCAAAACCCAGCACAGCAGGTGGAAGCATGGAGAGAAAATGACAACGCAGTAGTAGGAGAAGAAGAGCGGTGCAGTAGGAAAACGCAGTCATTAGCTGGGTGAATGTGAGTAGGTTTTTAAATAGGTGAACAGTAAATGGAACTAGAGAGGAGGTGCAGTAGTAAGAGCATATAAGAGGATTTTGGTTGGGGTTATTCTATGGGGGATGAAGCATTTTTCCGAGAGAGACCTATGGAGGGGTAACATCCCAAAACTGGTTCGAAGGTGACATCAACGCCGACAGCCTGGGTTAAGTGTTGTTTCTTTTTTATCATTAGAAATTAATTGTGTTATTCTATGTTAATTAATTTGGGTTTTGTGTATGGATAATCGTATTCTTGTTATTGTTCGGTTATTTATGTATGAACCCATTGAGTATTGTAAAAGGATGATTTTAATGTGTTCATTAAATCATTTATTTGCAAACCTATTGCTAGAATTTCAATATAATCCATAATTGTTATGTTGAAATTCATGTTATGTTGAAATTCATGTGTAGGGACTAATGATTCGTAATCATTAGGGATAACATAACCTAGGTTAAATGACGCATTGTATTTAGTTGTTTCCTTAATTAATTGGTTTTCCTAATTCGTAATGCTACTACCTAATTAAATCTAGAGATCGTATCCTAGGTTATTCAGTGATTAGGTTTAATTTACGGTCATATCTTGATTAAACAGTACCTAACGGAAAACTTGGGTTAATTATTAACCCACGATTAATAGTTGCTAAGAGAGGTTAGAGAACAACAAATCAATGAAATATGTTTAATTAGGATGTAGGTCGAGATTGAATCAAAGAATCGAGTCCTTACCAAATTTCCCACTTTTGTCATTTTTACATGTTTTCTTTACATTGCTTTTGTTAGTTATTTTAACTTTATTTTATTTTATTTTCTAAAACAAAAACCACCCAAACCTAAACACCGATTAATTTCATTTTAACAACTTCACACACACTCTTTGTGGGATCAAACTAGACTTACCATTGTTGTATTAGTAGTCTAGTTTTTATTTTGACTAGCATTATGACGCGCTGTTAGGTGGTCTCCTGCAACTCTCAATCCTTTTGCATTAGCTTTCACCTTCTGCTTTTGGTTGATGTTCACCAATTCAACTAAATGTTCCTACTGCTTTAACCTCTGTTGCTCTTCTTCTTCATCGACTCTCTCTGTTTCTCTTCTCGTCTTCCCTTCTTTCTTTCTATCCCTCTCTCCCTAAATGTGTCTATGATGTGTGGAATATGGAATGAAGAGTCGAATCAAAGATTCCTCTTCGCTTCCACCCTCTCCTTCTATTTGTAGTATGCTGCTAGGTCTAGGGTTTTGTGTAGTCAACCTCTACAGCTACCATGTAATAACTAAAAAATTATGGGAAAATGAAGGAGGATCGTGACTATGACATGTAAGTCACGACCGTGTCATAGTTGTGACTTACACATGCACCGTCGTGCATGTAACTCACGGCTATGACTTGCATATGCACAGTTGTGCATGTAAGTGTGACTTACATGTAGTTCATACCTCATTCACAAAATAATCTGATTAATATTCATGCAACATCTACTTCAATTTCAGTCAATCTATCTCACATTTGGATCAAAACACAAGGATTTATAACCAAAATCAAGATATGAAAGCAATTAAAAGCAATAGAAACTAGACACAACAATTCCCCCACACTTAAACTATGCTTATCCTTAAGAAAAATAAAGAACTCTGGACTATACAAGAACAAACAATGGAAGCAATATGTTTCCCAAACAAAGTCAAAGATATCAACAATTATTTCAATAAACATAACCTAAAAACTTAAAACTCATAATACTCTATAAACAAGATATTCTTTGCATATTTAGCAAAAATCAACGAGCACTTTAATTCAAAGAACCATTAACAAGTGTGATAGATACTCACTCCACTCTCCATCCTCTTAAGCATTAAAAGGTAGGGTATATCCACTCATCATTCATTTCATGTAAGGCATCTACCATTAGCTTGCTTACTAATCCAATCTCCACCACTCATATTGACAACGCATCATAACGATAGTCAAAATAAAATAACTAGACCTACTACTTTCATCCATGATTTTCTTTTATAAATCATAAACATGAAACAAAATAAAGAAAGGATTACAAAATAACTGAAAAGAAATCAATTACGAAAAATATATACAAAACACCAATTAAATCACAATCAAGAACTAAAACACCGCACTCCCTAGCAATGGCACCAAAATTGACAATGTGTCGTAATGCTAGTCAAAATAAAATAATTAGACCTACTACTATAGAAGTGGTGAGTTTAGGTCGATCCCACAAAGAGTGTGTGTAAAGTTTCTAAAATGAAAGTAACTGGTGTTTAAGTTTAGGGGGTTTTGGTTTTAGAGATAAGAAATAAAATAAAGCTAAACTAACTAACAAAAGCAATGTAAAGAAAACATGTTAAAAATGATAAAAAAAGGGGAACTAAGTTGGGACATAGTTCATTGGTTCAATCTTAGCCTACACCGTAATTAAACATATTTCATTGATTTATTTTTCTTAAACCTCTCATAGCAACTATTAATCATGGGTTACTAATTAACTCGATTTTTCCCTTAGGTAGTGTTTAATCAAGATACGATCATTAATTAAACCTAACTACTGAATAACATAGGATACAATCTCTAGATTTAATTGGGTAGTAGCATTACGAATTAGGAAAACCAATTAATCATGGCAATAACCACATACGATGTGTCATTTCACCTAGGTTATGTTATCCCTAATGATTACAAATCATTAGTCGCTAGACATGAATTTCAACATAACAATTACAGATTATATCAAAATTCTAGCAATGGGTTTGCAAATAAACGATTCAATAAACGCATTAAAATCATCTTTTCATAAATAAACGATGTCACCTCCGAATCAGTCTCGGGACATCTAGCCCTTCATCTTCTCCATGGCTATCATATTATTCATCTTTTGCTTCAGTCCTCCCACCATCTTGAAAACCAAAGAGGACAACATAAATCAACTTACAAAACTCTCTCCTGTCCCAATCTTCCAAAATCGAAAAGGATAAAATATATAAGTTAATGTATTGCTTTTCACTCTCAATTCTTTACACACCTCCCCAGCCAACACCTCCCTTTATTATAATAAAAACTAGCTTAAAAGTCATCGGAGATGAGGCTTAAGCAAAGAGAAAATAGGTCGCCCAACTGCTCCATTTGTTTCTAAACTGAAGGAGACAAAAATAAAGGAGTTGCTACCCTTTTTTTCACTTTTGATTTTTTACTTACCACTAGCCCACTTTGTCGTCCCCCATCCATGTATTCTTTATACCTTAAATACTAGGTTAAATGGAAAGGACAAGTGGAATTTAAATGGAAGCGTGAGGTATCTCATTTTGTAATGTAATGCATGTGTCTTCGGGAGCTTCATATTATAGCCATCACACACATTCAGTTCTTCCAAAATCTAGGTTTTTCTCATGAGTTAAATGGACAACTAGCTTTATATGGGACAAATGGATAGAAGTAACATTATGCATATATTGTTATAGCCATTTTTTCAGCCTCACCCTTTCTTTACTTCATCCGAACCTCCACTTTCCCATACCAGCTGACACACAATTTTATCTTGTCTTTATTCCCAAGCTACATTCCAAAACATATGGTACCTAGGTTTTCATAGATAAATAGACAACTGGCTTTATTCTTGTCTTGTAATGCATGTAATGGCTGTACAAATTTGCTTTGTCTTGTAATGCATATCATGTGATCTCATGGTTGTTGTGTTTTTACTACTTTAATTTCTTGCTATTATGTCGTTTTACATGTAGCCTTTCTCTTGGCTACTTCTTTGTTTTCTTCTTTTGGACAAAATTTTCCAGATTTTTTTCTAGTCCAACAAATGTTATTTGGAAGAGCTTTTCTTGTCTTCTTCTTGCTATAATTCTCTTCTTCTTACTCCATGAAGACAAGTGAGTGTAATTCTTTAAAAAACAACCCAAATATAGTGCTTTCTACTCAATTTAACTCCTTTGCTTCAGAATTGTGCCTAAAGCCACATATGAGTCAAAGTGAGTATCTTAAGCAATTTCATGTCATTAATCTCTAAGTGGTATGGAATAATTATACAATCAATTAAGCACATATCAATTTCCCTCACACTTAGTTTTTGACCGTTATCGGGCAAAACATCATTTTCAAAATCACAGTCCTAAAAACATTTACACAATTCCCATATTTCCCAATAATACATAATCGTAAACAAAGATTAATGAATTTCAAAAACCATAGCAAGAACTTAACATTCCAAGCCTTTACTCATGATCAATCAACATTCAATACCTTTAAAAATCGAGCAATCTAATGGTAGTCTTGGAAAATGTGTTTAAATAAGATATACTCATGGATACACTTAATATCATTCATGATCATGTAATTCCACAACTTTGCATAGCATTACATTTCTCCACCACTAAGGTTCACATGCAAAATCATGGACCAAAGGATTTTTCAAGGTTATAATATGGGCAAAGGTAAGGTGAGATGTATTTGGGTCTAGTAGTATGAAAACCATTAAAACTAATGAAACAAAGCAACACTCAACATGACATCAAGTGCAAAAACTAACATTCCCTCACAATTGTGTACATCAACTACGATGAGTGCAAAAATGATGTTTCACTGCTCAAACTCAAGCTCTCACACACAAAACACATTAAGTATATATTACTCACAAAATTGATCATAAATAAGATTTGGTAACCATAAGGAGTGACCATTGAAAGAAACATTCACCTCATATTCAACATACTTAAGTAACCCATTCAATACAACTTAGGAGGAAATACTAATCATAAACAATTTTTCAACACACATGCACTTCCTCCTTGCTGCGTTTATTTAAACATTCTTTTTCTTTTCTTTTTCTTTTCTCTTTTCTTTCTTTTCTTTTCTCTTATGAAAAATAAAAGACACTACATCAATATGGGAATGTCAATGATATGGCGTAAGGTAACATCCTGATCATTATAGCCAATCCATACATATGTACACCCCACACTTAGAATTTTGTACATCCACAAACTCAACAATGACAAATATTCCACTAACTTTGTGACTTGGGTAGGACATTTGGTTAAGTATAAAGCATGTAATGTGGTTGATACAAAAAGCAAGGCTAATAAGGCTCAAAGGGGACTTAACAAGGGAAAAATCATATTAATGAGGTAGGCTAGTTCGCTAAGGTAGCTTATGAAACAAAGAATGCCTAATCATTTCCATATTAACGCATATGATACAAATGTGGTCTCAAATAGAAACTCAAAGCAAAATATGGATGTACATGTCATGCAGGTCACAAATTATCAAAAGATAATGAGACTGATATGATTGTGTCAGTCTAATAAGGCTCAAAATCTCACCAACTTTGTCTGCCACTAGTCACTGCTCTTCTAAAGATAATGCACATCGACTAATCACAAAAGTAAAAGTACATACTAAAGTTGCAACGAATTCTCTAATCAATTTACACTCTAATCATGACTATATAGTCCTAAATCAACATAAAAGAGAAAATGTTTGTTTTGTTATTTTATTCTTTCTCTCATTTTTATTGAAAATTTAAAACAAGTAAAGCAAACAAATTCAAAAACATACATGCATAAAAAAAATGCGAAAATGTAAAGAAAAGAAATTTACTTTCCTTGGGTTGCCTCCCAAGAAGTGCCTTTGTTTAGAGTCATTAGCTCGACTCCTTTTACCTCCTCATGTGAAAAAACTATGATCTTCAGGTGTCACATGTGGCTCCTCCAAATGAAGTTGTTCAAGATAGGGTCTCAGTTGATGATCCTTCATGTTCAGCATCTTCTTTATCCTCTGACTTTCAATCTTGACTGAGTCCATACACTCTGGAAAGATCTCAAATGTCTCTTTGTCTTTTTCTTCCTCATTTAATTCCTTCAATCTACTATGTAAAGTTGAAGAGGTAGTCTCAAAAATAATCATAAACTCAGTACTTACCTCCGAGCTAAATGATATGTCTTTTTCTAGTTTGAGCTCCTCCTCAACTTCTTCTTCAAATGCAATTCTTTGAGTATTGCTCTCAAAATTCTCAAGCTTCTCATCACTCTGTAAGGTTTTCACACTAACGCCCATTGGGTATACCTCAAGTTAATATGGTTGCTCCTCTTCCATTTGTGATTCTAGGCAGTCGATCCTGGTTGCCATTTCACCCATTTGGCGTAACAAGTTCCTGTTTCTAGACATTATATGCCTCATTTCCTTCTGGAACTGTTGCAATTGCTGTTGTAGGCTCTATTGAAATTGGAGATTGTTAGCAATCACAACATTCATCAATTCTTCCAGAGATGTACCTAAGTTTTATTAGCTCTCCACATCTTAAAAACTAGACTAAGATTCCCTTTCATCCTACTAGAATTGTAAGGTATTCTATTGAAGTTGTTGCATACTCTCTTGAAGCTGCTGTATACCCTATTGAAATTGAAGATGGCTAGCATTATAGTTCTTGATATAGTCATCGAGAGGCATACCTAAGTTATGACAAGAAGCTTCTGGTCCACACGAGAATTGTTATATGTCCTGCAAACTATCATAAAAGTAATTTTGATGGTTATCCCATCCATAACCAAAGTTAGGTTGATCAGTCCAACCTTGGTTATAGGATTGAGAATAAGAGTTAAAGATAAAGAAAAATTACATCCATCCATGATTTTTTTTTATAAATCACAAACACGAAACAAAATAAAGAAAGGATCACGAAATAATTGAAAAGAAATCAATTATGAACAAATATATGCAAAATACCAATTAAATCACAAACAAGAACTAAAACACCGCACTCCTAGCAATAGCAACAAAATTGACAATGCGTCGTAATGTTAGTCAAATAAAATAACTAGACCTACTACTACAGTAGTGGTGAATCTAGGTCGATCCTACAGAGAATGTATGTAAAGTTTCCAAAATGAAAGTAATTGGTGTTTAAGTTTAGGGGGTTTTGGTTTTAAAGATAAGAAAATAAAATAAAGTTAAACTAACTAACAAAAGAAATGTTAAGCAAACATGTAAAAAAATGATAAAAGTGGGGAATTCAGTAGGGACCCGATTCTTTGGTTCAATATCGACCTATACCTTAATTAAACATATTTCATTAATTTGTTGTTCTTAAACCTCTCCTAGCAACTTTTAATCGTGGGTTAATAATTAACCCGAGATTTCCTTTGGGTAGTGTTTAATCAAGATACGGTCATTAATTAAACCTAGCTACCAAATAACCTAGGATACAATCTCTAGATTCAATTGGGTAGTAGCATTATAAATTAGGAAAACCAATTAATCAAGGAAATAACCACATATGATGTGTCATTTAACCTAGGTTATGTTATCCCTAATGATTACAAATCATTAGTTGCTACATATGAATTTTAACATAACAGTTACAGATTATATCGAAATTCTAGCAATAGGTTTGCAAATAAATGATTCAATGATCGCATTAAAATCATCTTTTCACAATACCCAAATAATAGACATAGGATAACACAATTAATTCCTAAAGAGAGCAAGAATAGCAATCATAATGAAAAATATACTTAACCGGGTTCGTCTGCGTCGATGTCACCTTCGAACCGACTTCGGGACGGTTGGCCGTTCATCTTCTCCGTGGCTGCCATGTTATTCATCTTTTGCTCCAGCCTTCCCGCCATCTTGGAAACCAAAAAGGACAACATAAATCAACTTACAAAACTCTCTCCCAGCTGTCCCAATCTTCCAAAACCGAAGAGGATAAACTATATAAGCTATTGTATTTCTTTTCACTCTCGATTCTTTACACACCTTCCTTTATTATGATAAAAACTAGCTTAAAAATCATGGGAGATTAGGCTTAATTGAAGAGAAAATAGGTCTTCCAACTGCTCCACTCGCTTCCAAACCGAAGGAGACAAAAATGAAGGAGTTGCTGCCCTTTTATTCACTCTTGGTTTTTTACTCACCACCAGCCCACTTTGTCGTCCCCCATCCATGTATTCTTTATACCTTAAATGATAGGTTAAATGGAAGGGACAGGTGGCATTTAAATGGAAGCGTGAGGTGTCTCATTTTGTAATGTGATGCATGTGTCTTCGGGAGCTTCATATTACAACCATCACTCACATTCGATTCTTCCAAAAGCTATGTTTTTCTCATGAGTTAAATGGACAACTAGCTTCATATGGGAAAAATGGACAAATGTAACATTATGCATATGTTGTTACAGTCTTTTTTTCAGCCTTCACTCATTCTTTACTTTAGTCAAACCTCCACTTTCCCATACCAGCTGTTACACGCTTTTATCTTGTCTTTATTCCCAAACTATGTTCCAAAACTTACAATAGCTAGGTTTTCATAGATAAATGGATAGCTGACCTTGTTCTTGTCTTGTAATGCATGTAATGGATGTACAATTTTGCTTTGTCTAGTAATGCATGTCACGTGATCTCAAGGTTGATGCGGTTTACTGCTTTAATTTCTTGCTATTATGTTGTTTTGCATTTGATCTTTCTCTTAGTTGCTTATTTGTTTTCTTCTTTTGGACTAGATTTTCCAGATTTTCTTCTAGTTCAACAAACGTTAGTTTGAAGAGCTTTTCTTGTCTTCTTGTTGCTCTAATTCTCTTCTTTTTACTCCATGAAGACAAATTAGTGTAATTCTTCACAAAACGGCCCAAATATAGTGTTTTTGTTCACTTTAACTCCTTTGCTTCGGAATTGTGCCTAAAGCCACATATGAGTCAAAGTGAGTATCTTAAGCAATTTCATGTCATTAGTCGCTAAGTGTTATGGAATAATTATACAATCAATTAAGCACATATCATATATCAAACACAAACATCAATTTGAAGGCCTTTATTTTAGTTGTGATAGGGCCAGGTTGAAGGTTAGAAAGGAAAACCGCAATTTAAAACCACAACACAAATTGAGCATTTAAAATAATACAAAACAATGAACCATAAAACTTAATTTTTTCCTCTCATTTAACAAAATTAACACTTCCCCTTTTTGTTTTTACATCTCTCCTCTTCTTTTCATTTTCTGGTCATCTTCTCTTCCTTTCTTTTCTTTTCTATTTCTTTTTATTTTATTTTATTTTTCTCTTTTCTTTTTTTTCTTTTTTTCTTTTTTTCTTTTTTTCTTTTTTTCTTTTTTCTTTCTTCTTGATTTTTCTCTTTTTTCTATATTTTTCATTTATTTATTTAGAACAAGATCAAGTTTAAAAGAGAAAAAATGAAGAGGGGAGATACAAATTATTACAATCATACCCTCCTAACTCAAAAACCAACTGTATCCTATGATTCCCCTATACTTGTTCAAACAATTATTCCCTAAACCCAGTCATTCACATTCAAATGCTCAACTTGCCTTATGGTAGTTACAATGAAGAGGATAAATAATTAAGGTCAAGGCTCAAATTTTAGGTTTAAAGAAAAAAAAGAATTCATGTTAAGCTCAAAAGGGGTTCACTAAAGGTAACATTAAGGTGGGTTTTTAAGCAAAGGGGTAAATCCTAATTACCTTCATCATTTCAACATTTTTATAAGATTATGTGATCTGAACTAGTATTTCCAAGCAAGTTCTAGAGTTCCTTAATCATGAAAAAGGAAACTTAGCTTATCTATTGTGGCCAATCCTTGTTTAATGGTTAGCCATATTAAGAAGGATAACTTTCAAATTACCTTATACCAACTCAATTTCTCTCTAACTCCTCTTAAAACTTCCCTGTATGACTTATTATTAAACATACAACTCTGTAGCTTTTGACAATTTATCTTGGTTATTTACTTGATTTATTGCTTAAATACTTCACTTATACTGATAAAGATGGGATTGAAGCGTTTAATGATGATGAATCCTGTGAATATATTCATAATGGGGGGTTGATTCCTTGCCTACTTTCTATTCATACAATCTGCTAGGTTAGATACTTCTTTCATGGCTTTGCTTTAAAATTAAGCAGTTGTGACCGCAAGAAAAGTTTGAACTTAATATTGCATTAGTCAATGTTGAATTTGTACTTCAATAAAGTAATATTAAAACTGATCACTGCTATACTTTAGACCGCAAGGAACATTGTATGCTTACACAGTTCCAAGTCCAACTTTTGATAAATAAATAACTTGGAAATGGTCAACTAATCCTTTTCTGAGTCTCTTTACATATCATGGTGCAATGACACATTTCCTCTGCATACCAAACCCAGCCAGCCCATAGAAATATTAAAGTTGGTAGAAGCAGTCAACCATGTCTCACTATATCCGTCTTCTCCTTGTTAGTAACTCTAGCAACGCTTCAAGGCCTCCATACAGTGGACTACTCGGTCACCAACAATGTAGCCACAACTGTCGGTGGAGACCACTTCAATAGAGAGATCGGTGATGATTAAAGCAAGTAGACACTATCAATTGTTACTGACTTTATCTGGAGGCTATTTCAACAAAATTACCAGGATGACAGAAAGGATGTGCAGAAGGTGAGCTTGTTCATTGATGACATGACTGGTGTGGCCTATACTGTTAACAATGAGATTCATGTTAGTCTAAACTCTATTGGGAGCTACAGTGGCGATGTGAGGAGGGAAATCACTAGGGTACTTTACCAAGAAATGACACACATATGGCAATGGACTGGTAATGGTCAAGCACTTGGAGGGTTGATTGAAGGAATAGCTGATTTTGTAAGGTTGAAAGCAGGTTATGGTCCTTGTCATTGGGTGCAACTAGGACAACGTTATAGGTGGGATCAAGGTTATGATGTTATTATTAGGTTTCTGGACTTTTGTAATAGTCTCAGTAATAGGTTTGTGGCTCAACTTAACATGAAGATGAGAACTAGTTATAGTGATCAGTATTTCGTTGATCTACTATCAAAGAACATAGATTAGCTCTAGAGAGATTATAAGGTTAAGGATGGAAACTAAGTGTTCCACAAATCCTATTTTAATATCTAATATGTATGATTTATACCTAAATAAATTCTGAATGCAATTTTTTCAATGGTTACCCATCTTTATTAGGATCTGCTAAAAGAATGGTCATGCCTAAAGGCAGTTCTTAATGTCATACATCTCCAAGTTAACTATTGACTTACTCATTCTACTCCCTTCGTTTATTGGTCTACTCTTGGTGCTCACATTTGACTCATTTCGCAACACCAACAATTGATTCAAAATCTTCAACATGTGCTACACTAACAATCTACCTGTGAATGATAAGTTCAGAAATGGGAGAAACATAACAGACCATAGTGTCTATTGTAGGCTAAAGATTTTTATAAAAAATGTCAGAAGGAAAATTGTCATCTCAACTTATCATTTCGGTTGAAGCAATCCAAGGGTGTCATGAAGAAGATTTGTTATGAATTTCTTCTGCACAAGAAGTTGAAGCTTAGGATTGCTGTAAATCTCGGGAAGACACACCTTACTGATACCATTTTTCTGGTCATCCCATAAGGTAAGAAAAGACTCAATGTCTCCTCGATGGTATTCAAAATCCACTCTTTATACATTTTCACAAATACAGCTTTCACACGTGAACCTCTACACTAATTAAAGAACACATTTCATGGTAGCAATAAAACAAAAGTCATGAAACACACTTCCCATTCTATTAGCAAAGGTATAAATGAATACTTAGTAAAGCAACACAATGTGAGACCAGAAAGTATATAATAACATATAAAAGTACTTTAAATAGTGGTGGCCAAATGTAACCAAATGGATAATGGAAGAAAAGAAAGTATGTCCACTTATAAACCATGAAAATGTAGGATTAACTAAGCTGGAAAATAATAATCTAATCAGATTGTCAGTCAAGCTATATATGTGAAAATATAGTAAAGGAATGTACCAAGTAACCAACTTCAAATTTGGCAAATATAAGTAAAAGAAAAAAATCCAACCTTTGTATTAGAAGCATGTGCATGGATGAAAGGTTAAGGTAGAACATACATCATGATCTCTAAATAATATGGTAGAAAATGGTTTGTACATACCTTCTGGTCATTATCTTGATTGGTGTTGAAAATTGCAATTATATTAGTGGAGCATTTAATTAAACTTGATTCATTATTTGGTCCATGTATTTTGAGATTTATTGTATTTTCTTATGCATATATCTTGCATTTACTTTCTTATGTTTTTCCAAGAGTTGTATTGTCTTAAAGAGGTGTCTTATGTATCCATAAATACCATGTACTAGTTCATTTCCAAAATATGGCAAGAAATCTAAATCAAGTTAGTTATTTAGATTGATTGAGTGTTCTCCATTATCTTTCTATATTCCTTATTTACTACAAAGTGGTATCAGAGCCATATTATTTTTAGATGTCTAATTATGTTGTTTCAATCCCCAAACTCACAAAAGAAAATCGTAATAAGTGGTATGTACCTATGAAGGCAATTCTTGACTCTCAAGATGCATGGGAGATAGTAGAACAAGGATATGATGAGCCAAAAAATGAAGGAGCTTTGAATCAACAATAAAGGAACACATTACAAAAGAATCGTATATTGGATTAACATGCTCTTAGCATCATTCATATGGCATTGGATGATGAAATATTTGAAAAAGTGTCAAACACAACAAAATCAAAATAGCCTGGGTGATTCTTCAAAAGGCCCATGGAGGAGTTGACAAGGTGAAGAAGGTGCATCTGTAAACATTGAGAGGAGAATTTGAATCCTTACACATGAAAGAGATCAGATCCATCCATGACTATTTCACAAGAATCTTGACAACTACTAACCAAATGAGAAGATATGGCGAGAATTTGGAAGATGTTTGAGTTGTGGAGAAAATTATTCTTACTCTTGATTCAAAAATTGGCCTTGCTGTCGTGTCTATTAAACAATCTCAAGATTTGGAAGCCATGGCCATTAATGAACTGCAACGATCCTTGCAAGCTTATGAAGAAAAATTGAAGAAAAAGGAGCCACTAGTTCAAGCCTTTTAAGCAAACGTCTCTTTGAAAGACAAGAAGCAAGAATCCACTAGCTCACAAGGAAGAGGAAGAGGAAGAGATCGTAGTTAAGGATATGAAAGAGGCAGAAATCATCGTGGTTGTGGTCATAGAAGAGGCACGCATCACTTTAATAGTGAAAAGTCAAGCCAACAATCTCAAAACTCAAAAGGTTATGGAAGCTATTACTATAGGAGAGGAGGAGGAAGAAGGTATGACAAATCTAATATTCAATGTCATAATTGCCACAAATATGGTCATTATTCCTATGAATGTTGGAGTGCTACTAGCAACCAAGGAGAGGCTCATCTTGTGGAGATGAAAGAAGAAGGAGAAGAAGATAATAACAAAGAAGAAGAAAATAAATTCTATGGTATCTTGACACTGGTGCTAGCAACCATATGAATGGCAATAAAGAGCTATTCATGAAACTTGATAAGAAGAAAAAATGAGAAATTGTTTTTGGCAATGATTCAAAAGTTTCAATTGAAGGCAAAGGTGATATTTTTGTCTTTACAAAAAATGATGGTCATAGAGTTATTTCACAATTCTATTATGTTCCTTCTTTGGAAGCAAATATCTTCAATATGGGATAATTGCTAGAAAATGGATATGATATCCATTTAAAAGATGCTTGTTGCACTTTGAGAGATGAAGCACATAACCTAATAGGAAGGGTACCTATGTCAAAAAATAGAATGTTCAAGCTCAATGTCAATGCTGATCACCCAAAATGCTTAAAGTATGTCAAAGACTTCTCTTAGCTTTGGCATATGACATTTGGTCATCTAAATTTTGGAGGAATAAAATCATTAGCAAAGGAGAATATGGTGAATGGTTTGCCTCTCATTACTCAGTCCAATCAATTATGTGAAGGGTCTGCCGTGGGAAAGCAAGCGAGAAAGCCTTTTCTAAAGGACTACACCACGAGAACCATCAAGCCACTTCAACTTATTCTTTCCGATATTTGTGGCCTAATCTAGCCATCTTCTTGTGGTAAAGCAAACTATTTCTTACTCTTTATTGACGATTTTTCTCACAAAATTTTGGTTTATTTTTTGAATAGGAAGGATAAAGCTTTTGAAGTTTTCCAAAAATTCAAAGCCCAAGTTGAAAATAAGAGTGGATTTGTCATCAAATCTTTAAGGATGGATAGAGGGGGAGAGTTCACTTCCTTAGAGTTTAACAAATTTTGCAAAGCTAAAGGCATTCGTCATTTTCTTACAGTTCCATACTCTTTGCAACAAAATAGAGTTGTGGAAAGTAAGAATAGATTTATTCTCAACATGGAAAAGAGCATGCTAATGAGTTTAGGGCTGAAGTTGTCACTTGTCTAACTTATCCCCTACTAGAAGTGTTCATGGGATGACTCCTCAAGAAGCTTGGAGTAGTAAGAAGCCAAGTGTTTCTCATTTGCGAATTTTTGGAAGCATAGCATAAAGAGATGAGATCAAAGTTAGATGACAAAAGTAAAAGGCATGTCTTCATTGGCTATAGCCTAATTCTAAGGGCTATAAGTTTTTTAATCCTACCAATAGGAAGATTGTGATTAGTAGAGATGTTGATTTTGAAGAAGAAAGTTTGTGTAAGTGGGATGTCTCTAAAAATGAAGAAATTGTTTCACTTCCTATGATTGGAGATTTTGACCATGACAGGCATGAAGATATTCATACTCCTCCCCAATCATCCAATCCTAGAAGAAATGAAAGTCCTCCTCAAACCTCATCAAAGGGTCCTATAAGAAGAAGGAGTCTACGAGATCTTTATGAGTTCACGAAGATGGTAGAAAATACAACACTATTTTGTCTTTTTGCCAGTTTCGAGCCGCTACACTTTGAAAAAATTAGATAAGAAAAGAAATGGAGATGTGCAATGGATGAAGAGATTCAAGCAATTCAAAAGAATAACAAATTGGAGCTTTTTACTCTTCCAAAGGGGAAAAAGGCGAAGGAGAAGTAGTGAGGTACAAAGCAAGACTTATTGCTAAAGGCTATAGTCAACAACATGGAGTAGATTATGATGAGGTGTTTGCTCCTGTGGCTCAACTAGAGACCATTCAATTAATTGTTTCCTTGGCAACACAAAAGAGATGGAAGATTTATCAAATGGATGTCAAATCGGCATTCTTGAATGGCTACCTTGAGGAAGAGGTGTTTATCCAACAACCATTGGGGTACTTGGTGAAAGGACATGAAGATGAAATGTTGAAGTTAAAGAAGGCATTATATGGCTTGAAACAAGCTCCAAGAGCTTGGTATAGTCGCATTGATAAGTATTTCCAAAGTCATGGATTCATTAAAGGTCCCAAGAACATTCTCTTTATGTCAAAGAAGGTGGAAATTGAAGCATTCTTCTTGTATGCCTATATGTTGATGACTTGATCTTCATAGATAACAATTCAAAGATGTTCGAAGAGTTTAAGAAGGTGATGATGATGATAGAAAGAGCACAAGCGGGTTTATATTTTTCATGGATGACACTGCTTTTACTTGGAGTTCTAAAAAACAACCTATTGTGACTTTATCTACATGTGAAGCCGAATATGTTGTAGATAATTCTTGTATCACATAATGCAATTTGGTTAAGAAGGTTGTTGAAGATGCTACATGTGACTCAAGATGGAGCTACCTCTATTTTTATGGATAACAAATTTGTTATAGCATTGGGGAAGAATCATATGTTCCATGATCAAAGTAAGAACATAGATACAAAGTTTCATTTCATAAGGGAGTATGTTGAGAACAAAGAAGTTGAGCTTTATTATGTGAGAATTAATAGTCAAATAGTCGACATTTTACCAAAAGATTGAAGTTTGAAAATTTTGCTAAGCTGCGTGCGTAGATTGGAGTTACCAAGAAGAATCAAGTTTATAGGAGGATGTTAAAAAATGCAATTATATTAGTGAAGCATTTAATTAAACTTGATTCATTATTTGGTTCATGGATTTTGATATTCATTGTATTTTTCTTATGCATGTATCTTGCATTTACTATATTATGTTTTTTTAAGAGTTGTATTGTTTTAAAGAGGTGTCTTATGTATCTATAAATACCATGTACTAGTTCATTTCCAAAATGTGACAAGAAATTCAAATTAAGTGAGTTATTTAGATTCTTTGAGTGCTCTCCTTTATCTTTCTAACTTCCTTACTTACTACAATTGGCATGTCCATCTTGAGCAAAGAAAGCCAAAATCAGGTTCCCAACAAAAGCTCCAACGTCAAGCCCATTGGTTGATAAAACGTAAATTCAGGATCAATAACCTGAGTTGACTCTGAGTGATCCTATCAGAGTCAATATGGAGATCTCCGTGTATTAAGGCCTGAGCTCTTTCACAGAACCTGCTTGGTACGTCTGTATAACACCACATTACCGCAAAATTCAACAACTACATAGTATACTTGATGTAAGCACGGGATGAAATAAGCAAGTAAAAGTAAAAACAACATTAACCATCACGCTTATGCTCTGTGGTGGTAAGATAACGAAGGGATATGTAGAACAGAGTCATTGCCATTTAACTCAATACATGTTCTGCTAGCAACGGGTAGTCAATTCTAGCAATTAATCCTTTTCTCAGGATTATATGTGGGGGCTCCAAGTACCGCATACCAATCAACTACACGGTGCGGTCAAAATGATAAACTTCAGGCACATGTTCAGGATACAATATGCCATGCTCCTTGAGTGCCACAGCTTCAAAATATGCCCTCTCCCTAGTTATTGGCCATGATTCTCCTATATAACTTACGTATGGAAGGGCTTGTCATTATTAACATAAACTACTTCATTTCTATATTTTTATAATTATTTGGACTTCGCTAGCATTTGTTGTTCACTAAAATAAGTGCTTTTCTTGTAAGATTTAATAATCTTTATTTACACAAAATTATGACTCAGAAGTATTCTTAATTTTGCTCAGAGTCACTTTCTCATTTGGATCTTTGTGTTTCTCTCCTTCAAAGTAAGCCTATCTATATTAAACTAGTTTCGATTTAAAACCACCCAAACCTTTTTGCAGCTAGTTAAGAGTCAAGCTTGATTTTATTCTTGAGCTACTTTCTTACTTTTGAAGTCACTCTAACCATGATAACAAAGTAATTTAAGCCACTTCTCAATTCTTCTATTAACTTAAATATGAGTAAAAAAAAGTAGAGTTAATACTAGAGTTGGTATCTCATGATCCGACCTTACTAAGTGTTTTATTTCTTATTAGAGGTTATATTCTAAAAATTAAACCTTCACTTACTTTTTTTGTTATTTTGTTTTCAAATAAGATAACTCCATTAGTAGATTTTTAGTTAAATGTTTTGATTATAAATCTTCTCTTCTGCCTCCAAACAATTCTTGTGATTGATTGAGTCCATCTATAAAAATTCAAAGAGAATCCAAAATGAGACAATTAATTAGCGCAAGGAAAAAATTGTTCACATGCGTGGAGCACATTGTCTCAATTGCTAAATTAAAAATCGTCGACTTATTCCAATCAAGGGATAAACAGAAAAACAAGGAAGTCAAATTTGGTGCCCTTTTTTTCCTCTGTCTTCCAAGAATTAAAACCCTTGCCCCTTTGAATGAGTGGTTGATTCCTTGCCTACTTTCTATTCATACAATCAGATAGGTTAGATACTTACTTTCACGGCTTTGCTTCGAAATTGGGCGGTTGTGACCGCATGAAAAGTTTGAACGTAATATTGCATTAGTCAATGTTGAAAATTGTACGCTTAGATAGGTCCAACTCCAACTTCTGATAAATAAACAACTTGGAAATGGTCCTTCCTAAAAAAAAACAACTTGGAAATGGTCAACTCGTACGTCTCTGAGCCTCTTCATATATCATGGTGCAATGACACATCTCCTCCCGCCCATAGAAATATTACAGCTGGTAAAAGCAGTCAACCATGTCTCACTATATCCTAATTGTCCTCTCCTTTTTAGTAACTCTAGCAACGCTTCAAGGCCTCCATGCAGTGGACTACTCGGTCACCAACAACGCAGCCACAACCGCCGGTGGAGTCCGCTTCAGCAGAGAGATCGGTGATGATTATAGCAAGCAGACACTATCAGCTGCTACTGACTTTATATGGAGGCTATTCCAACAAAACAACCAGGCGGACAGAAAAGATGTGCAGAAGGTGAGCTTGTTCATTGATGACATGACTGGTGTGGCCTATGCTGTTAACAACGAGATTCATGTCAGTGCAAACTATATTGGGAGCTACGGTGGCGATGTGAGAAGGGAAATCACTGGGGTACTTTACCACGAAATGACACACATATGGCAATGGAATGGCAATGGTCAAGCACCTGGAGGGTTGATTGAAGGAATAGCTGATTTTGTAAGGTTGAAGGCAGATTACGCTCCTAATCATTGGGTGCAACCAGGGCAAGGTGATAGGTGGGATCAAGGTTATGATGTTACTGCTAGGTTTCTGGACTATTGTAATAGTCTCAGTAATGGGTTTGTGGCTCAACTTAACATGAAGATGAGAACTGGTTATAGTGATCAGTATTTCGTTGATCTGCTAGGAAAGAATGTGGATCAGCTGTGGAGAGATTATAAGGCTAAGTATGGAAACTAAGTGTTCCACGAATCCTGTTTTCATATCTAATATGCACGATTTATACCTAAATAAATTCTGAAAGTTTTTCAATGGATTTCCATCTTTATTGTAATCTGCTAAAAGAACGGTCATGCCCAAAGGCAGTTCTTAATGTCATACGTCTCCAAGTTAACTATTGACTTGCTCAGTCTACTCCCTCCGTTTATTGGTCTACTCTTGGCGCTCAAATTTGACTCGTTTCGCAGCACCAGCAATTGATTCAAAATCTTCAACATGCACTACACCCACAATCCGCCGGTGAATGAAAAGTTCAGAAATGGGAGAAACAGAACGGACCCTAATGTCTATTGTAGGCTAAAGATTAAAAAAAGAAAGAAAAAACTGTCAAAAGGAAAATCGTCATCTCACCTTATCATTTTGGCTGAATCCAAATCCAAGGGTGTCATGAAGCAGATTTGTCATGAATTTCTTCTGCACAAGCAGTTGAAGCTCAGGATTGTTGTAGATCTCCGGAAGATATGCCTCACCGATACCATTTTCTGGTTATTGGCCATGATTCTCCTATATAACTTATGTATGGAAGGGCTTGCACTCAAAGATGACCACATAGGACCAACTACACAAAATTAATCTCCCAAACCATATTTCATTATTGTAGTAAACATCAGGGTAGAGCAATGGTTTATTAGGATATCCAACTCCAAATCCAAATGCAGAACAGTAACAACTCCCCCACCAGTTTAACTTCAAACACGATGCACTGATTTTGATCATACCACTTAACACCTTTCCTAAGCCAGCGAACAAAATCACAAAGGATTACAACACAAGGAATCAATTGACAACCAATAATATCGAAAACCCAGCTCCATTTTTGTCACTTGCCTGCTTAAAAACGAAAGACCCAGTTGAACCAACAATAAAAAAGAAGTTAAGATTCCCATCCCCAACTTCTTTGATGCTCAAATCATCAAACCTATTGCTAATCTCATCAGACAAAGCAGGCGTGCAATTTATGTACTCTTATCAAATTTCGTTGTCCAATGGCCTGAACTGCGAGAATGCCATCTCCGATATCTAAAACACGGCCACTGGAGGCGGAAGTGGGGTCCCAGGAGGGAATGGTCGCAATGTAGAGAGATTGACTAATGTGTCGACGTGAAAGCGAGCGTAAGTTGGTTCATTGGACCTGATCGTTTTGTTGTTGGTTGGGTTGACTATTCGGAGAAGTCGAGTTTAGAGCGTTATCTCAATCGCAACTTTCTGCTTGACTTTGATGCCAAAATGCCCCCAAGTGATGATAGTGTACATTACCTGCGTGGAAAAAAGTTCGAATTATTAGCATAATACAAGGTTAAGCGACTGAAATAGCATAGGGGTATATTACACAAAAGATTCGTAGTCGCAACGCCTCCACATTACATCCAAACTACCAGCGTACCACCACAAGAGGTTGAGATTCCAACTCAAATATAATATGCCCGTGCTATCAGATGTCATTTAATGATAGACTTATATCAATTGAGTTTTTATTAGTAGAGTTTTTTTATATAGATCTTTTTTTAGAAGAATATTTCTAAGAAGTTAGTTGACTGTTTAGCTATCATTTTAAAAAAAAAATTTGAAAGAGCTTCATACAGTAGACTGTTTGGCAACATAAAAATAAAAAGTACTTTTAATTTTAATTATATTTTATTTTGTAATAAAAATTATTTGCGCATATAAATATTATTTAAAGTATATTAAACAATATGCAAAGTACAATATATTAATTATTATATAATTTTAAACCATATGAAACATAAATGAAAATATATTTAACCAAATCTTTTATATAGATTATAACATAAGTAAACTAATATCGAAAATAAATATTAAAACATATAAAAAAGGTAAATAATATTATATAGATCCCAAAATAAATATCCAAGTTGAGTAAATAATTAAATACATAATAAATGGGAAGATAGTTTTGTGGGTATTGTGAGAATTATGTGTAAAACATAAGGGCAAAAGAGACTAAAAAATAGGCTCATTAATTGATTAAAAAATATACCTGAAAAAGTACCTTTTTGAGAAGCTCTAAATTTGAGCTTCTTAAAAAGCTGTATTTTGGTTACTAAAAAAGTCATATCTATTAAGAAGTACTTTTTTATTTTACAGTCAAACACTTATTTTTCTTAAAAAAGGCTTTTGTGGTAGAAAAAATTATTTATTGACCTCCCAAAAGTCCATTCAAATAGGCACTTACTCGAAGCTTGGTCCAATATGATTAGATACTTTATGCGAATAACTTTGCATTCTCACTCATGATCGCATAGAAACTGAAGCTATTAATTTGTATTCTTACTATGTTATCAATTGTTTGTTTGATAAACTCAAGCTTCTACTAAAAGGGTTTATTATGCTACAAACTTAATAATATAGTTTTTTTTTCAATTGTCACATTCCTAATTGTTTTGGACCTTAATTTGCACGAGGAAAAAGTGGCTAACTTGACCCTATGCCTTTTCTTGTTGTCAATATTGATCTATGTTAGGCAAAAATTGAAAGGCCAAACTAACTTTTAGGAAAAGAAGACTTTAATTTTTCACATCTTATATATTAGAGAGCTCTTGAATGATTTAATGCAAAGCTTTAACTAATATTAAGGTATTGTATACTTAATCTATTAGGAATAAGATTAAAAGCTTGTACTTTCATCTTATTATTCGGTCCTTATGACATAGAAACATTAGTTTTTCCTTTTTATGTTTTTACAATTTGATTACAAATAGAGAAACCTTTACCAAATTATATTAACTTAATATGTTTTCTCATAACAATTTTATATGCAACAAGGAAATATAGCTGCATCAAATTATTAAAGTATAGGCTAAAGAAGTATGCAACGTAAATCATTAGCTTGTTATGCTTAATTATCTAACATGTGATGATATGTGAACATAACACTATAAGAAAAGTTTGAATTAGCGACGGAAAGTTACCGACGGTAAGAAAATCGTGACCAATTACCGACAAAAATAGTATATTCGTTGGTAATATTGTTTGGAAATATTAGTTTAGCGGCGGAAGTAATATCCGTCGCTAAATTTGAAAGAAAATGTTTACCGGCCGAGATGATCATCGGTAAAAATCATTGTCGATCATCGGCGTCTGCTGAAGGCTTAAATGTTTTTAACTATAAGAAAATGACGTCATTTGATTTTAAATCAATTGATGTCGTTTTGGTGAACTTTAAAACGTTAAAACCTTCACCAACAAAACGACATCGTTTGGTTTAAAGCCAAACGATGTCGTTTTGGTATAATTAAGAAAGTCTATGCTTCATTAACAAACCAGCTGAAGGTTTCAATGTTTTTAACTTCACCAAAAGACTTCATTTTGTTGGTGAAGGTTTCAACATTTTTAAGTTAACTAAAGCGACATCGTTTGATTATAGTTAAAAAAGTCTACGTTTTATTAAAAAAAATGCCGTCGTTTTCCGGCTGAAGGTTTCAACGTTTTTAACTTCACCAAAACGACGTCGTTTTGTTGGTGAAGTTGATAACGTTGAAACCTTCACCAACAAATGACGTCGTTTGGTTTAAAACCAAACAACGTCGTTTTGGTATACTTAAGAACATCTACGCTTCATCAACAAAACAACGTCATTTGGTTTTAAACCAAACAACGTCGTTTTCTGGCTGAAAGTTCCAATGTTTTTAACTTCACCAAAACGACGTCGTTTTATTGGTGAACTTAAAAACGTTGAAACCTTCATCAACAAAATGATGTCGCTTGGTTTAAAACCAAATGACATCGTTTTGGTATACTTAAGAACATCTATGCTTCATCAACAAAACGAACCAAATGGCATTAGTTTTCTAGTTGAAGGTTTCAACGTTTTTAACTCACCAAAAACCAAATGACGTCGTTTTGTCGATGAAGCGTAGGCGTTTTTAAGTATACTAAAACGACATTGTTTGGTTTAAAACTGAAATGCTAGTCTTATTGATGCAATGAATCAAACACTTAACGTGTCTTTACATTAGGCCTAACAAACTAGTAGACCTGACACAAATAAAGGAAAAAAATTCTGCCACTACGGACAACAACCAAATCAGAATAGAGAAAACCAAGGAACCAAAAAATTAGGAACATAAACAACGTTTAGCAATCTCAATCAAAAAAATAATTTTACTGCAGTCAATTAATTACTTTGAATCATTCTCCAACAAAACTTTCATGGTTTGAATTATTTCTTGTACCAAGCTTGTTAATTTGCAGGAAGGCGATCCGTGATATATACAGTAACTCTACCACGAAATGTGCGCATTGGTCTGACAAATATTATTTTCTCAGAAACCACGAGTTTAGAATTAAACAACTAAGTCCATGA
>JAOTAX010000198.1:36607546-36620896 GCA_025629825.1 Erythroxylum guanchezii | reverse complement strand
TTTCCTTTTTACATTTTAACAAACCTCTAAAACCCCACTTGTCTACTAGCCAGACCATCGCTTCCCTTAAAATTGTCTAGGCTTCCTCAAACCCACTTGTCTACTAGAGCGCTTGGTGTCTGCGCAGCTGTCGGAGGTGGAGTGTTTTGAGGCATTGTTCGAGAACGCCCTCCTTATGGACCGTTGTGGAGAAGGGCAAGGCGTCATTAGTCGATTACAAGAGGCTCTAGACCAAGGGTTTAAAACCAGACCGGACCGGTCCGGTCCGGTTCAACCGAAAAAGGTTGACCGCCCGGTTTGTATATAGAGAGGTTATTAAGTAAAACCAGACCGGACCACTGACCGGTTCAAACCTTTTCCGGTCGGACCGATCGGTTCGGTTCCGTTTTTAAAACATTAATTTTTATTGTTCTTTTTATTTAATGCTTTTATGTCATTATTATTTATTATATGATGAGATCGTAATATTTTAAATATTTTATATTATTATTAATTTTATACATATATGATGATTATATGATTTTTCTATATTAATTATAGTTATTATTTATATGTAAAATATTGAAAATTTTTGTTAATAAAAATAAATAAATTGTTGTTATTTTAAATTTTAAATTATAATTTATAGAAATAGGATTGATGGAAAATTAGACTATTTTATAAATTTTAAAAAACTCAAAAACTATTTCATAACAATTTTGGCTTGCTACTTTAATTATTTAAAACAATTTTCTACATTTGTGAAACATGTTCCAGATTCTAACAAACCTGATGAAACGCGCTTGACACAGCGCGTGCGATAACCATAAAACTTTTAAGACCGTACACTCCAACCCTATCTAATTCGGAGTTCCAGTAACGGATATGCTGCTAATCGTCTTTGCAACGGTTCTCGCTCTCTTCGTTATCGGAGATTCCAAGGCCGTCGATGTCATTACAAAGCGCCGATCACCGGAAGACACTTTGTGCAATAAGCTCATCGAACCTGCCGGTTATCCTTGCACTGAACACACTGTACTGTTTCTATCTCATTCTTGTGTGTTATGTACAGAGTAAATGATTAATATCGATGGGTCTCCTATAAATTGTTGTCAATTGCATGCTAGATTCAAACAAAAGACGGTTACTTGCTGGCTCTTCAACGCGTGTCGTCGCCTAATGCGAACCTACGAGCAAGGCCTGGACCTCCCGTGTTGCTTCAACATGGACTCTTTATGGTGAGCTTCTTTTCTATTTTTCTGACTATTTCAATGATGAATATTTGCCATTATAATAATTTGTTCACAGGAAGTTTTGGATTTCTCTTTTTTTGGTTACTCGTTTTAAGTTGCAATTTTTTTTTCAATTCTTGGAACTGGTATTGGGATGCCAGTTCCTAGTCGGTGTCTGGAAAGGAGTACATTTTACAGATGGTATCATAACCTAAAAAGTAAGGATTGGAATTGCTCTTATGTCTATCTAAATATATAAACAAAATGAAATGTGCAATAGGAATTTAATGGTCAATGGTGAATTAAAACTAGGTTTTCTGACATCATCAGATCTTCATATTGCCCCATACTTTTATGTACATAGGCAGGTGACGCTTGGTTTTTGGATTCGCCGGAGCAGTCACTAGGGTTTATCCTAGCGGATGAGGGCTTTGATGTATGGGTTGGAAATGTGCGTGGGACATTTTGGAGTCATGGACATGTTTCCTTGTCAGTGAGAGACAAGGTAGGTAAAGAATATAGAAATTATGCATTCTCTTTTTTACTCCGTAACTTGTGATTTTTGTTATTCAATATTTGGCGGAGGACCTGAAATTGTATGCAAAACGTCCTTCGTATATGACAATTTATCCATATCACGGTCGAGTGGGAACACTGATAAGCATCTATTTTTTTCCTGAAGGAATTTTGGGACTGGAGTTGGCAGGAATTAGCAATGTATGACCTTGCACAAATGTTACATCATATAAATTCAACAACAAACTCCAAAGTTTTCCTTGTTGGACACTCACAGGTCTTGCATCTCACTGCTTATGTCTGTTTACAAGTGTACACAATCATCTAAGTGTGCATTTTATTATTTCACTCAATCTGTAGGGGACAATTATGTCTTTAGCTGCTCTCACACAGCCAGGTATAGCAGAAATGGTAGAAGCTGCAGCTCTGCTTTGTCCGATATCATACTTAGAACATATAAGTGCTCCACTTGTTCTTAGAATGGTTGGTTTTCATCTGGATCTGGTGAGCATATTTGACATTCTCCAGAATAAGTTACACGAGCAGTTCCTGCTGACCTGATCATCTCATAATTTCGTTTCTCACAGATGGTACTTGGAATGGGCATACATCAATTGAACTTTAGGAGGTTTAATCATTATCTTTCTCTCTCTCTATCTCTCCGGTTTTGACTTAGTCTTACTCATTCTGTGGTACTCTTTATATCCAGTGAATTCTTAATTAACCTTCTGGATTCCATGTGCGATGGTCACTTAGAATGCAATGACTTGCTAACTACCATAACAGGTCCTATCTCTCTCTCTGTCTTTCTCACACACACACAAAAGTTCGTTATGTCTGTTGTACAACTTCTTCTCTACACGTTTTTCATACTACAAGCAGAGATTTTTCTTGGATATTAATGCTATTGACTTGTGGTTCCTTTATCTTTTAATATAATTTTTAAACTATTCTTAAATTTTGGAAACTTTTGTAGTTATATTGATCCCTTGTCCATTATTTTTCCGGCAATATAACCCCAAAATATTGACTTGGTAGAAAGCCCTAAATAAAACTTCACCCGTCCAGAACAAGGTCCATCGAAGTCTTCTTTTGGTTCCATCAAGAAATCTGGAATAGTTGTACATTGATTTTTTGCCATTAACCCTGTGAGAAAATCTAGTTTGGTGGGTCATAAAGTTGTATCCTATAGAGTAGAGGTGATAAAATTCCTGTTTAATGGATTAAACAGAAGATATATGATTCTCGATTGCTTCAATTTTTTGCCTTTTCTCTTCTTTAATAATTTTTGGGGTTCTTATTGTGTGTTTTAATGTTTCAGGGAAGAATTGTTGCTTCAATAATTCACGTGTGAATTCCTATCTTGAGTATGAACCTCACCCATCGTCTGCAAAAAATTTGCACCATCTTTTCCAGAGTATTCTCCAAACACATCCTTTCTGCTCTTATTCATGCAAATGAAGTAAAGGGCATAAGTTCTGTATTCAGAGTAATTGTTTTTGATTCATTTTGTTATAATCAGGCTATTTATCTGCTTTTGATTCTGTTGAGTTATCATAAGCCAACTTTTTTGTTTCTTTTTTAATTTGTGGTGATTGGTTAAAAAGGAACTATGGAGTTCGTAAGGTAATCAAGTTAGGTGACATTTTCCTTATTTCTTTTTTTGTTTTCTTCTTATTTCTTTATTGTTTTCTTTCTCATCTTTCCTTAATGGTTGTTTATTAAACAGGATATGATTCTGTGCTAGTCGATTATAACTAAGTTATTTTGTTTTCCTTTGCCAATGTTTGACAGTGATCCGTAAGGGTAAATTTGGCCAGTATGATTATGGAATAATCAAGAACCTTAGACGTTATGGTCAGGTTGAACCCCCAACGTTTGATCTTAGCCGCATACCCAAGAAGTTGCCAATATGGATGGGCTACGGGGGTCATGATGCTTTAGCAGATGTGTCAGACGTGGAGCACACTCTTGAGGAGCTGCAATCCAAACCTAAGTTGCTGTATTTGGAGAACTATGGTCACTTAGACTTCATTATGAGTGTACAAGGAAAGGAGGATGTGTTCAACCATATGATTGAATTTTTCAGGTCATTGGGAAAGTCTAGCTCTCTCTGATGGTTAAAGCTGTGGATGTAATCTGCTGATTAATTGTATGCATATGTTGTAAATGCCAATTATGTTGTAATTCATTTTCATGCTTGTAAAGGTGATTACCTAGAAATATCATGAATTAATTATGTTGTCTTAAATTTTCATGGACATAGTCTAGTCCGCACAAAATACGGAAGTCGATGTCTTGTTATCTGGGCAGATTTTCTGACAGAAGTTACATGTTTATTTGTTTATATTCTGACCACTATTTTTCTAGGATGAAAGATGAAGTTCTATTGGGAGGAGTTACAGGCCAGGTTGGCATCAAACAATTAATTCTGGACCCTGTGGAGGTGGAAAAGCCATTCAACTAGACCTGTATTCGAAAGACGCGAAAGGCGTATAAGAGATAGCTAATTCAGTGAGTTGTGCTTGTCGTGATGTAGCCATAACTTGCATTCCACTGTATTTTGGTGTGTATGTCCTTTCTTACCTGGAAATGATTATGAAAATAATTCATTTCTCTGTTTTTCTTGGGTTTCCATGAATGGTTTTGCCCAATGTTATGAGTACCGTATAGTATTGGTCGGTATTGTACCAGACTAAAATTGGTACGGTACCAGGAGTTGGTGGTACCGGATTTAAATATCAGTCGGTACAAATACTGGCCGGTACCAAAAATTTTAAAAAATTAGGAGATTTTTTTACAAAATTTTCAAATTTTCCCTTCCTCCCTCTTACCTTTACTTTTCCTATTTTTTTCAAAGTTTTTAAAATAATAATAAATATTTTTATTACTAATAATAATTATAAATTAAATAAAACTTAAAAATAAATTATTTTTTATCAATAATAAATTATTTTTATTTAAATTTTTAATATTTTATATAATATTTATTAATAAAGTATTAATAAAAATATTTTATTTTTTTAAATAAATAATTTAAAATTATTATTTATAAACTAATATTTATTTTATATATTTATAATTATTAAATCAAAATTTATTTGAAATTTATATATTTTAAAAATGTCTTTTAAATTTAATTATATTGATTAATAATTATTAACTAATTTTATATATTAAATTAAAATTATGATTATGTTTAATTAAATGTAAAATGAAATGGAACGTGAAAAAATAACAATTCTAAAAAATTAATTTAAAATTTTGATAAAATGGAAAATAATTAATAATTCAAAATCTTGAATTATTTTCTTTATTTTACAATAAATTATTATATTTAGATAATTATTATATATAGATATATATTATATATAGAATTAGAATATAATAAAGATATATATAAACTAAAACTGTACAATTGTACAATATAATAATGGACTATTTTATAATTTTTTAAAAAATTAATAGACTATTTTATAAATTCAAAAAATTATTCAAAATGGTACCCGATATTAACCGATATTAGTATAGTACTGTACTAAAACTCAATTCGATATTAAATTCCGTATGATATTCGTAACATTGGTTTCGCCCATAAAGTATTGCTTTGACAAATGTTTCGGAACTATTGAATGAACAGTCTTCTTTAAGCTCTCGTTTGTAGCATATTCAAACTATTTCTGATACGCATGTATGGGAGGAATGGGGTTGGATGGGCTTGAGAATTGATTATTTCTTCAAATTGTCCACTTACGTTTTTGTTTTCACTTCTCACCGTGGGTTTTTATTCTTACTTTGTTTTGTCTTTTTTCGTCGACCTATTAAAACATCATTTCTATACATTTAATAAAGATCAGTGATGGAATAACATCAATTGATGTGAACTAATGCTATGAATTCATTTAGAGACCATAATAATAAACAATACCCTGAGACAACATCTGACTGAACATTTTACTGAAATATAAGGTTTGAGATCATAAAAAAGGAAAAATAAAAGAAAAAAATTCTTAAGAATTATTTGAAGACTGACATCATTATCATCATAATAATAACAACAACAATTGAGTCAAAAATATTAATAAACTAAGATAAGAATAAACAAAATTCAACAACAATAATAATAGAATAAAATAAAAGGTAATACTAATAATAAGATAAATATAAAATACAAAATAAAATAAATAATAAAATAAAGATGAAAGAGGTAAAGAAAAAAGAATAAAATAAAAGATAAAATAAGTAAATAGATAAACAAGCAAAATGATTTACGGGGGAAGTACTATAGGTAAAAATGTTCAAGATAAATATAAGATATAGAAATCGAAGGAAAAGATTCAAAAGACCTAAAAAAAAAAGAGCAAGATCCTTCTAGCAAGATTCTTTACTCATACTATAGTTTGTTAAAGTTTTCTTATTGAGGGTTAAATCTTTAGTAAGTTCTAGTAAAGATATATAATTGATAGTCACCTCCTTTCAGCTCTCTTGAAGACTTCATTTTTTTCTCTTACAGTCTTTAAATATAATCTTTTCATATTTCTTCATTAGGGCATCAAGATATCTCTTCTTAATATATCTGAATCACTGAAATCTTGTCTCCCTTAATTTACCAACAATGTTAGTCACTTTCAATTTGTCTCTTATCAATACATTTTTTTACCTTATCTCTTCTTGCAAAAATACACATCTAACGGAGCATTATCATATTTGTTACTATTAACTTATAATTATGCACCTATTTAATGGTCACTACATTAAGATTTATAGGACTAGCTAGTTTGTCACTATAGTCTCCTTCCAACTCTTCTCTGATTTCGTACTCACACGCATATTCATCATATTCTTCCTCGTCTTCTTCTCCCATCATGTGAAAACCTCTATTACGACATTCATAAGCAAAGTGACCCCTCTTATTGCATCATAAGCACTTCTTGTTACTAATGCATTTTCTCATCCCAATCTTAGTTACGACTTTGCATTTAGGTTTAACTCCTTAAGAAGTTTAGTAGTTGTTCTATAGTGCAAATCTCAATGCAATAGGTGTTGGTTTAAAATTTTGCACCATTATAGTTCTCTTTATACTAAACTTCATGACTTGACTTTGAAACTTTTTAGTTACTTGTTGTCCTAAGTATTGTTCCACTCTTAAAGCTAATTGATATACATCGTCAAGGCTATAATCATCTAAATTATCAACTCCTTATGAATTTCGACCCTTAAGCCAATTTTGTAGTGAGATATAATTTGTCGTTCTGACTCCATTCCTTCACATCAGATAAAAAGTTTATCAGATACTTCCATATACTCAGTTACCGACATAATCCTTGGTTTAAGAGTTGCAATTTGATATTGGAGATCTTCTTGATAATGAAATGGTAAGTATTTTCCTGGTAACTTCTGTTTCATCTCTACCCAATCTATAATTGATAGTTGGCCTCTACCAATTTCCACTAGATTTTAGCGTGTCTAAAAAGCTTTATCTTTGCGAATTGAACTTTTCTATCTTCTGACATCTAGAACCAGTCAAAAAAATCTTCCACTTCTGCTATCCAATCTAAAAACAGGTGTGGATTTATCTTTCCTACAAAATCATAGGCTTCAGCATGAACTTTTTAAATAATGTCATCAAGTTCGTTGTGTATTTCAACTCTATCGTGGCTTCTAAATGCTTACATACGCTCTCCTTGTGATTTTGGTTTGGTTCTTTGTCTTGAATCTCTCGGAAGACTTTGATTTCCTAAACCCATTCATTGTTAATTAGTTACCCTCTTTATCTTGGATTTCACTTTCTCCACCCTTAACATCAAGCGAAGTTTATTGTCTGATATTATTTTCTATACCAGTTCTTAGAGCACCTTGTGATTGAGGGTCATTAAGGTCTAATCTTTCTATAACTCTTAAAAGCATTTCATCTTGCTCTTGGTCACTAAATATTCCTCTATATTCTATTTTGCTACGTCTCACCATCGTGAACCAAAAGCTCTAATACCAAGTTGATGTAGGACAAATAGAAAAATTATTAACTAGTAGCTAAAACTCACAAAACTAGAAATATGACTAGCCTTAGGGTTTAATATGGATGAAAGTTAAGATTTTGGTTGCTAGAATTTTGTAGTGAACACAAAGAGTAGAAGGTAGAAAACTAGGAATCACTCCTAAGATCTAAGAATCACTTTTAAAAGAAAGCATCACACATTCTAGTTGAAAACTCAAGTTTGCATAAAATTTTCTTATTGCTTGTTATTGAAGGTTTAAATACACACATATTTATACAGAAGTTTTTAGAACTCTTTAGTAGGCAAGAGTTCCTAACAAATTTAAATTACATTCTAATAAAATTTTTTATAAATCTTAAACAACTAGGATAATATATATATATATATATATATAATAACATATTTTTGGGTAAACCACCGGTATCCGAACTCACTGGGCCGATTAATCAGATTCGGGGCGTAGTCACAGTTAAGGCTCTTTGCCCCTCCCTGCGGGTGTGTTTAGTGGGGATCGAACTCGAGAGCTCTTCCCACAAGCTCAGCCTGCGCAGCCAACTGAATCACAACCCGTAGGTATAGAATAACATATTTGATTACTATTACTTCCTATCTAATAAGGAATCCTGATGCAATCTAAAATTTAAACCTTATCTTTGAAGTCAACTTAATTAGCAATCAACATTCCATCAAATTAAAGCTTGTAATTGACTAATCTTTTATCTTTTATTTCTTTTATAAACTTTAAATTCTTTTGCATCACCCTCGATATTGCTTCTGTTTCATGGCATCACTAATTAATTCCACCATTCTTGAAGCATCTTGTGTCAACTTTTAAGACCTTGGTAGTGATTCCTAGTTTGTTACCACAACAGTCCTTCAAAATGATGCGTAATTGAAGGAAGAAGGTTCTTGCTTGTTTAACCATTAAATGCAATTTCACATCTCAATTCCTGTGTCTTGGTAATCCTCATCACCAAGAGGGAATAGAGGACCTATCCAGTGAATGGGACAGGGCTCGGACATGGAGTATCTAGCATCTTTCTCGAACTCAAAGAATTAATTGAGTCCGTAGAACCCACATGTACGCACTTCTTCATGCTTCGTGCATGTAAAAGAATTTGGGGAAATGGATCTGAAAGGAAGAACATAACATAAGAAGCAAGTCTTCAGTCCTGGTAATTGAACACCCATTTTAGGATTTGTTAAGTTGGCAATGGATTGAGCTTGTTGTAGAACCGATTGTAAACGGCACAAAGTGAACACGCTGAATCCAAAATATCTACTACTTATAAGAGTGGATATTTTATTAAGAAGTATACATCACTCTAATTTTTTAAAGATGATTCTTCAAAAGAAACAACAACCAGATCGTGAAAGCCCAAAAAAAAAAAAGATGTTTCAATTATAAGTATATAATTCTCAGTTTCCTAATTTTCATACTTCGTGGAATGACCCTCACAAACTGAAAAAGCTATGCCATTAAGAATTAATGATGTTGAAGTTGCCTATCACACATTTCAATCGTACTAGGTGTTAAGGAGTTTTAGATGTTATTTACACTTTCCAGTACACGTTAGAAACGACATGAATAATTCATGGCCAAGCCCACACAAATGGGAAACAAAGGAAGAGCCAATAGCGTCTATAGCCAACGATGCCAATCCAAGTAATCCAATCACATCTTTCATCAAAAAGATTCAAAGATAATGGATTAACGACTTCGACAACTATATATGCTGACACAAATTTTCTGATCATACTTAGTTCACATTCTATAATCATAATACAGAATATCAAGTACCTAATTATACTAACATGGATAGATCATAGTACAATGGCAATGATGTTATCTATATAGACTAAGCGTTGAAACAGAAGAGAGAATTAATGGTTTCGTTCCGTTTTACAAACACAGTATCATTGTGCTACTGGTTCTTTCGACTAACATTCTTGTGGCCATTCCCTGGAATAGGACCGGAGTTCTTGACGTCTGCTATAGCTTGGAGATCTTTGTACTTGTGTCCAACACCAGGACTTGGCCCTGAATCCTTCACTTCGCCATTAATAGACAAAGTCCGAACTACACCTTCAGGCTTATCTCTAACAACATCGCCGGCCAACCTTGAACCACTAAACCTTCGTGCTTCAACTCCTTCAAGCAACGTTGTGGTTAACGAGATCACGGAACACAGAAGGAGAAAACAGATGACTTTGCTTGTGTTATTTTCCCTACTCATGTTAGAAATGTTCCGTATTTTCACCAACCTTCCCTTTTTTTTTTTTTTTTGGTGAAGTAGCTTCGTGCACAACAAATGGCACTTTAGGGTTCTATTTATAATGGCTGCAAGGTTGAGGTGAGGTTTGGGGAATTGTTTGACTAAAATGGTATGCTATCATTCAAAGGCATATGAGAATTTAGAAGCTAGAAGTCATTGACTTGCCGCGACCTTTGGTTCATGGTATGCGGAACCATCAAGGCAGTTTCTTCGGAGAGTGAACCTCTCGGTAAAATAAAGGATGGCCAAGTGATCTAAGTTCTAACATTACAAGCAAAAGTCAAGATCATGATTTTTAGTATCGTTACGTTGTTAATTCATTTAAAGTAATAAAAGCCAATTTGTTACATTTTGCAACGTGTCCAGCCTCCCATTTGGACAGCAACTTTCAGTCTAATTACTACCGTACCAATTCATGTGTCTGTGTGTGCATAATTTTGATATAGCAGAAAAATAAAGAATCCAATTTAGATTAAAGAAAAAGAGATAGAATTATGGTGGGAATTACCTATCTCTCAGTTAGATATGAACTTGGCCTAAAAGATTGGATATAAGTAACTTTCCTGATCTCATCGGGAGTTTCCAACAGTAGAAAACAGAATTTCCTAGACCATCGAGATGATCTAAATGATGCATGAAAGATAGCGACAACCACAATAAAAAGTTAGAGAGATATGGGAATGCTGTAGTATATAAATTTGGTTCATGTAAGTAATGTGGTGGACTGATTGACATGGTGAATCTTTAGTCATCATAAGTTGATTCTATTCTTGCAAGAAAATAATCCGCTATTAATGGTTTAATAGCAAACCTGGTAAAGAGAGGAAATTATGACTTTTCTCTTTGTTAACACTTCAAATTTTGATAAATATTATGAATACAGAATTGATATTAGTATCAGATTTAACTTTAATATAGTATAGTATCGAAATTGATCAATATCAAATACTGTTTCTTGAATTTTTAAAAATTACAAAATAATATTACTCTAATTTGGTATGTGTATCGATTAATATTGAATATCGGTTTTTGAATTTTTAAAAATTATAAAAATATTTCTTCAATTTCAAAAATTATAAAATAACCCTGTCAATATTTGCTAATCAAATACTTAAAAGCTTATTTTCAGTTATTGATGTGATTATTAAAATATACAAAAAGCTTTCTATTCCTTTTTCTCTTTTTATTTCTTTAATTATTATTAGAAAAGAATATAATTCATACATATTGATTTTGTAGTAGAATCTAACATCACAGGTTAAAGCTTTTTATTACTTAATTAAACTTTTGATTTCAATTATTACTTAAAGCATATTCATATAATTCTTAAATGAGCAATTTTGAATTATTATCACATTTGAAAATATTAATGGTTAAATTTAGTGACTCTTAACTTTAATTACTTTAACTTGGAATTGAATGTTTAACAAAAGACAAGATATAAGTTGTAATCTTACCTAGGGGTGGTGAACTGATGGCTACTCTGGTGACATTGGGGGCTTGAAATGAGAGAAAGGCAGAAGAATGGCAGTGGCTGAGGACGAAAGGCTTAAGAAATTAGGCTTAGAAAATTTTATCTTTTTTTAATTAAGTCAGAAATTAGGTTTAGAAAATTATATCTTTTTTTAATTAAGTCCTCCACTTTTTAAAATTTACAAATTTCAACAGTATCTAATTGATACTTTTGTTTTTTAATGACATCGACCTTATTATGTTCTACGTTTCAATACAGATTTTTGGCCAGTATAGTATAAAACACAAAACTTTAATTTTGACATTTCTTATGGTCTGATTTGATTTAATATTTAGGTAAATTACATTTTAAATTTTGAACTTTTATTAATGTGGTAATTTTAATCATAATTACTACAAGTATCAACCAAATATCTAGTCCTTTAATTTATTGCAATAATAATAAATCTTCTACTTTAGACATGAGCTCGTGAAAGTAGGAAACAGAAAATATCTATTTTAGTTTTATCATCAGTTATGTTGACCTCTTTATATAGTTGACATTTAAAATAATTTAAAATATTAAAATAAAATAATTCTTTTTAAGTTTTGAGGTGAATTTCAGCTATGAATTATTTCTGACGTGGAAAGACTTCTATAGAATCATCTATTTTGATTAACCATCAGCTTCCATGCAAGCAATATATACAGCAAAGGAAGAATTAAAAAGATTTAGAACAAAGTTGAAAAAAAAAGAAGTAAAACTCATTCCCAAGTTGTGTTAATGCCAAAAATATTAGAAAAATGAAGCCTATTCTTTAAGGCTTCAATTGTAGTTAGCACCAAATCTTTCAATAGAGAGCTTCTCTCTTACCCAGTTGATAGTTCCTCATTGATGTTCTTCATCCTTTGTCGTAAGCTATCTTTATTCAACATACCTTTATAATCCTTTCTTTATTACTGCTCCATCATCCTTAACCCCTTCACCGCGGCCTTCCACATTATGTTCACTTCCCTTATCGTGTTTAGCAAAGGTAAGGAAGCCTTACAACCATCAAAGCTTTTTTTTAAAATTCCAATATGGGTAAAATGATCTAAAACCCCACCATAGCTCCAACCAAATCCTTAGATTCCTTTCCTCCATTTCCCTCACGCCCTAACTTATCTGCTGAACTTTCTCTATAAGATCAACAAGAGTCTCCATGTCTTACTAAAGCACCGTGCCCCTAATACTCAAAATATATAACTACACCCCATATTGGTTAGGCAATGACTATAGCTCAAAAATACTAAAATAGCAAAAAAGACCTGGTGTCAAGTATTAAACGACTCTCAAGGATCCAACATACTTTTGTTTTCCCACTTGAAAGAAAAGATGTCTAGGAGGTTGTTACTCCCCCGATGAGGTCCTTTAGGGTAGAATGGCCCAAGAGAAATCTTCCTTGGACGAATTTGTCCTAGATAAGAAGTTAACCTTCCCTCCAATTCATGCCCAGGCCTACAGAACATAGAAAATGTTTGGATTAGTTGATGTTCTCGTTACAGATGAAGACAACTTCATTTTCATGTTTGCCTCTAAAGTTGATGCACAAAGAGTTTTAGACTCTAGTATGTGGATTTTAATAGCATGTCAAATTTTCTTCAAAAATGGCAACTATAAGTGTTATCTCATGATATTAAAAATAAAAGGATACCATTATGGATATGAAAATTCATAGGAATGGACGAGCCAGCTGCCACACTCAGGAGAATTAGCTATGTAAGGATTTATGTTCTAACAAAAGCTATATCATCCCTTTTGGACTGTATCCTAATAATGAGACTAAATGTCTAGGGACATCTGTATGAAGACTCCATGTAAGTCACTTATCAATGGAGACCTAATACATCACTTAAAAG
>JAOTAX010000198.1:36515561-36531918 GCA_025629825.1 Erythroxylum guanchezii | reverse complement strand
AACCAAACACAGGTTTATTAATACGTTAGGAATAGGGTGGGAATAGAATATCTATTCCCTTGTACCAAACACGCTGTAAGTCCTATAGAAATTATCAACATTTAAGATAAATGCTCTCAAAATCATGTTAATAACATAGAGTAAATAGCACTTATCAAATTCTCCCACTCTTAAACATTTTTCTTATCCTTAAGCAAATCAATCTCATTACTCTTATCTTAAATATGTAACAACTTTAGAAAAGAATTTAGTAAATCAATCATATCAATTATGATTTTCGATTATAAATAACTTCAGAGCTCCGTAATGTCTTTTTATTAACATATGTAAAAGGATTTGATTTTGTAATCTACTTCATTTTGGTTGATTTACTCTTAAGTTGGATAATTTAAAAGTTAAACCTTATGGTAATCTGAATGAATATCGGGTAAAATAGGATTGGATGAAAGATTTAAGAAGATATGACTATCAAGCTATCAACATTTGGTTGGTGTAAATTGTAGTAAATTTTCTTCTCTAAGTATATGAAAGTGAGTTGTCATTATAACATAAACTTCTTTAATTATTTAAGGAAAAACTAATTAAAAAGTAACAAACCTTTTTAAAAATTTTTACTTTAGTATTTAATGTTTTAAAAATTTTAATTAAATGTCTAAAATTTTAGAAATCAAACAACTTAGTTTAAAAACTTGTATATGTTAATATTTTGTTAATATAGCTGATGAAATATCATAAAAACTAATATTTAGAAGGACTGCACGACTCTACATCTTTGTCAACACGATTTCTGAAACCCCTGTAGCAAGCGCATACCGATAATATATTCAATGGCCATTTGGTTCCTTTGGTTCCTAGCTTTAATGGCCATTTGGTTCCTTTTTTCTCTATTATAGTTTATGATTTGTCATTTCGTAATTTTAGTTTATAACAAAAATAAAAATCTATTTGATTATCAATTCAACGTAGTTATATAATTTTATTGTTAATAATAATTAAATAATGAATAAATTTTAGATATTAACTAATTTTATAAATAAATATATTTTATTTTACTATCTCATATGATATCTATTAATAATAAATTATTTATATTTATTAAAACAGAAGTTATATAAGTAAAAATTGTAAAATTATTTATTTATTAATGTTTTTGAACTAATTTACTTACAATTAAAATATTTATTTCATAAATAATTACTTTAAAATTTGTAATTCATATATTTTAAGTTCAAATTATATATTTTATATAATTATTACATTTAAAAACAGTTTTACTTTCCAAAATAAAATTTTATTTCCAATTTTAAACTTATAATAAAATAATTAAAATAAATTTAATAATTATTTTATTTTTAATTTTTATTAATAATTAGCATTAAATGATTAGATTATATATTGAATTAAAAATAAAATTAATTATAATAAAATAAAAAATAAACTAAAATAATTATAAAAATTAAACACAAAATAATGCCAATTAGCTGTCCCTAGATTCTGCAGGTAGAATGTCAAATTCATGCGTTATTTGATTCCTTTTAAGGGCCGTTGTGGAAAATGTGATTACGTTATAGTCCCATAAACATACTGTAGTGCAAATAATGTTTATGCCTCCATTGGCTCACCTACCAAAAAGCCCCGAGGAAATGAAAGTATTAATGGTGATGGAAGCAAAGTATGCCCGCTCACCCACCCCAATCACCTAACGCAGTCTGAGCCTCTAGGTCCAACTGCTGAGATGTCATGTTGTGGCTTAGCCAAGTAAGCTTTTGCTTTCACATCCTGTCCTTATTGTATATAAACACCATCGCATAGTCCTTTATTTAGTGCCACAAATTCATCTTCCTCCCTTTTCCATTGTTCATCATTCATCTTGGGAAATGGGTGGCCTTGCAACTGAAAGAACAATTGTTGGATGGGCAGCAACAGACCCATCTGGGATCCTATCTCCTTATACCTACGCCCTGAGGTTATTTTCATATGATCTCATACTTTATTACATACATTTGTAGTAGTACTATTAATGGCCTCTCTCTATAATCTTATGCTTTTCTGTGTAGAAACCCAGGTCCGGAGGATATTTTTATCAAGGTTCTCTGTTGTGGAATCTGCCACACTGATATTCACCAGGTCAAGAATGATCTTGGCATGTCACATTATCCTATGGTCCCTGGGTATAAACTCATCTATGACTCTGTTATCTTTAAGACATTGGAATATTTTCTCGTGAGCTTTACTGCTTTCGCATTCTAACTGTAATAACTGTTCTTACGGATGAATAGCCATGAAGTTGTGGGTGAGGTGTTGGAGGTTGGATCAGCTGTGGCCAGTTACCAGGTTGGGGACGTCGTTGGTGTCGGCGCTGTGGTAGGTTGCTGCAGAGAGTGCAGGCCATGCAAATCTGACAACGAGCAATACTGCAACAAGAAAATCTGGTCGTACAATGATGTCTACTCTGATGGTAAACCAACACAAGGAGGCTTCGCTGAATCTATGGTGGTTAATCAAAAGTAAGGATTCGAACTTTCTCACTTTTGCGTTCACAGTTTGCATAACTATCTTATTCTATAAATAGAAGAGGAATGAGTAGGATTAAAGAACCCATCTTTGAATAAGAGTGTGTGGGTTATTAAATTGAGTGGATGACAAAAACTTGTACTTCTATTCATGAAGTTTTGAGCTTTACACAGATTTGTAGTGAAGATACCGGATGGTATGTCACCGGAGCAAGCAGCGCCTCTATTGTGCGCTGGGGTAACAGTTTACAGCCCACTGAAACACTTTGGACTGAAGCAGAGTGGACTAAAAGGAGCCATATTGGGGCTTGGAGGAGTTGGGCACATGGGAGTGAAGATAGCAAAAGCCATGGGACACCATGTTACTGTAATTAGCTCTTCTGATAAGAAAAGAGAGGAGGCGTTGGAGCATCTTGGCGCTGATGAGTACTTAGTTAGCTCAGATGCAGCTAAAATGCAAGAATTTGCTGACTCTCTTGATTATGTTATCGACACTATTCCCGTCTTCCATCCTCTGGAGCCTTACCTTTCTTTGTTGAAACTTGATGGGAAGTTGATCTTGATGGGTGTTATCAACACCCCGCTTCAGTTTGTTACACCTGTGGTCATGCTTGGTGAGTATTTTCTCATTCATTCTGCTTGCAAAATCCCATAAAGATAAGATCCTGTTTTTGCTCAGTTTTGGTGTTCTTGTTAACACTTGTGCTGTTTCAACTTGTAGCTTTTGTTCCCTTATAATTGACCATGTTATTGATTGTTTCATTCCTCGACGAAAGACTACCCTTCCATTAAACCTGACTACCATTTGTGTAGAAAGTTGAAAAGTTCCAGTCCAGTAGTCGCTCTTGTCATTAATTTGATTAAACCCTATTGTCCAATTAAGAAGAGAAGAAGCTAATGTACTTTCTTTCTTGCTGACTTTTAATAGGGAGAAAGACCATCACGGGGAGCTTCATTGGAAGCATGAAAGAAATAGAGGAAATGCTTGAGTTCTGCAAGGAAAAGGGGTTGAGCTCTACGATTGAGATGGTGAAAATGGACTATATAAACACTGCTTTTGAGAGGCTGGAGAAGAATGATGTGAGATATAGGTTTGTGGTGGATGTTGCTGGCAGCAAGCTTGATCAATAAGAAGTTATCCATCCAATGTTACCACACTCAATACAAAAAGTCTTACTTTATTATAATGAAAGGCCTTACCGTTCTCTCTTTCTCTGCTTATTTTTCTCCAAAATCAATGCCTTCTGGATTTGTGGGTTCTGATGGTTCAATCTTCTACAACTTCGTCTCCTGTGAAAACGAAAGATACCTACCGTTACCCTTAGCATTAACAGTTGCTCATTTACAGGCGGACTTTTTGTTGACTTGTTAATGCGTCTCGAGGATGTATTATTCTCTTTCAAAAGTTTATATCCCAAGAAAATTCCAACTAGATTTAATGGTGCAAAAGCAGTGGATACATATCCTCTCAGTTGAGGTTAATTAGCAGCCACACTTTTCAGCTTTATCTATCACTCTTTATGTGATAAGAATAAAACAATGACGATGGATAATGGATTTTAGAACCTGCTGCCAAGCAACAATCGAGTTCTGCTTTTGATTATGTTATCCAATTAATCATCAAATGATCCATCTAATCAATTGATGTTAAAAACATTATAATGTTAATTTTTGTGGCCCACAAAACCACAAACCAAAAACCAATATCTTCTTCCTTTCCCACAAACCACAAACCAAAGGCAAAAACCAATATCTTCTTCCTTTTCTATCTGCTGTAGTAGCCAATACAAGCCATGTTTGGTTGCTTCTTGCCTCTGTCTTAATTCCTTAAATTTGGATTCCTTCTCATCTCTACCCTCTCACTTTTAAACAAGATGTAACACGACCAAGTGAAGACGGCGATTGGCATATTCATTTATTAGGTGGAATTAGTTTAAATGTACCTTTCAAGATAAGATGTGTGGGATTGAAGCTTATTCTTAACCAAAATTACTTTCCTTACATTTCCTGCAAAAATAGGTTAAACTTTTGACTATTACCAAATCCAGGCAACGTATTTTTAGCTTTATGTTATTATGGAAGATATCATAAGAAGCGTGGATATTGCAACTTGGCCAATTTCCTGAACCTTTATCTGTTAACTAGTAACTTGGTTTGTAATGTACCTACCAGGTAATCAACCACAAGAAACACCAAATATCTGTCGTCGTTGTTTTAGATATGATGGAATACTTAAGATAGCCAAGAGCTAATAGCGGCAATGACCTGCGACCTTTATTGTCAGCAAGTGAATTATATATATCATTGGTAGGTTTCCATTATCACAAGAACATGCGACCTTGTTTACCTACTTTGTCCATCAGAAAATTGAGATGATAGTTTCATATGTATGTCTGAATTTTTCCTAGGTTAAGACAGAAAGTCCACCAAAGAAGCAATTGCTTAGGAAACACTCTGGTTATCATTTCTCAATATGCGTCTACAAATTCGACTGCTTATGCTACTTTTCTGCCTTGGTACCAGCAGAACGCAAGAAATTTCCTTTAGCATGAAGCAAAGGAGTTAGTCAATCAAATTTTCCAACAACCATTTTTTCCAATGTGAAGGATATTGCAATGATGTTATGAAGGTCAAATGAAGGTGCAAACAAATAGTAAGTCATCTTCCCAACAACCAAGCATACTTGAGGGAATTGTTGGCTTATTACAACTGAACTGATCTTCAGACAATGAACAGCCAGTTGCAATTCCAATTCTTACAAGTGTTCTAAGCAATTGAACAAATGAAAATAGAGTGAATTACAAATCGCATAAGGAATCTCCTCAAGTGTTAAAGTAGAGATTCGCCTTACATAAACGTGCGCTTCCAACAACTAACTTGACCCAGAAAGAGTCCTACCATCTTATACAAGTATTTTCTTTAAGGGTCATTTGGATTGGTTCACTTAATACCAAATCGGGTGTTTTTAATTTTGGCAACAAAATCATCAGGTCATTAACTACATAAGATTTGGTAAGGTCACTAACTACATAGGATTTAGTAAGATAGTGTCATCTGTTATCTTATTCAACAAATCTGCCTTATCATCAACTACCAGCTCTTGAGATACCAAATCAGTGAGAACTCAGTGGAATTATGGGGTATTTAAAAGTTGAACACGTAGTTTCTGATGAGATGTAGCTGAGGAACTAATCTTATCTACTCTATATTAGAAGATTTTAAGTTTCAACGTCCCCATGCAACAAGCTCGAGTCAAATGCCCCATGGATGGCAAATTTAACAGATACTGTTGCTTACACGTTCATCAGATACGTGTTCAACTAGATTAAAGCGACCTATTTTATTAGTTGAATCACAAGTTCGGGTTCTTTTTGTTTTGATGTCTCCCTTTGAAATTGGAATCCACCAACGGGTAGTTTCACATTTTATTCTTACTTCCTATCGGGCCTTTCAAGTATTTTTGAAAAACCGAAGGTGAGTAATTATTTCGCAAACTATCCACAAATTTCTTTGGCACCAATAGAATAAAATCTTACAGACGCAAAATAATGAAAACACTGACGTTTGGTAACGCAGTTCGGCATACCTTACTTACGTCTGCGGGGCCCTCACTCAGATTAAATTCTTTCACTGTAGTTCACAAAAATTACACAAGATTGATCTACCCCGTAAGACCCAATCTATATAACTGACCCACAACCTAACTACCCGTGAAAGATTTTCACACCCACTAACACGACCGACTCGTGTTAACCTTGTCAGAGGATTTTCCTAACTGCTTTACTCAACCAAAGGAACAATTAAAAACAGTAAAAATAAAACCTTCAGATTAGAAGTGTTCCACGAAAACAAACAAACCACTGCACATGTTCTTCATACAACCTTCAACATAGAAATCACCTTTGTGCTGCACTAATCGACCACTTTAAGAACTCAGAAAAATTCAGCAACACTTCAACTACGTGGACAACTCGTAAGAGCTGAATTATTAAAAAGGAGAGCAGCACCAAGACGTCAAGAACATCAACTCAACAATAGATCAAAACCAAGACAGAAGCAGCAGCCCTCCAAGCCAGTTTTACACCCACGGTTTCTCACCAAAAAATCAGCAGTGACTACACAGCCACACAAGTTCAAAACAGAAGATCAAAAGCAAAACAGAGCAACATCAAATCGGCAGCCTTCACTCCAGCGTGGTTCACCAAAAAGACAAGGGCATGTGTGCAGACTCCTTGCAATCACACACCATCCACGACAACCCAAGAACCACACTAATTATCAATCACGCAACCTTGCCTTATTTTCCTTAAAAGATTTTATTTCAAATAAAGATAGTGTTGGATAGGAAATCAACCACTGAAAGTTATGCCAATTAAGAATATATTTCCAATTCAAATTCCAAGCACTATCCACTTCCAAAAGAATGTAATCTTTAATACCCAATCTCCAATTAAGGCACATCTTCAAGATTATAAAAATTTTCATGTCCAATTAAAATGTCAAAAATAAAATAGGATATATTAAAAATAAATTCTAACAATTTTCACCGAAATGACACTCCCAGATTCGTATGGTCTCATCTGTTAGTTCAAGAAAACACTCTGTTATTCCACGTATATCTGCATGCGATCCTTCAAAATTTTACGGATCCATACACATTCACACGCTGGCTTATCAAACTTTTTAAATTTCCAGATAAAAAGATCAATTGGGAGCGTACAATTGACAATATGAAAATCATTAGAATCGATTATATCCACTTGATCAAAGACATTGTCCCATATGCCCGACTTCAATGTGCTTTTATTTGTTCTCCATTTCTAAATTCGTAGCCTTCGCAGTAGCTTTGACTAAAATACACATTCATGAAGTATTTTTGAAGGATTGAAGCCACTTAAAATCACTGCAAGGTTCAGAGTACAAAAAGTAATCTACAGTGAAGCTATCAGATGCAGTATTTAATACTTACAAACAGAAGAGAGGACAATGCCGATCTGGCTGGGTATATGAAAAACATTCTCTAAAAAGGGTAAAACTGCAGCGAAAGATGTAGTTAGTGCATTATTTAAATGTCGTAAGTGCAACTCATCGATATACAGGCTTTCACCCCAATGTATGATAGTCATAAAACAGCTTTGGTTTAACCACAAACAATAACAGGATTGAAGAATATGCAACTTCTCAAGCAATGGTATTTAATAGCCAGCACAACTTAGGTTGATGAACATCATATTTGATTCTTTAGTTTCATATTTTCAAACTAATTTACTCTTTTAACAACAGTTCTCATACCACCAACCTTAAGGACCCTAGTATGCAAATAATCCTATAATAGTAAATCAAGAAAAAGAATCTTAATAAGAATACATCTCCGATTGGTTGGCGGGAAAATAAAGTAAATTTGGAATATGATTCCTTGGAAAATAAATCTATAAGAAAATAAAGATATTCACATATTTGGATACTTATAAAAATTTTAATAGAAAAGTTAGGTGGATTCTTATTATAGTGTTTGGTATGTAACAGTATTTTATACAATGTAATTTGACTTGTGTTTCCAATTAGATCCCTACAAACAGAATAAAAATTGAAATCGTTAAATAAGAACAAATATAAACCTGGAGATTGTCGATTGAAACTTCTAAGCAAAAATATTCAAAATCTAAATACCGGCAGATACCGAAAATTTTTAAAAATAGGGAAAATTTTTTACAAAATTTTCAAAAATTTTGAAAATTTCCCTCCCTCCTTCTTATCTCTCCTCCCCCCACCTTTTCAAAGTTTTTTAATTAGTTATTTTATTTATTTCAACTTTTATAATTATTATGAATTTTTAATTTTAATTTTTAAAATAATAATAAATATTTTTATTACTAATAATAATTATAAATTAAATAAAAATTACAAAATTATTTTTATTTAAATTTATTTTAATATTTTATATAATATTTATTAATAAAGTATTTTATTTTTAAAAATAAATAATTTAACAATTATTATTTATAAACTAATATTTATTTTATATATTTTTAATTATTAAATCAAAATTTATTTGAGATTTATATATTTTAAAGTCTCAGAGTTAAGAGAGAAGGAAGGGTTAAATTGTCTAGTGTATTTTGTAGATTAAATTCCTGAGGAAAGTAATCTAAATACCAAGGGGGTGTTGGGATTTAGATTCCAAGGAAAGTGCTATTATTTTCCCTAAATTAGGAAAGTTTTTACTTTCCTAACTACCCAAAAAAACGAAACAAACGTAATAATTCAAATTTTAGGAAAAAGATTACTTTCCCTGGTAACAATCCGTGCCAACTAAACGGGGCCGAATCACTAAATAGTATGACACTGAAATGCTTATCAAGATATAGAAGAGATGTTTCAATTGAAGTAATCAGTTTACCATCATAGCCTAAAAGGTTCAGATAATGATAGTAGGAGGTTGCCACCTTGAGAAGCAGGCTGATAGCAAAACAGGTATGAGTGTACGAGCTACCAAAAGGGTGAAAGAAAATAGTATATCACTGCAGAAGAAAACAAAAGAGCAGGAACTTAAGATCATTAACTTGGCTAGATAAAATAAAGTGTCAAAACATGAAGTGACATGGAACATGCCATAAAGAATGACAAACGTTGGAGAGAAAGAATTGCATTGTATGTCAAATCATACAGCCCTCAGCCAGGGAAAGGTAAGGGTTAACACTAATTAACAAACTTCACTGTATTGTTGAATGTAGAATTGAACCTGCTATTTCACATAAAAAGCATCAAACATATTTTCAATCTTAAAGTTATTTTCTACTTCGATCTTCTGACTATTAAATCATTTTATAACTTTGCTAATCATTTTAAATTAGAATTTCTGTGAATTATCCTCAAGGAAAATCTTACAAGGTATTGGTGAAATTCAAGCTGGACATGCAACTGTGAATAACATGTATGTCTAGTTTGGATGTCAAGTACAATCTAAGGATATTAACAGAAGTCCTAATGTGTAATTAACTGCAAAATTCAAGTACTGAATTAGAAAAATTTATGGATGGGAGACGGAAACAGAAACTAACATCAAATTGAAAAACTGAGAATATGTTAGCCAAGGACCGAAACCATTACTGGTTTATCATAGGAAGAAGAAGCGGAATGTTGAGGTGGAGCGAGAGAATGATGAATTAGCAAGTGTTGCATGCATGCTTAACCGTTAGGGAGAATAAGGGAATGATTATGTGGGGTGTACGGGTACTATAGGAGGAGAATATAAGTTAGTTAGAAATGATGAGGAAAGCACCGATTATTCTTGTTATCAGTATATTGTACGGCCTTAGGCTGGGGAGCAATAGCTCTAAGGAGACTTATCAATACATACTGTCTATTTTCTGGAATTTCCCTATCCTTACTTTATCAAATTGGTGCGGTGAGCGTGGAACCTCATGACTAACACCAGAATGGAGAATAGGCTAGAAGTGGTAGAGAGGAGCCTAGGAGCGATGGAGCAACGACTAACAGGGCTTGATGGAGAGCTAAGTGAGATTAAATCGATGCTCGTTGCTGCGTTGAAAGGAAAAGCAACGGAAGAAGCATTAGGTGGGCAGTCGTCGATGACTGAGGGGGGCTCGGCCAATACCCCTGTTCCTGAACAGTCATCAACTCGGGTAGTGACTCTTGACGATGTGCAGGTAGCCGCCAAGCGTATTGAGCTGACGAACTTCACCGGTGTAGACCCCATGGGCTGGGTCCGACAAGCAGAGCAATATTTCCAGGTGCAAGAAACCCCGGAAGAAAAGAAGGTCACGTCGGCTTTAGTGTGCATGGAAGGGCATGCTCTCCACTGGATAAGTTGGCTTCAAGATCGAAAGCCCCTAATGACCTGGGAAGACGTAAAGAAAGAAGTGCTCACTAGATTCGGAGGTGCGTTGGCGACTAATCCCTTTGAAGCTTTAGCGACTGTTCGTCAAAATGGGGTAGTGGACGAATTCATCCAGGAACTCGTGGCCAAGGCAGTGCAAGCCAGGGGTTGTTCAGAAGAGTTTTTCATCGGACAGTTTCTAAATGGACTAAAGGAGGAGATCAGGGCACGGATTCGTTCACATGAGGCTGTAGATCTCTATCGGGCAATGAACTTAGCCAGAGAAATCAAACATGAACAGGAGGTTTTGAGTAGGAAGAAGAGTGTGCAGTCATATTCTCATAGAGAGGGCTTAGGCTTAGGCGTGAAAGCAGGGTCGGTACTTGGGGACAAAGGGCCTCAGACCACCTTTCAAGTTACTGATGGAAGGAGGAGTGGGTTTGGAGTTGGGGGGGACTCAACCAAATGCTGGATCGGCCCAATCTTGGAGTCATTGGAAGGGGACCACTGGACCAGCTCAGTCTGGAGGGAGTAGCATTGGGTCAAGTGGCCATACGGGTCCTGCCCCATCTAGAGGAGTCCGAAGATACACCCAAAAAGAGTTTCAAGAAATTAGGGCAAAGGGGTTGTGCTATCGTTGCCTCCAACCCTATCATCCTCTTCACCAATGCCAGGGAGCCACGCTACACACGGTGATTCTGGCCGACGACGATTAATCGGAGAACAAAGGCGAGGGGACGACGCCGGAGATGGAGCCGCAGGAGTTTCTGAGCGACCAGCAGTTTACGAATCTCGAACTTACCTATTTCGCTCTCGGTGGGTACGGCAGTCACCAAACTATGAAGTTACGAGGATTGGTTGGTGGTGTGGCCGTTATTATTATGGTAGACAATGGGGTGAGCCACTGCTTCATTACCAAGGGGGCAGCGGAGAAGATGGGACTTCCAATTGAACCAACAGTGAGGACTGGAGTGCGGTTGGGAGATGGGCGACGAGAAGAGACTCAAGGTGTTTGCCGAAATGTCTCAGTAGAAGTGGGAGGTGCTAAGTTTAAGGTCGACTGTTTTGTGTTTCCGTTGGGTGGTGTCGACCTCATTTTGGGAATCTCGTGGCTACAACAGTTGGGAGATGTTAAGGCAAATTGGGGTCGAATGTCTATGGAGTTTCAGTTTGGTGGGAGGACAATTAAAGTTAAGGGAGACCCTTCTCTAGTTAATACCCCAGCAACAGTTCGGTTTTTGCAGAAGTCGAGTCCGAATAGTTGCGGCTTGGTGCTTTGGCAAGCTTCCTTGATAGAGTTGAATTCGGCTGAGGGGGAGCGTTCAGCCAAACAGGAGTTAAACCTACAACAGTTACTTCAGAAGTTTGTAAACCTGTTCAACGAGCCTTTGGGGCTACCACCACGTCGCACCATTGACCACAATATACCTTTACAGCAAGGGGTTACTGCTGTGAGTGTGAAGCTATATCACTACGGTCACACGCAGAAGGATGAGATAGAACGGCAAGTGTCCGAAATGCTGGCAACTGGGATAATTCAGCCAAGTTTTGGGCCATTTTCCAGTCCCGTTCTACTAGTTAGGAAGAAAGATGGAGGGTGGCGGTTCTGTGTTGACTATAAGGAGCTGAACAAGGTAACCGTGGCAGATAAGTATCCGATTCCGGTGATACAGGAGCTATTGGATGAATTACATGGCGCTAGGTTCTATTCCAAGGTCGATCTACGATCTGGATACCACCAGATCAGAGTACGGGCTGAAAATATTCCTAAGACAGCCTTTAGAACGCATTCCGATCATTACGAGTTCAAGGTGATGCCTTTCGGGCTAAAAAAACTCCCCGGCTACATTTCAAGCGATAATGAACGAGCTTTTCCGACCATATTTACGACGGTATGTACTGGTGTTCTTTGACGACATTCTCATTTATAGCAAGGATTGGGAAGAGCATATGGGTCACTTGTTGGTTGTTTTGGGGATATTGGAAGAGCAACAATTTGCTGTAAATGAGAAGAAGAGTCAATTCGGGTAGACCAAGATTGAGTATTTGGGGCACATAATCTCAGTGGGTAGTGTATCGATGGATCCGGCAAAGGTGGCAAGTATACTAACATGGCTGCAACCTCGATCGGTCAAAGGGGTGAGAGCTTTCCTTGGCTTAACAGGATATTACAGAAGGTTTATACAAAATTATGGGCACATAGCACGTCCACTAACTGAGCTGCTGAAAAAGGAGTCTTCTCAGAAGTTCTCATGCACAGCTGAGGCACAAGCAGCTTTTACCGCACTTCAGTAGGCCTTGACTACTGCACCCATAGTAGCTATGCCCAATTTTCACCAACCTTTTGTTATAGAATGTGACGCATCCGGGGGAGGGGTCGGAGCAGTTTTAATGCAAGGAGGACAACCAATTGCCTTTTACAGCAAGAGTTTGGCGCCACGGAATTTAGCTAAACCAGCTTATGAGAAGGAGTTAATGGCTCTCGTGATGGCCATCCGACATTGGCGACCGTATCTAGTAGGGGGTAAATTTACGGTGCGTACCGACCATTGTAGCTTGAAGCATTTACTTCAGCAGCAAATCACGACTCCAGCTCAACAAAATTGGGTGGCGAAGCTGATTGGGTATGAGTTCGATATAGAATACAAGCCGGGAATATTGAACAAGGCTGCGGACTCATTGTCAAGACGACTGGAAGATGTAGAGTTGTCCGCAATTTCTCTTCCTTGCTGGACTCAATGGGCAGATCTGGACAAAGAAATGGCAGCAGATGACACTTATCAGAAACTCAAAATGCAGATCATTGACTGCCCTGCCGAATTCAAGAAATACAAGATTGTGAATGGCAGAATATTTTTTAATGGGAAGCTCTCCTTACCTGCTACTTCTTCATTCTAGAGCAAATTCTTCAAATCAGGTCCTTCGACCCTCCTGTCATCCCTTGTCACCAGCTGTTGGTCAAATGGGCTGCCAAAGGACCTGATGAAGCTACCTGGATCAGCTGCTCTGATTTTAGGGGACAATTTCCTGAATCAAGGTCCACAAGGTCTGTTTCCAGAGAGTGAGTATTGTTAGCCATGGACCGAAACCATTACTGGTTTATCATAGGAAGAAGAAGCGGAATGTTGAGGTGGAGCGAGAGAATGATGAGTTGGCAAGTCTTGCATGCATGCTTAATTGTTAGGGAGAATAAGGGAATGATTATGTGGGGTGTACGGGTACTATAGGAGGAGAATATATAAGTTAGTTAGAAATGATGAGGAAAGCACTGATTATTCTTGTTATCAGTATATTGTACGACCTTAGGCTGGGGAGCAATAGCTCTAAGGAGACTTATCAATACATACTGTCTATTTTGTAGAATTTCCCTATCCTTACTCTATCAGAATATGATTGTTCCCACGTTAAAAAAAAAAACTAAAGATGTAAGAATTAATATAAAAAATGAAAAACAAACATCCCTTGCAGACAATAATCTGTATATTTCAAAGAGAAACAACAGTACCTCTTATGGTCACACAAACAATATAAATATATTTCATACATAGTAGGAACCAAAAAATTTTACACTTACTATTCAAGCCATTGCTCAAACACGACTATTAGGTGCTTCCTTCCGAAGACTTGTTAGTCAAAAACCTTCGTGGAATGAATGAATGTCACCATCGTGTGCATAAAGAGAGATTCCAAGATAAGAAAAATTAGCTCTGTTATGAAGAATATATCTCTAATAATTACGAAATCATGACCTAGAATGATTTTCTGGATGTCTTGCACCATGCATGCAAAAGCAAATTAAAGAGAAAAAGGGAAAACATGATGGCTTCTAGAGCCTATGGAACTTTGCAGCGCAATGAGTGCATGGCTTTATAACTCACACTTTTTGAGAACTAAAAAACTGAAAAATTCTCAGGAACCTAATCGAACTGTAATTTGAATTATTAATGATGCTTAAACCTTGTCTCCTTTAGTAAAGTTTGAATCTATGTGTTACTTGTAAAGTTTAAATATCATAATTCTGGTTTAATTTTTCATCTCCAAAAAAGAGTCAAATTACAGTGATTAATCAAGTGAATGGGTAAAAGTAGAGATTTAAGAGTCTTTAATTGGGGACATGCAGTATTAATATAATGTTACTCCAAATACTCCAAGTTTGGGATAGTGACTCTTACTAACAAGATGTTGCCAGAACTACTCCTGTGATTAACAAATGGAGAAGTGGAACTGAAATAACGACAAACACAGCATATGCAGTATTATGGTCATACCTGGCAAAAAAAGACAAGCAACAAAATTAAGATTTAATGCAGAAGACAAGACTTTCAGGGTCATTGAACAGGAAATTAAATGAAAAACAAACAACACAAGCTCTGTACACTAAAAGCTTTGATTTAAAACAATGCTCAACTTCAGAACTGTGACAACCAAATCCCAGCACTGCTTCATCATGCATGTGATACATTGCTTACATAGGAAGAATTACGATGTTAAAGGATCAAGGTAGTCTTGTTATGTCACAACTATAATTATGAGTTGCGCATTGAATAAAACCCAAGAAATAAGTCCCCAGAAGATATTTCTACTAACAGAACAATTAAGCTTCAATATTTTCTTGTTAAATGATCAAGTAAAAAGTCTTAATTATATAGACTAAAAAAGATGTTAACATGAACAATAACAATATGGTTAACTTATGCAGTAAAATAAGTCATTGTTGCAACAACCAATAGAAGGCTGCAGATTACAACAAAAGTAGGGTCGAGTGCCCATTGATTCTTAGTTTCCGAGACCAAATAGAAAACAAAAATATTTCAAATTGCTTTCAATATTGCACAAATTTACACCTGCAATGAGAGTCTCGCAGACAAACTCAAAATTTCAACAAGAAAATTTAGTCAAAAATTGAATCCTACCAAATAATTACATGTCTGAAATAATAAAGTAAAAAATGTTGTATTAAAGCTATTGTAACATACAAATCATAACAAAGAAATTCATATAAACACACTAAATGGCAACTCTCCTACTTTAAATGAAGCTTAACATCTTCTGTTAACGATTTTCATTTAGAACTTCATTATAACTTAAAACCAAATCCATCTCTGGGATTATTGTTTTCATTTTTCAAAAGTTATCATTAGTCTTTCATTGTTTTTCCCTAAAAGCAGTCCCTGCATGTTAAAGAAATGAGAAAGGTCTTGGTAATACATGTTTAGTCTACGCAAGTAAAGTAATGGTCAATCTAGAAAATAAAAAATGAACTTAAACGTTTCAGAAAAATCAAAAGGCCAACTATTTTTGCTATTGCACCATCCATAGTTTGTTGTTCTGAACAGCATGTTAATGAGCAGATATGATTGAAATCCTAAATGAGGAAGACCACCTGTAATTGCCTAATACAATATAATCATGCCAAGCAAATAAAATTCCTGAACATAAAAAAGATTATATATCAGCGGAAATGAACTTAGACTTGTGATATGTAGTGTGATGATAGCTGCACCAATCCTCCTCAAGAACAATTAAATCTTGACGGAATCTGGTAAGATAATATCTCTATTAATTAAGAGTAAGGGTGCTTACGTTTGGACCTCTGCATCTCAGCCGGATTTCGACTGGACATTGTTAATGTAGTAGAATCTGGTCGTGTTGGAAAATTAACGCAAGATCGAATCTAAGCGCAGTGGAAACAATTTAAAAATTTTCCACAGAATCAACTTTAACAGAATTAAATTCGAAACATAAAACAAGAAATTGACAAATCAAAACTAACCTTTTTCGATTTCCGATACAATATCCTGCTTCTTCGAAATTGTCAATTCCACGAGCCGTTCAATCGTCCGGCCTCTAACGGTATCTACAGATCTTTTCGGAGAAAAAACTCAAATCAAATTTGAGAGAAAAAATCGTTAGAAGTGCTAGCTTCTTTTGTTTTCTAATTTTTCCTTTTATATGAAAAATCTTATTTTTCATATCCTTGGATTTTATTAAAATTACAATTAAA